>JAIGNY010001864.1:570000-605000 GCA_020152595.1 Chiridota heheva
TCTTGCATTAAAAAATCTTATTCCGTTAAGGAGATAAGTAAGGTAAAGTTTGGTATAATTTGTGTTAAAAGGATTGAAATCAGACTGATGCCATAGCCTCAGATTCCTTAAAGTCTTTATGTATTAAATCATACTTTGTCATGGGATTGTGTGGCTTAAAAACCATTGGATAGGTCAGGAAAGAAGTCAAAAAACCACCTGAAGAAAGTTTGAGGAAAAATAACTCAAATAGTAAAAAAGTTTTCTATAAAATACATAAACAATTGTTAAGAATGTGAGAAAAACCTTCCATTTATTTCTACACAGATCATACAGAACTATTAACTTGAAAATCTCAGGAATATCTCCTGAACAGATTAAGATTTTTGAATGCTTTTTTCACTATATGTTTTTATTGAAGTTTTCCTTCATATCAAATGGGCTTGCTTAACCACTGAACTAATCCTCGAAATATTTCTAGCCTATCAATTGTTTTTTCTTTAAACTTTCAAACACCACAATTTATGCGTAGGTGTATATTTAGGTTAACACATTTAGACTGCATGATTTTTCTGTAAAAAATTTCATGCATTTTAAATCATCCAGAGGAAATGTTTAAACAAGGTTTAATATAAATTTTCAGCCTTTCATCGCTAAATTTTCATCACTTTAATGGGTTAAGGTTGAATTATTTATTTTGCTGCTCAAGTTCTCAACAGTACCACATAAAAACTATTGTTGTTCTGAGATGACTAAAATATCAAAAGTTATAACATAGAGTAATAAAGCGAGATGATAAGACCATATTAGGGCTGTGAATTTGCTTGTACATTCTATATGCACATTTGGATTTTAGATATGTTTGAGCCCATCACAAGTCCACTTCAAATTTTTTCTCTGTCTGCGTTCACACTTATTTCCGGATCATGAACCTCCGATCATAATCCTGATGATTCTTAGAAAAAAGTGTCATGTGTTTTCACTTGGGTTTGAGCATGTGATCAGATCCACGGTAGGCTTTCAGTTTGCAGAGGCATGAGTGAACCAGAAGTTGAAAGGTTAGTCATTGAAAATCCATGAATTGTAAGTGAGTAGGATAACTGATTATATGGTCCCGAGCGAAAATCAAGATTTTGGGACCGCCGAGCAATGACACTGTGATATCTTTGTTGTTGTCCCAGATGCTAAATTGCCCACAGGCCTACAGGACTCAAGTTGCACCACTGCCTAGCATTAAGATCAAAGTAACTGTGATCAGATCCGGTGAGCAGCATTAAGATCAAAGTGACTGTGATCAGATCCGGTGAGCAGCATTAAGATTAAAGTGACTGTGATCAAATCCGGTGAGCAGCATTAAGATCAAAGTGACTGTGATAAGATCCGGTGAGCAGCATTAAGATCAAAGTGACTGTGATCAGATCCGGTGAGCAGCATTAAGATCAAAGTGACTGTGATCAGATCCGGTGAGCAGCATTAAGATTAAAGTGACTGTGATCAGATCCGGTGAGCAGCATTAAGATCAAAGTGACTGTGATCAGATCCGGTGAGCAGCATTAAGATCAAAGTTACTGTGATCAGATCCGGTGAGCAGCATTAAGATCAAAGTGACTGTGATCAGATCTGGTGAGCAGCATTAAGATCAAAGTGACTGTGATCAGATCTGGTGAGCAGCATTAAGATCAAAGTGACTGTGATCAGATCCGGTGAGCAGCATTAAGATCAAAGTGACTGATCAGATCTGGTAAGCAGCATTAAGATCAAAGTGAATGTGATCAGATCTGGTGAGCAGCATTAAGATCAAAGTGACTGTGATCAGATGCGGTGAGCAGCATTAAGATCAAAGTAACTGATCAGATGCAGTGAGCAGCATTAAGATCAAAGTGACTGTGATCAGATCTGGTGAGCAGCATTAAGAACAAAGTGACTATGATCAGATGCGGTGAGCAGCATTAAGATCAAAGTGACTGTGATCAGATCCTGTGAGCAGCATTAAGATCAAAGTGACTGTGATCAGATCCGGTGAGCAGCATTAAGATCAAAGTGACTGTGATCAGATCCGGTGAGCAGCATTAAGATCAAAGTGACTGTGATCAGATGCGGTGAGCAGCATTAAGATCAAAGTGACTGTGATCAGATGCGGTGAGCAGCATTAAGATCAAAGTGACTGTGATCAGATCTGGTGAGCAGCATTAAGAACAAAGTGACTATGATCAGATGCGGTGAGCAGCATTAAGATCAAAGTGACTGTGATCAGATGCGGTGAGCAGCATTAAGATCAAAGTGACTGTGATCAGATCCGGTGAGCAGCATTAAGATCAAAGTGACTGTGATCAGATCCGGTGAGCAGCATTAAGATCAAAGTAACTGTGATCAGATGCGGTGAGCAGCATTAAGATCAAAGTGACTGTGATCAGATCTGGTGAGCAGCATTAAGATCAAAGTGACTATGATCAGTTGCGGTGAGCAGCATTAAGATCAAAGTGACTGTGATCAGATGCGGTGAGCAGCATTAAGATCAAAGTGACTGTGATCAGATGCGGTGAGCAGCATTAAGATCAAAGTGACTGATCAGATGCGGTGAGCAGCATTAAGATCAAAGTGACTGTGATCAGATCTGGTGAGCAGCATTAAGATCAAAGTAACTGTGATCAGATGCGGTGAGCAGCATTAAGATCAAAGTGACTGTGATCAGATGCATTAGCGGGTCTGATCATTTTCACTGGGTCTGTTGGCAATGTCATACTCAAGCGAGGACACTATGAATGTAATCTGATATAAGTGCTGGAATGTAGGTCTAATTCAATTGTCAAAAGCAATAAGGAATGCCAAGGAAAATGTCATAATAAGAAACTTTCAAGAAAGATATGAGATACAGATCCTCCTGAGGGGAAAATAAAAGTTCAACTCAGAGGTTGAGAAACTGTTTAAAGTGATCGTACTCTTATATGAAGGTTTGATTGCGTGTTTGGTATTTTACAGCATGATATGTCTTAATTGACAGATAAATCCAAAACTATAATGAAGATTTGAACACATGTTTTATGACACCCCTGCGATATGTCTTAATTGACAAGTAAGACCAAAAATTTATTAAGATATGAACACAATATGTTTTATATTTTTTCTGTATTAAAGATAATTTATATGATATGAATTTGATCTCGTGACTGTATATCCTGTGATCTGTTATGCAGAAGATGTTGCTGTGTTTATGATTGATTTTAGCCTATCATACCTTATAAAGTGTATCAATAAGATTCAGTTAACTGACAAGCAAGGTTACCAAACCAAATTAAGTTATTATAAAATCCCAAAATAGAATTTTTTGGAAATTTACTTTTTTTAATTTTCATATGGAAGCTGAAGTTGATAAAACGGACTTCAGTCGTTAAAATATTGTTGACATTCACATAAATCAATAGTTTCTCTTGATTTAACATGTAAGAAACCCATCTAGAGCATCTCTGGATGTGTGCAAAAGAAGCTTCAGTTAAAACCATAACAGTAGTGATGCAAATCATCCAAATTGGCTCAAATTGCCAATTTTACAGCTTTTATTTATGACTAATTAGCATTCTTGTTATTTTCTTATGATAATCCTTTATTATAATTCTTTGAAGGGGTTTAAGAAATTCTGACCAAACAATGAGTCTATTCCATCCCTTATCTAATTCTGACCAAACAATGAGTCTATTCCATCCCTTATCTAATTCTGACCAAACAATGAGTCTATTCTATCCCTTCAAACATCAATAGACATGCTTTCATTGACTTTAATTCAGGAATTTTACAGAATAACATAAAAACTGTACAGATATTGAGTTGCCCATGCCTGTTTGCCATTACAAAAATGAGCATAATTGATGGCTGTGTATGCATGGTAATTACCTCATTTGCATAATAAAGAAGAAATCTTTTCAATTAAGACGTCCACAAATGTTTATCCCTGCCATTCCTTGGTATATAATCCTAGGTTGGATTAACCTACGATCCTGCAACTACGCCTAGAGAGCTTAAAACGGGGAATTTCTTCCAAATGAGCATGATTGGGTTGTGTGTGTACTTATAAACTCATTTGCACATTAAATTGTGTGCATACTAAATAGCTCCTTTTGTGTAATAAAGATACAATTATTTACAATGTCCACAAACATTTAACTTTGATATAATACTCCGTAGGATTGACATACTTGAAAATGTCTAGTTTATATCAATCCTCAGCAAAATAATTATTTTGGCACCCTGTTATTACACAGTTTTTTTCTTCTTTCTTTTTTCGCTCAATGTTTGAAATGTAAAAGCAGTTATTTTGGTAATTACACAAAGTTACTGGAATATAACAAAGAATAATAAAAAGGTGTTACCTTTTGGTACAAAAGTTTTGTGACATTTTACCCTGTGAAAGTCACTGCAAAATTTACTTTCAGACAGAATTTTATTGGCAGCATCAGTTTAAATATTTCCCATGAGTATTGTGTTATTTTACATCGAATTCTTCTTGTATTCTATTTGAGGCCCAAGAATTACCCTTACAAAATAATCTGCTTGCAACAAGCTAACACTTAGCTTGTGCAAGCTGGCAACAAACTAGTCCTAGCTTGTGCAAACTAACCTTATTTCGTACAAGCTAGCACAATATTGGTTAGCTTGTTAGAAAGTTTTTGCTAGCTTGCTCAAGCAAGCAAGTTTCTATTTGTTTCAAATACTTGCAAGCTCATTGCATGCTTGCTGCAGGCTAGTTTTTCTGTAAGGGGTAATAATCACACAAAGGTTACTAGTGAAGAAAAGTACGCAACAGTTTGTAATTTTTTCTCTTGGTGGGGGGGATGATTTCTGTTGATTACAGGTGGAATTTTAAATACATAATTAGGAAATTTCAGAAATTTTGAAAGTTATGACATTAAAGTCAAGATAGAATTTGTATTCAAAAAGCCATTTGATGGCTTGTGTCTGCTCCAGTAACTGCATCAATCATGTCGTCATGCAGTGTCTTATCAGCATGTTTGGAGTTAAACCAACCATTGATATCAAGCATTACCTCCAATTGCGTCTGTAAATGAGCGGCTGAATGTAAGTCACAGCAATAAAATCAATTAGGTGACTTATCTAAACACAGACCACCTACGTCCATATAACGTAAATCAATTAATGCTCAAATGTGAAGATTTACGCAATGGGTGGCGGTGAACCATTAAATGGGATAAACATTCAATCAGAATGCATACGTCAACAGATGTATGAAGTGCATTATTCAAAGTGTATTTGAGGATTTTTGATCTATTTCTGTAGGTATGTGATTCGGTTCTGGGTTAAGCTGTCTGGGCAAGAAAGGAAATAGTTCCTTGCATTTAGTAACCCTTATTGAAAGTCATTTTGTTTTCAGAGATTGATGAATAAATGTGTGTTTTTTGTTGTTGTTTTTTTGTTTTTTTTGTGTTTTTTTTTTTTTGGGGGGGGGAGCCTTTAATAAAGAAAACCCTGTATGGAATTCATATCTGAACATAATTTTGTTATATTAAGTCATATATGGGATTTCTGATACCTTTCAAACACGATAGATTTGCTGGAGAAATTTTGGACATGGCCTTCCTTGTTACAAGGAAGGTTATTAATTTTATATTAAATAAATGTGCATTGTCACCTGCACAATTTTACATAAAGATACAATTTTAGTTATATGAATTGGTTTTACTACAGTAGCTCATATCGAAAGTCTACACAATTCAGCACTTATAATATTTATTGATATCAATTTATTTTATTTTTATATACACTGTGAACAGATCCTAAAGATATTGCATAGTCTACCCAACCCTAAGCAGATCATGCAGTGACATCACATCCACATAGTCTACCCAACCCTTGCAGTGACATGCAGTGACATAGTCTACCCAACCCTTGCAGTGACATCACATCCACATAGTTTACCCAACCCTTGCAGTGACATGCAGTGACATCACATCCACATAGTCTACCCAACCCTTAGCAGATCATGCAGTGACATCACATCCACATAGTTTACCCAACCCTTGCAGTGACATGCAGTGACATCACATCCACATAGTCTACCCAACCCTTAGCAGATCATGCAGTGACATCACATTCACATAGTCTACCCAACCCTTAGCAGATCATGCAGTGACATCACATCCACATAGTTTACCCAAGCCTTGCAGTGACATCACATCCACATAGTCTACCCATCCCTTAGCAGATCATGCAGTGACATCACATCCACATAGTCTACCCAACTCTTAGCAGATCATGCAGTGACATCACATCCACATAGTCTACCCATCCCTTAGCAGATCATGCAGTGACATCACATTCACATAGTCTACCCAACCCTTAGCAGATCATGCAGTGACATCACATCCACATAGTCTACCCAACCCTTAGCAGATCATGCAGTGACATCACATTCACATAGTCTACCCAACCCTCGCAGTGACATGCAGTGACATCACATCCACATAGTCTACCCAACCCTTGCAGTGACATCACATACACATAGTCTACCCAACCCTTAGCAGATCATGCAGTGACATCACATCCACATAGTCTACCCAACCCTTGCAGTGACATCACATCCACATAGTCTACCCAACCCTTAGCAGATCATGCAGTGACATCACATCCACATAGTCTATCCAACCCTTAGCAGATCATGCAGTGACATCACATCCACATAGTCTACCCAACCCTTAGCAGATCATGCAGTGACATCACATTCACATAGTCTACCCAACCCTTAGCAGATCATGCAGTGACATCACATCCACATAGTTTACCCAACCCTTAGCAGATCATGCAGTGACATCACATCCACATAGTCTACCCAACCCTTAGCAGATCATGCAGTGACATCACATTCACATAGTCTACCCAACCCTTAGCAGATCATGCAGTGACATCACATCCACATAGTCTACCCAACCCTTAGCAGATCATGCAGTGACATCACATTCACATAGTCTACCCAATCCTTAGCAGATCATGCAGTGACATCACATCCACATAGTTTACCCAACCCTTGCAGTGACATGCAGTGACATCACATCCACATAGTCTACCCACCCCTTAGCAGATCATGCAGTGACATCACATCCACATAGTCTACCCAACCCTTACCAGATCATGCAGTGACATCACATCCACATAGTTTACCCAACCCTCGCAGTGACATCACATCCACATAGTCTACCCAACCCTTAGCAGATCATGCAGTGACATCACATTCACTTAGTTTACCCAACCCTTGCAGTGACATGCAGTGACATCACATCCACATAGTCTACCCAACCCTTAGCAGATCATGCAGTGACATCACATCCACATAGTCTACCCAACCCTTACCAGATCATGCAGTGACATCACATCCACATAGTTTACCCAACCCTTGCAGTGACATGCAGTGACATCACATCCACATAGTCTACTTAACCCTTAGCAGATCATGCAGTGACATCACATTCACATAGTTTACCCAACCCTTGCAGTGACATCACATGCACATATTCTACCCAACCCTTAGCTGATCATGCAGTGACATCACATCCACATAGTCTACCCAACCCTTGCAGTGACATGCAGTGACATCACATCCACATAGTCTACCCAACCCTTAGCAGATCATGCAGTGACATCACATCCACATAGTTTACCCAACCCTTGCAGTGACATCACATCCACATAGTCTACCCAACCCTTAGCAGATCATGCAGTGACATCACATCCACATAGTCTACCCAACCCTTACCAGATCATGCAGTGACATCACATCCACATAGTTTACCCAACCCTTGCAGTGACATGCAGTGACATCACATCCACATAGTCTACTTAACCCTTAGCAGATCATGCAGTGACATCACATTCACATAGTTTACCCAACCCTTGCAGTGACATCACATGCACATATTCTACCCAACCCTTAGCAGATCATGCAGTGACATCACATCCACATAGTCTACCCAACCCCTTGCAGTGACATCACATCCACATAGTCTACCCAAGCCTTAGCAGATCATGCCGTGACATTACATCCACGCACAGCTTACTGTGCAAATTAGAACAAGTGGGAAGATTTGTCCTCAATGTTATCAAAGTTAACAACCTTTTTAATTGCTTCAATGATATTTTTTTGGGAAGTACATACATTTTCTGGCAGTTGAGGTGGATAAGCTAAGCTATACTGATTATCATTACAGCACTTGTTTATAATCTAATACCTGCCATAAATCAAATGACAAAAATGGAATCAGGGAATTTCCCTGATGTGATTCTTTTCAGGTGAAATTATAATTCAAGGAATGATAGAGAAGTAAATTGGCTAAAGTGCTCATTGCATCTATGTGGGTTGGCATCGCTATTGCTTTTGTAATTCTGAAGGCATTTGGGCTAACACAACATGCATGCAGGTGACAACAGCCTTTTAGCATCTGGAGAGAAATTGGTCAAACATAGTCAGAGCAAAAATTGTAAATAGTTACCGAGTTATGACACTTTAGGTAATAGACAGCAATCCTTTCGAACATGCCCCTCAACAATTCCATCAGAGGGGGACAAATCTACTTATATCCCCTTCCATAATAATTTTCACATAAAGAAATTGCATGTACCAAATAAGACCCCAAAAGTTGGAAATACAGGCTTTTGTGTCTAAAAAGTCAACAGGAAAATAAAAAAGTCTTGAGAAACATTCCGAGGCTGCGAAAGTGACCAGACTGTACATCAGCTGAAGTATGTAAATTTTCACCAATGCCTTCCAACAAATGTCCCCCTCCCACACACCCCTCCCTCACACACAATTTATAACATAAATTGTCACCCTTACTGTCCCCTAATTGATCAATCCTGCACTGCTTTATCAAAGATAATAATTCCCACCCTGTACCAATGGTCATTCAATAAGGTGCATAAGGTTTTATTCCTCATCAGAAACAGTTACTCTTTAGCAGAATTGAGCAATTTTTGGTAAAAACCATAAGTTGCACTGTCCACTCATAGTACTCAAGCCATGTAAATTGTACCCTGTTATACACTTTGATTAATTAACTAAGTCACTTTAATCCACACAAACTATATCATGCCTTATTAACCATTAGTCTAGTATGGTCAGTGTTGATATTGATAACATTACCACAGCATTTCCAGAGGTATATGTACGCCCATGTAGAAATGTAATTGACTGCTGACCCTTACAGAAAAACCAACTTGCGCAAGCTTGCAGATCATGCAGTGACATCACATCCACATAGTCCACCCAACCCTTAGCAGATCATGCAGTGACATCACATCCACATAGTCTACCCAACCCTTGCAGTGACATCACATCCACATAGTCTACCCAACCCTAAACAGATCATGCAGTGCATCCACATAGTCTACCCAACCCTTGCAGTGACATGCAGTGACATCACATCCACATAGTCCACCCAACCCTTAGCAGATCATGCAGTGACATCACATCCACATAGTCTACCCAAGCCTTGCAGTGACATGCAGTGACATCACATCCACATAGTCTACCCAACCCTTAGCAGATCATGCAGTGACATCACATCCACATAGTCTACCCAACCCTTAGCAGATCATGCAGTGACATCACATCCACATAGTCTACCCAACCCTTGCAGTGACATGCAGTGACATCACATCCACATAGTCTACCCAACCCTTAGCAGATCATGCAGTGCATTACATCCACATAGTCTACCCAACCCTTAGCAGATCATGCAGTGCATCACATCCACATAGTCTACCCAACCCTTAGCAGATCATGCAGTGCATCACATCCACATAGTCTACCCAACCCTTAGCAGATCATGCAGTGACATTACATCCACATAGTCTACCCAACCCTTGCAGTGACATGCAATGACATCACATCCACATAGTCTACCCAACCCTAAGCAGATCATGCAGTGCATCCACATAGTCTACCCAACCCTTGCAGTGACATTTGGCAAGCTTGGAGATATACTATTTTAGTTTTCCCCTAAAATGTCCATTTTGTAGAAAGTCAGGGATCGGTTTCTCCAAGCTGAAATGTGTGTGTGGTAAACTAATAAAAAAGCTCACGATGAAACCCAGAGTATCACCTTTCCCTCCGACAACACTGAGAGCTACAACACCCCTCTCACCCTTTCTGAATTAAATCAAGCCATCCATGATGCTGGCTGCACCTCCAAAGGCCCAGATAACATTTCCTACCAATTCCTGAAACACCTCCCCAACAAGGCCACCATTACCCTACTTACCATCCTTAACCACATCTGGTCCTCACACTCCTTTTCCCTTATCTGGAGGACAGCTATCGTCCCCCTCGTTGCCAAACCTGGAGAGGACAGTACCGACCCCTGCAGCTACCGCCCCATAGCCCTCACCTGCTGCCTTAAATAGATCGATATGATGATGCAATAACAATTCATATTGTTGCGTAGTTTTAACGAATTCTGCATTTTTAAATTCACTAAATATGTCTCAAATACTTGGATTTCACTCGGCGCAACGCCAAGGAATTTAGCATACATAATAACATTGGTTTGGAAATACCACCGAATATACCCGATTGAAAGAAAACTTTGTTTTCATTGGCCGAAGCATTAAAGACCATTTGGCACATAAGCTAAACGAGCTTGATATCCCGTTTATGATTTCTCTCAATGTGTAGTTCAATTGGGGAATGGCTTTTGTAGTTAACAGCTCATTTGGGCTATAAATTTGGCTTAGAAAACCTATTAAAGCCAAGAATGGCTAAGTAGCTTAAATAAGTTATTCACCCAAATAGTGTGATTGAATGTCTGGCTGTAAAATCACCAAGGTGTTAAAAACTCACTGACAAAAAACACCTGAAAATCAGCCTGGGTCCCTGTCGCATATTAGATGCATGACTTGGCTTGCAGTAATCTTATCCACAATAACTTGTTGTTTGTTTGCAAGGCTACAGACTGTATTGCTATTTTAAAGAAATTCTTAGAGTGGAATGGGGTGCTAAAAAATTGTTGACTTGTTAATATTCCCCCCCCCCTTCCCTTCCTGAGTAAATTTTGCTTTCTTTTCAGAAATATTGCTTCATTTTTGAACAATTTTCTTTGATTGTCATGAAATTTTCTTTCATTTTCGTTTAGTTTTCTTCAATTTTTGGGAAATTTTGCTCATTTTCGGAAAATCTTGTTTATTTTTGGGAACTTTTTGGCCAATTTTGGGGTAATTTCCTTCAGTTCTGGACAATTTTCTTCGATTTTCAGAACATTTTTGTTTAAAAAAAATTCATTTACGGGTAGTTTTCTTTCAATTTCAGGAAATTTTGCTCATTTTCAAAAAATATTGCTCATTTTCAGAAAATGTTGCTTATTTCGGGGACTTTTTGCCCAATTTGAGGGTACTTTACCTCAGCTCTAGACAATTTTCTTTGATTTTCAGAACATTTTAGTGAAAATTTCTTTCATTTTTGGGTACTATTCTTTAGTTTCCGGAAAAATTCTTAATTATTGGAAAAATTTGCTCCTTTTCGGGAATTTTTGCTCATTTTCGGAACATTTCGCTTATTTTTAAAGAGAAAAAAAAATCACTTTCAGAAATTTTTGGGTCAGTTTTGGGGTAGTTTATTTCATTTCCAGACAAATTATTTCGTTTATGGTAAATCAACGTTCCATCTGATGGGTAACTTTATGGAATCGGGAGTCAAGTAAATCCATCTCATATTAAAAAGGACTCCAAAAAAAGTTCAAAGTTAAAGGTCATTTAAGTTGTCAGGTTTATTTTGTTATAATGATTGCCACTGGAAATGTATTTGTGGGATACTATTATTAATTAATTGTGATTGGTTAGTTGCAATGATTAATTATTTGTTCAGAATGGCTAATGCATCATCATTAGTTAAAATCATGTCTTGTTGCAAGAATGTAAAATCCATCTTTATTCTATACAAAAGTATTTTGCTGTTGTTATGTCTGTTTATGATTTATATTTCACTTAAAAGTAAACATTGTTAATGAAATTGTTAATTGATGTTGAGGCTCAGCTTTTGTGGGCTTACTTGAAGAACAGTTTTCACATATTCAAACGATATTAAAGCTCCCTACGCAGTGGGGCAACTAGAGTCCTGCAAGCCAATAAGGATTTAGGCCTCTGCAGCAATGTCGAAACCACCGTGGCAAGGCGGGGAAGGGGGCACTTTACTTGGCCCAAGAGTAAGTGCGCAGAAGGTGCCCTTTTGAAATTGTGCGGATGGTGGAAGAAGGTGCCCTTTTGAAATTGTGCGGTCGGTGGCAGGAGGTGCCCTTTTGAAAGTTGTGGGTGGACCGGTCTGGAACCTGGAGGCACACGTTTGAAACTTATTTGAAGTTATTTTAGGTCATTCTTAAAACTTGAAAACAAGTAGATATCCACTCACTCACAAATACTACACAGAGGGTGGCACATACATTTAGTATTAATTTGACATAATTAAAGCATAACATTTTACCAGGAACACCTACACCATGGGCCGTGGTGGGAGAGGGTATTCCCCCAATAATTTTCTAAGCAGAAATTTTCATAAGAAGTCATTTACTTGTTCGTCCGATGGGTAATTGTCAACATTGGTCCTGACTCCCCAATCTTTGAACCTAAGTTGGAATTTGCTTACCGAAAGTGAGGGAAAGTCAGAAGTGACAAGCAAAAGCTGTCAACTGACAAGAGTGCCCCTTTTTTAAATAAAAAGTGCTCCTCAGTTACTGTCAAAAAATGCACATGAACTTGATTTTATGCTCTCTCCGCTTCCCAGAGTTCCTTTTGACTCCACTGGCGCTTTGGGTCCCATAACAAAGATATTGCAGTGACATTGATAGAGGCTAGACCTAAATCGATTTAGCCCAGGACCTGTAAGGTTTTCCCACCCTTCCAGGTATTCCAAAAGCATTTGTTGCGCCACTGCTAATCAAACTTGCATTCTTTTCCTAATAACCCAAGCCTACCCAATAAAACTCCCCATCAACAAACATATATTGAGCTACTGCATCCTTTATGTTCTAGCATCACAACGATATTGAAGCTCCCACTTGCATTTCCCCAAAATAAACATCGAACATGTATTTCTTTTCTAACAACCCCAGCCTACTCGAATGAACAACCCACCACCCAAAAAAATAGGTGTAACCACTCCCAAAATATGTTGAGCTACTACATCATTGATGTTCTAGGTCTTTAGGGAATACTTTTACTATTTTTTAATTTGGTATATAGTTAAATTTTTCAAATCCAATTTTAAATAGGAAAAAACACTCCATACATTGGGAGATTTATCATATACGTTAAGGAACTCAAACTATTAAAAGAATGACTTTTGTGTCTCACCAACTTAATTAGATTACTTCATGGTCAAACAATAATGTCAATCAATTTTTGAAATTGTTCATTATATTTTATTTTGGTTGTTTAATTTTCCAAAGCTTAAATGAGGAAGAAGGAAAGCACTTCTTACATCAAGGTGATCTACGGATGTTGAAGAACTTGATCTTAGAAAATTAATTTTTGTGTCTCACCAACTTGAAATGAATTTCCAAGAATTTGATAAAGTTTATTTCAGTTGAGAAACTCTTGCACTGACTTGAAAAAGTGCTTTTTATGTGAAGTGATTCTCCATTTACAATCTTTAGACACAATCAACTATAGAAGAATATCCAAACAAGTATGAAAATATAAATTTAAACCTGTCCCTTAATCGAGGTATCATCCATCACCATTCAGCTGAATTTAAAGATATGATTGACAGATTCTTTGGAGAAAGAGTCTGGAAGATTCATTATTCCGATTGGTCGAGAATCAGGTCAATTGATTAAGCCTCATTGGCTATTATTTATTCATCACCAAATTCTAAGCAACTTGGCTTGAATATTTGTTCATTGATGAAGATATGACATCCTGGTTGATTCAAGGGTGAGTGTTTGTGAAATGATTAGCCAAATGTCAGTACAACTGGGGCAGAAATAATATAATTATTTTTAGAGACATCAGATGTCTTGATTTTATGCAACAATTGTTGGTTGCATTCTTCATCAGTTACTGATACCACAGCTCCCTGCTGATACTGTATGATGCACTGTAGTTGTGTGTTTATGATGGACAAAGTTGTCTGTCTCCTCTTTTGTTGTTCTTTGTCTATATTTCGGACTTTTCAAATAATAATAGCAGGGAATGAGAATTTTTGGGAATGAGAGATCAACTGACATATTCAAAGGAGGGCCTACCTTTGATGTGAATGATGCCATCGTAAGGTATAATGTCTGCATTTATGCTAAATAATAGCAGGTATTGTGATATCCTTAAATGAGGGATCAACAAAGCTCCTCAAAAGAGGGTCTACCCTTGACATGGATGATGCTATAGATATGATGACTGCATTTATGCTAAATGATAGCAGGTATTGAGATATTCTCAGGTTTCCTTTGCATATGTGGATATGGCTGTTGTACATGATGCCAGTCCATTGTAGGCTAACTTCCCATCAGTGTAGGTAGGTACTCCTTATACTCCATGGTGCAAATAGTTTCTTGCTCAAGGACACAACACAGTACTCGCGATGTGAGAAGTAGCTGAAATGAAACCTGGGGTATCTGACAGATACGTAGCTGTGCTACCTGTGGATGAGGCAACAGATTGCAGCTTTGGCACCATATAGCCTTATGAACTACCCATAATTGTTTCAAAGAATAGTTTAATCCTTAAATTCCCACGCGGTCGTGACACGACCGATTTGACATGCATCTTACTTCGCCAAAGAGGCCCACAGCAGTGATTCTAATATCATTTGAAAGAGCTTGAATAGTTCTCTCAGAAAATGTAGCTTTTTGGTGGGGGTTATCTTGAAGATTTTTGAAAGAAGATGGGTTGAAATAAAGAAAATTCAAGAAATGCAGAAAATTTAAGCTTAACGTTTTTTTTTTTTTCCAAAGCTTAACATACTTCCATACCTTGCTTTTGTCTAAAAACATGTGAGGAACTTCCAAAGACATCAATTTATCTAATTCTGGTTGAATTTTGACCCCTACTTATCATAAATATCTTTTTTGGCAAAAGTTGTGAGAAAACATCATGATTTTTAGCCTATTTGAGACCAAATTTTAGCAAAAATTAAAGCTTAATTCCGATCTTGGTACAACTCACCTTTGTGAAATATACCGTAAGAAAGGCCAATTCACATGCTTTTGATTGAATTAAAACAGAGCAACTTTATTCATGCGGATACACTAGGACATTCGCAATGTAGTCTAGCTGTAATGTGTGACATTACTGTGTGGGCACCCCCGGTTTGAATACCGCACCATATGCACGGCTTTCTTTTTCGCGAGTAATTACAGCAGTGATTATTTTTTTGTTTATTTTCATTGTTTTTGCAGCTTTTGCTTTGAGAAAAAAATTGAGACTGGTATCATTAGAAAGGAAATTTCACAAAGAATCTAAATATGAAGAAGAAAAATCCTTCATTTTCATTATTCACAAGAAAAAATACAAGCTCAAACAAATTTGGCCTAATTTTGTTTAAAATTTGCATGTTTATGTCAATATTTTCTTTATTTTGACTTTTTTTTATTGAGAACTTTATTGTCTTAGCATTCATTTAAACCAAACTTGTAGTGATACAAAACAAAAGGAAATTTATGGAAATTAATTTTGAAAAAAATCTGACCATTTTTAGTCATGTTTTGGACCCCCTGGAACTCTTAAGAGTTTTAAGTAGCATAGCATTGGCTGATGGGAATTAGCTGTGTACATGCCAAAGTTCAACTGCCCTTCTGTGCAAAACATAGAAGCCTTGTAAACCCAACAAGACCGTCTTTCATTTTAGATAACTATTATATTTCTGTACTTGCATTTACAAAATGTTCAGATTTGTTAAGAAGTATAAAATGATTTCAGCAAGGTAAACCATTATTGATTAAGATGCATTCATTACAGGTTTTGGGGTTATTTTTTGTTATTGTCGAATCTTGTAAATGATTTCCTTCAGATTATATATCAGCTACTTACATTGTACTAAGGGCTGCCTACAGTTATATATACAGTATTCATTGTGTATCACCTACTTACATTGTACTAAGGGCTGCCTACAGTTATATATACAGTATTAATTATGTATCAGCTACTTACAGTACATTGTACTAAGGGCTGGCAGCCTACAGTTATATATACAGTATTCATTATGTATCAGCTACTTACATTGTACTAAGGGCTGCCTACAGTTATATATACAGTATTAATTATGTATCAGCTACTTACATTGTACTAAGGGCTGGTGGCCTATAGGTATATATACAGTATTCATTATGTGTCAGCTACTTACATTGTACTAAGGGCTGGTGGCCTACAGTTATATATACAGTATTTATTATGTATCAGCTACTTACATTGTACTAAGGGCTGGTGGCCTACAGTTATATATACAGTATTCATTGTGTATCAGCTACTTACAGTACATTGTACTAAGGGCTGCCTACAGTTATATATACAGTATTCATTATGTATCAGCTACTTACATTGTACTAAGGGCTGGTGGCCTACAGTTATATATACAGTATTTATTATGTATCAGCTACTTACATTGTACTAAGGGCTGGTGGCCTACAGTTATATATACAGTATTCATTGTGTATCAGCTACTTACAGTACATTGTACTAAGGGCTGCCTACAGTTATATATACAGTATTCATTATGTATCAGCTACTTACATTGTACTAAGGGCTGGTGGCCTACAGGTATATATACAGTATTCATTGTGTATCAGCTACTTACATTGTACTAAGGGCTGGTGGCCTACAGTTATATATACAGTATTCATTGTGTATCAGCTACTTACAGTACATTGTACTAAGGGCTGCCTACAGTTATATATACAGTATTCATTATGTATCAGCTACTTACATTGTACTAAGGGCTGGTGGCCTACAGGTATATAAACAGTATTCATTATGTATCAGCTACTTACATTGTACTAAGGGCTGGTGGCCTACAGTTATATATACAGTATTCATTGTGTATCAGCTACTTACAGTACATTGTACTAAGGGCTGCCTACAGTTATATATACAGTATTCATTATGTATCAGCTACTTACATTGTACTAAGGGCTGGTGGCCTACAGGTATATAAACAGTATTCATTATGTATCAGCTACTTACATTGTACTAAGGGCTGGTGGCCTACAGTTATATATACAGTATTCATTGTGTATCAGCTACTTACAGTACATTGTACTAAGGGCTGCCTACAGTTATATATACAGTATTCATTATGTATCAGCTAATTACATTGTACTAAGGGCTGGTGGCCTACAGGTATATAAACAGTATTCATTATGTATCAGCTACTTACATTGTACTAAGGGCTGGTGGCCTACAGTTATATAAACAGTATTCATTGTGTATCAGCTACTTACAGTACATTGTACTAAGGGCTGCCTACAGTTATATATACAGTATTCATTATGTATCAGCTACTTACATTGTACTAAGGGCTGGTGGCCTACAGGTATATAAACAGTATTCATTATGTATCAGCTACTTACATTGTACTAAGGGCTGGTGGCCTACAGTTATATATACAGTATTCATTGTGTATCAGCTACTTACAGTACATTGTACTAAGGGCTGCCTACAGTTATATATACAGTATTCATTATGTATCAGCTAATTACATTGTACTAAGGGCTGGTGGCCTACAGGTATATAAACAGTATTCATTATGTATCAGCTACTTACATTGTACTAAGGGCTGGTGGCCTACAGGTATATAAACAGTATTCATTATGTATCAGCTACTTACATTGTACTAAGGGCTGGTGGCCTACAGTTATATATACAGTATTCATTATGTATCAGCTACATGTACTTACATTGTACTAAGGGCTGCCTACAGGTTATATAAACAGTATTCATTATGTATCAGCTACTTACATTGTACTAAGGGCTGGTGGCCTACAGTTATATATACAGTATTCATTGTGTATCAGCTACTTACTTACATTGTACTAAGGGCTGGCCTACAGTATATATATACAGTATTCATTATGTATCAGCTACTTACATTGTACTAAGGGCTGGTGGCCTACAGGTATATAAACAGTATTCATTATGTATCAGCTACTTACATTGTACTAAGGGCTGGTGGCCTACAGGTATATATATACAGTATTCATTATGTATCAGCTACTTACATTGTACTAAGGGCTGGTGGCCTACAGGTATATATACAGTATTCATTATGTATCAGCTACTTACATTGTACTAAGGGCTGCCTACAGTTATATATACAGTATTCATTATGTATCAGCTACTTACATTGTACTAAGGGCTGGTGGCCTACAGTTATATATACAGTATTCATTGTGTATCAGCTACTTACATTGTACTAAGGGCTGGTGGCCTATAGGTATATATATACAGTATTCATTATGTATCAGCTACTTACATTGTACTAAGGGCTGGTGGCCTACAGTTATATATACAGTATTCATTGTGTATCAGCAACTTACATTGTACTAAGGGCTGGTGGCCTACAGTATATATATACAGTATTCATTATGTATCAGCTACTTACATTGTACTAAGGGCTGGTGGCCTAGGTATATATATACAGTATTCATTATGTATCAGCTACTTACATTGTACTATACAGTTATATTCAGTATTCATGTATCAGCTACTTACATTGTACTAAGGGCTGGTGGCCTACAGTTATATATACAGTATTCATTGTGTATCAGCTACTTACATTGTACTAAGGGCTGGTGGCCTACAGTTATATATACAGTATTCATCATGTACCAGCTATTACATTGTACAGGGCTGCCTACCAGCATTATGTATCAGCTACTTACATTGTACTAAGGGCTGGTGGCCTACAGGTACATGTATATATACAGTATTCATTATGTATCAGCTACTTACATTGTACTAAGGGCTGGTGGCCTACAGTTATATATACAGTATTCATCATGTACCAGCTACTTACATTGTACTAAGGGCTGCCTACAGTTATATATACAGTATTCATTATGTATCAGCTACTTACATTGTACTAAGGGCTGGTGGCCTACAGGTACATGTATATATACAGTATTCATTATGTATCAGCTACTTACATTGTACTAAGGGCTGGTGGCCTACAGTTATATATACAGTATTCATTGTGTATCAGCTACTTACATTGTACTAAGGGCTGGTGGCCTATAGGTATATATATACAGTATTCATTATGTATCAGCTACTTACATTGTACTAAGGGCTGGTGGCCTACAGGTATATATACAGTATTCATTATGTATCAGCTACTTACATTGTACTAAGGGCTGGTGGCCCACAGGTATATTCATTATGTATCAGCTACTTACATTGTACTAAGGGCTGGTGGCCTACAGTTATATATACAGTATTCATTATGTATCAGCTACTTACATTGTACTAAGGGC
Organism: Chiridota heheva; assembly: GCA_020152595.1. Lineage (NCBI taxonomy): Eukaryota > Metazoa > Echinodermata > Holothuroidea > Apodida > Chiridotidae > Chiridota > Chiridota heheva. Next base: position 589,431 of record JAIGNY010001864.1, read on the forward strand.
TGCCTACAGTTATATATACAGTATTCATTATGTATCAGCTACTTACATTAAACCAAGGGCTGCTTACAGTTATATATACAGTATTCATTATATATCAGCTACTTACATTGTACTAAGGGCTGGTGGCCTACAGGTATATATACAGTATTCATTATGTATCAGCTACTTACATTGTACTAAGGGCTGGTGGCCTACAGGTATATATACAGTATTCATTATGTATCAGCTACTTACATTGTACTAAGGGCTGCCTACAGTTATATATACAGTATTTATAATGTATCAGCTACTTACATTGTACTAAGGGCTGGTGGCCTACAGGTATATATACAGTATTCATTATGTATCAGCTATTTACATTGTACTAAGGGCTGGTGGCCTACAGTTATATATACAGTATTCATTATGTATCAGCTACTTACATTGTACTAAGGGCTGGTGGCCTACAGTTATATATACAGTATTCATTGTGTATCAGCTACTTACATTGTACTAAGGGCTGGTGGCCTATAGGTATATATATACAGTATTCATTATGTATCAGCTACTTACATTGTACTAAGGGCTGGTGGCCTACAGTTATATATACAGTATTCATTGTGTATCAGCAACTTACATTGTACTAAGGGCTGGTGGCCTATAGGTATATATATACAGTATTCATTATGTATCAGCTACTTACATTGTACTAAGGGCTGGTGGCCTACAGTTATATATACAGTATTCATTGTGTATCAGCTACTTACATTGTACTAAGGGCTGGTGGCCTACAGTTATATATACAGTATTCATTGTGTATCAGCTACTTACATTGTACTAAGGGCTGGTGGCCTATAGGTATATATATACAGTATTCATTATGTATCAGCTACTTACATTGTACTAAGGGCTGGTGGCCTACAGTTATATATACAGTATTCATTGTGTATCAGCTACTTACATTGTACTAAGGGCTGGTGGCCTACAGTTATATATACAGTATTCATCATGTACCAGCTACTTACATTGTACTAAGGGCTGCCTACAGTTATATATACAGTATTCATTATGTATCAGCTACTTACATTGCACTAAGGGCTGGTGGCCTACAGGTACATGTATATATACAGTATTCATTATGTATCAGCTACTTACATTGTACTAAGGGCTGCCTACAGTTATATATACAGTATTAATTATGTATCAGCTACTTACATTGTACTAAGGGCTGGTGGCCTACAGGTATATATACAGTATTCATTATGTATCAGCTACTTACATTGTACTAAGGGCTGCCTACAGGTATATATACAGTATTCATTATGTATCAGCTACTTACATTGTACTAAGGGCTGGTGGCCTACAGTTATATATACAGTATTCATTGTGTATCAGCTACTTACATTGTACTAAGGGCTGGTGGCCTATAAGTATATATATACAGTATTCATTATGTATCAGCTACTTACATTGTACTAAGGGCTGGTGGCCTACAGGTATATATACAGTATTCATTATGTATCAGCTACTTACATTGTACTAAGGGCTGGTGGCCTACAGGTATATATACAGTATTCATTATGTATCAGCTACTTACATTGTACTAAGGGCTGGTGGCCTACAGTTATATATACAGTATTCATTATGTATCAGCTACTTACATTGTACTAAGGGCTGCCTACAGTTATATATACAGTATTCATTATGTATCAGCTACTTACATTAAACCAAGGGCTGCTTACAGTTATATATACAGTATTCATTATGTATCAGCTACTTACATTGTACTAAGGGCTGGTGGCCTACAGGTATATATACAGTATTCATTATGTATCAGCTACTTACATTGTACTAAGGGCTGGTGGCCTACAGGTATATATACAGTATTCATTATGTATCAGCTACTTACATTGTACTAAGGGCTGCCTACAGTTATATATACAGTATTTATAATGTATCAGCTACTTACATTGTACTAAGGGCTGGTGGCCTACAGGTATATATACAGTATTCATTATGTATCAGCTATTTACATTGTACTAAGGGCTGGTGGCCTACAGTTATATATACAGTATTCATTATGTATCAGCTACTTACATTGTACCAAGGGCTGGTGGCCTACAGGTATATAAACAGTATTCATTATGTATCAGCTACTTACATTGTACTAATTAGGGCTGCCTACAGTTATATATACAGTATTCATTGTGTATCAGCTACTTACATTGTCCTAAGGGCTGGTGACCTACAGTATTCTAGAACAAGATAATTGGTAAAAAAAGCTCTTTAAGTGTGCATCGATAACAGTATCATTCTTATCACTTTTGCATGAAAACCATTTAAAAGCCCACTTTAACCTTGCTTTGATCAATATCATTATAACCTGATTTCTGTATTTTACATACAGCTTAGACCATTCTATTGCAACGTGAATACTCTCTACTGCGGGGTTAAGATACTCTTTTGCTTATGAAATCTTCATTTTGTTACTTTCAGGTAATTATATCCGTGAATAATTCATATCAGATATATAGAGTGAAATTAAAACTTAATTACATCCCTCATTGAATCATAGATCAAATGCTCACAACGTTTGATTTTAAAAGTGCCATTTTGTCAATTAATCTTCTGACATCATGAAGGGGAGACTACTCTTTGCAACAAATGCTCTAAACTACTTCCAGGCCATTGATTTGTTTATGGATATAGCTTTGTAACATTTACTAATGGAAATTGAGAAAAATCAATTCTTGGGCTCTTGTTCATAAATTATTTGTCCATTAGGACCATTGATCATGATTGTTTGCACTTTTCCCTGTTGAAGTAGGTGTTATAAATTTGATGTCCACTGTATTGGTCAAACTGACCATGGAATTGCATATATTACTCTTATTTGGTGGGGGTGAAGTTGATACATCACCTTAACACTCGATTTGATTGGTTTTGATTGGTATTCTAAATCAGCCAATACATCGTAGCAAGGTGACATTTGAAAGTTGGCATCTGTTCAAGAGTGAAATATACAATTGCAAGAGATAAAATGATGCAAATTATGTTTCAAGCTGACATTTGCTTCAGATAATGTTGTATGTGAAATGTGAAACTTCTTTGTCTCACAATACTAAAGATTCATGTTTAGTACTTATGTGCGTGGTATTTAAAAGCTTTTTCTGATGCGTAGTATGTTTTAATTCTATAATTGAAAGTACAGTTTTATGTCTGCAAATAGAGTTTGACAATTAAGATACAAACCAAAAATTGAAGCTCTCTCGTTTATCTATGAGAGGACCTACAAGGATTTAAAACATTCTTTGGATTCTAAACATTCTAAAGTATTCGTTTAGTAGTCATGCAAGTTCATATTTTATATGAAAGAGAAAGCATAAACACACTTGTGAAGACTACTTTTATTGTATTCTTTTACGGAGATATTTAATTTCTGTCTTACGAGTGTAGAAATGGCTGGTCACTGGTGTGAAAAGCCAAGTGTGTCTCACGTGTGTAGAAATGGCTGGTCACTGGTGTGAAAAGCCAACTGTGTCTCACGTGTGTAGAAATGGCTGGTCACTGGTGTGAAAAGCCAACTGTGTCTCACGTGTGTAGAAATGGCTGGTCACTGGTGTAAAAAGCCAACTGTGTCTCACGTGTGTAGAAATGGCTGGTCACTGGTGTGAAAAGCCAACTGTGTCTCACGTGCGTAGAAATGGCTGGTCACTGGTGTAAAAAGCCAACTGTGTCTCACCTGTGTAGAAATGGCTGGTAACTGGTGTAAAAAGCCAACTGTGTCTCACCTGTGTAGAAATGGCTGGTCACTGGTGTGAAAAGCCAACTGTGTCTCACGTGTGTAGAAATGGCTGGTCACTGGTGTAAAAAGCCAACTGTGTCTCACGTGTGTAGAAATGGCTGGTCACTGGTGTGAAAAGCCAACTGTGTCTCATGTGTGTAGAAATGGCTGGTCACTGGTGTGAAAAGCCAACCGTGTCTCACGTGTGTAGAAATGGCTGGTCACTGGTGGAAAAAGCCAACTGTGTCTCACCTGTGTAGAAATGGCTGGTCACTGGTGTGAAAAGCCAACTGTGTCTCACGTGTGTAGAAATGGCTGGTCACTGGTGTAAAAAGCCAACTGTGTCTCACCTGTGTAGAAATAGCTGGTCACTGGTGTGAAAAGCCAACTGTCTCACGTGTGTAGAAATGGCTGGTCACTGGTGTGAAAAGCCAACTGTGTCTCACGTGTGTAGAAATAGCTGGTCACTGGTGTGAAAAGCCAACTGTGTCTCACGTGTGTAGAAATGGCTGGTCACTGGTGTGAAAAGCCAATTGTGTCTCACATGTGTAGAAATAGCTGGTCACTGGTGTGAAAAGCCAACTGTGTCTCACGTGTGTAGAAATGGCTGGTCACTGGTGTAAAAAGCCAACTGTGTCTTACGTGTGTAGAAATGGCTGGTCACTGGTGTGAAAAGCCAATTGTGTCTCACATGTGTAGAAATAGCTGGTCACTGGTGTGAAAAGCCAACTGTGGAAACTTGTGCTCCCTCATTTTCTTAACAATTGATTACTATAATTTAAATCAAATTAGATATTTTATTTTTACTAATTAAACTTTCTTTCTGGTAGTAAATTATAATTACTAGGTTCTATAGCCAACGATTTCAAATAGTTATGGAGTGCAAGCTTTGGTCAACTCACGTCCTTATTGTAATTGACAAGAACATGGCTTATTACTGCATGCCATATAATTATAGATTTGACATTTTATACTTCAGTGAAGTTTAATGTGAAGTTTCTGTTCTTTGTCCATATTCCTGAACTATTCCCCCAATAGTGTTGTGAAGTTGCATCATATCTTATTCTGACCTTGGGCTTTAATGTATTTCAATCTCTGAAATATATTTTATTTGTCTTTCCATTTGAAATGCTATCTAAACAATTTCTGTTTATTCGTTTCCCACTCATAATTTACAGTTAATATTTTTTCCTGCTTCCAAGTTGTCACTTAAGGTTATTCTGTTGAAGCCTTTTTCCAAATGATCTTACACATCATTGATTTTTTTAACTTATTGTTTTCATTTTATGCATGAAATAATGCACAACAATTTTTGTGAAAGGTTTTTGTGACCTGCCTTCTCTTTCACAGAGAGTGCAATCGGAGACATCAGGTTTTCGCCGTCTTGAATGACTTTTACGCAGGTCTTATGCTACTTTTGTTCTCAACGTGGAAATATCAGCACAAAACCATTAGTGATTCAGGATTTGTAATAAAAGGTGAGTGATTGAGGCGATGAAGATTCTTGGCTCCAATTGGAGCAAAGAATTTTTTCATTTTCTATGAAATGAAGAAAATGTTGATTTTTTTCACCAAGTATTACATAAATAGACTGGTTTTAATACAAACCAATTATTGCCTGAATAGAAAGTGCATCATTTCCTTTCTTAAACTAGATGGTGGGAGGATCGTCTTTTGTTTTCTTAAGTGGATTGACGCTACCCTCAAGTGCATAGCTTCCAAAAAAGCATTTTGTTATTAAGGTCTGACCACTATAATGGGGAAAAAAGACAAAACTTCAGATGACTTGTACTAAAAACCATACTGCACATTCATGGTTCAAGTGTACTTTTCGTCACATGTCGTTTTTTTTGGTATGAAATACTTCAGGCCTTTTAATAATAGAAATTGATGATATAGTTTTGAAAATTGCTTTCATATTTGTTGGTTTGGTGATGTGGTAGTTTATAAAGGAAGATGAATGGTATACAGATGTACCAACCTTGGGGTATTGTACATGAATATTTTCAAGTTAACCAAAATGTAAATTACAATATGTGGAAAAGGAAATTTATGACAGCAAAAATTAACACATCTTTTCAAGCTTCGACAAAACCTTTTTTTTTTTTAAAGAAATGACCGGTTTGTGAAATCTATATGAACAAGAATTGTTAGATTTAATTCTTTTTTTGCAATTTATTGTTGTACTTTAAGAATTAGTTGCAGTGGCATAATTAAGGAGGGTGGGGACAGCAGCCCCCTGATGGGGGTCCTATAAGGATGCCCATAAACAAATATATGCCATTATACCATAGGGGTTTACAGGGACCCACTCGCCCCTGGCTCGTAGGGCCCTGGCTAAGCCACTGATTGGTTGAATTGCTTTCATCATTGCATCTGCTACTGTAGTAACAGGAGGCTGAGACAACAATAATTAAATTGCTAAAATGCCAGAAATACTGAACTTTGTAAAGAAGGCTGAGGTTTGATATGGGACAAAAGCAAAGGAAGTTTGTCATAGTAATAATAATAACAATGAGATAACGCAGCCATTACCTTAAGTGCCATGCCACTTGTGAAAACAATAAAGCAGGAACAAGAAGTAGATAATGAAAATAGCAATAAAAAGTAAGTCTATGAGAGGCTAGGATTATAGCAAGTTCATCATCATATTTGCAGTCGGAAAGCTGACCTCCGTGACCCGCAAATCTTTAAACATCGATGACATCCCAATTCATATTTGCGCCAAGTTTAAATCTTCTGATACATGCCCAAAAAACTTCAAGTTTTAATGGAATTTCATCATTAACTTGATGTAAAACAATAAATATTGGTTTTGGGTGGATTTTACTTTGCTACAATGAAAACTATGTAACACAAATGTATAGAAGAAAAGTGAAATGTATGGTCAAACTTTGGAGTAACAGACAGAATGCAAGGCATGTATACCAAACATTAAGCCAAATTGATACTTCTGAGAAGAGTCCGAAAGGTTTATTAAGCCAAGTGGTGCAAAATCTGATAGATTTCAAGTGTGACTTCAAATAAATATTAGATTATACTGCACTTTACAATTGAAATTTCTTTGATGCAGACAACATTCTGTAAAACTCAAGTGTTTGGAAGGTGGTACAAAGTAAATTCGCTAAACAACAGTAGTTTTGGAAGTGAGGCTTTTAAATGTCTGTCAAGAGTCTTATCAAAAAACTATCGGGACTCAATGTGTTTTTTATACGAATTACCCTTTCAAACTAGTAAAACAATAGAGGGCTATAATTTAAATTTAGTTTCCATCAGAAGCACCAAGTACAGGAATTGTTATTCTTCTCCCCCAACCTTTGTCAGCTAACTAAAAACCAATTCTATATGGTATAATTGTGGGCATCTGTGTAGTAGGCATGAATATGGAGCCTGGAGAGGGAAGGAATTGGGAGCCTGGAGAGGGAAGGAATGGGGAGCCTGGAGAGGGAAGAAATGGGGAGCCTGGAGAGGGAAGGAATAAGGAGACCTGGAGAGGGAAGGAATGGGGAGCCTGGAGAGGGAAGGATTGGGGAGCCTGGAGAGGGAAGAAATGGGGAGCCTAGAGAGGAAAGGATGGGGAGCCTGGAGAGGGAAGGAATGGGGAGCCTGGAGAGGGAAGGAATGGGGAGCCTGGAGAGGGAAGGAATGGGGAGCCTGGAGAGGGAAAAAATGTGGAGCCTGGATAAGGAAGGAATGGGGAGCCTGGAGAGGTAAGGAACGGGGAGCCTGGAGAGGGAAGGAACAGGGAGCCTGGAGAGGGAAGGAACGGGGGGCCTGGAGAGGGAAGGAACGGGGAGTCTGGAAAGGGAAGGAACGGGGAGCCTGGAGAGGGAAGGAATGGGGAGCCTGGAGAGGGAAGGAATGGGTAGCCTGGAGAGGGAAGGAACGGGCCTGGAGAGGGAAGGAACGGGGAGCCTGGAGAGGGAAGGAATGGAGAGCCTGGAGAAGCATGACTTGTCCTTCTCCTTAAAAATTTGTTCCAGCAAATCATAACCACAAACTTACTGTAGCAAATAGTGGGACCACTTTATCTTAATTGAAATAACCACACAATAAGGACTTCATCCATTGCTAATATGATATTCATCATCAACTTCCACAACAACTAAGGTTTTCAGAATAAAGAAAATAAAGAGGAAAAATCTGACCCGACCTGGTTATTTATAAGGTCGGGTCTGACTGTTTGAAACTTTAAGGAGCAGAACAACTATTGGGAGAGAATGGGGAACTTGGAGAAGGGAATGGGAAGCCTGGAGAGAAGGGAAACAGGGAGTCTGGAATGGTTGGGAATACTGGAGAGTTACGGAGCCATGGAGAGGAAGGGAATGCAAAGCCTGGAAAGGATGGAAATGAGGAGAAAGTCTAAACTCCCAATTCCAACTGCATATCTAAAGCAGTTTGTTACCATTGCTTATGCCTTGCATTTCCTCCAGACGAGATTAATCTTCCACAAGTGTAGCGGTGGTCCCCTTAAAATTAAGAAGCCACTGATGAACCATGGGTAAATTTCCCCCAAACAAGGACGATAGTAAGAGAAATAATATTCCTTCACCATAGACTTTCCATCATTGTATCCTTCTGTCAAGATCATCAAAAAGGCATGTTTGGTGAAAGCGCTTTAGTAGCACACTGATTCTATAGCAAGTACAGCTTGCAAGGGTAGAGGGCTGAGGAAGAACAATATATGAGTCATAAAATTATGAGTCTGTTTGACAAAATGGTGGCAAGGTCTGAAGTTCCAAGCGAGTCATTATTAAATAAGTTAATAAATTTACTTACAATACTGTACATTACATTTATTAAGAAAGTGGGGATGAACTTGGCGCTAACCTTCCACAGTACACATTCCTCACCAGTCATAACTGCACAATTACCTTACTGCTCCCTTCTCCTGGGTATGGGGATTGAGGCTTCTCCAAGCAAATTCTTCCATCTCTTTCTGTCTCTTGCTACTACTGCAGCTTCTTTCCAGCTGTTCCATCTAATACTTGTTTCTCTCCTTTCTGCCACTCTTCTCCATGTAGTCTTAGGTCTTCCCTTCTTTCTTCTACCTTCTGGTGGCCAGGTGATGGATATTCTGGCATAGTTTTCTTTGTCCTTTTTAATACATGACCCAACCATCTCCAGCTTCTCTTAAATATCTCCTTGCTTTATCTCCACTGTGCCTGTTCTTTCATATAGTACTTTATTGGTGACTTTCACTGGACATCTAATTTTCAAGATTAGTCTAAGGCATCTCCTTTGGAACACATGTAGTTTTTTTTCTCATCAGCTTTTGTCAGCTTCCACGTTTCACATCCATAGAGGAGTACTGAGATTACATTCGATTGAAATTTTTTCAGTCTACTTTTTATCTGGTAGATGTTTAATTTCCAAATCTTGTCAAGTTGTCTAAAATTTGCCTGTGCATGGCAGCCCATGCCTCCTTCTTTGGACAGTGTTGCACCAAGATAGACAAAGCTATCATCATCTTGAAGCTCTGCATTTGCAACTTTAATTGTTCCATTAGTTTTGTTGTTAATGTGCATGATCTGTCTTTTTTCATTGTTCTTAAGACCAACCATTTGACCTGTTTCATGTAGTTTGCTTGTTTTGTCTTGGAGTTGTTCTTTGGTGCTAAAATTAAGTGCAATGTCATCAGTGTGTAGTCAAGATCATCTAAGGCTGTAAATAAGTTCCACTGGATTCCAATTCTTCTGCCTTGTGTACTGGTTCTCATCACCCAATCAATAGCAAGTATATAGGAAACCAGACATTTACACATCCTTGCTTTAACCCAGTTTTCACAGAAAACCAGTCAAGTTAGTTTTCCATCGCTTAAAACTGCACCTTTACTGCCATCATACCAGTTCTGTATGATATTTGTGTATTTCATGGGTATGCCATCATGAGCCATAATCTTCTACATCATGCTTCTGTCTAAACTGTCAAACGCCTTTTGAAAGTCGATGAAGTTGAGGTATACTGTGGCTTTCCATTCCAAGCATTGTTCTATTATATTGTAAGGGTGAATTTTTGTTCAGTAGTTCCTACACTCCTAAAGCCAGCTTGCTCATAACAAAAGTTTGGTATCTAATGCACTACTAAGCCTGTCAATCAATATCCTTCCAAGACAAGAAAAAGTGTGGTAAAACGAGTTCCAACCTTTGTCAAGAAATGTGGCAAAACGTGGCAAACTTTTAAGTAATGTTGGACCAGCTGAATGGGCTGTTGCATGAAGAAATATTTTATGATGTAAACGCTTTGTCTGGTACTTATGACACAGGTTTTCTCTTGTTTCATGTATGACACACATTGTCCTGTTGGACACAGAAAAACCTGTGAAGTGTAGTCTCCATGTTTTATGTGTAATAGAGTGGCAGACACTGTTTTTTGTGGAATGAGTGAGAAAGAGTGTCAAACTAGTGCAAATACCAAGGATTACCCTGGGTTTGCATGCGTGGTCATGCATGAAATTGGAACAGCCGACACAGGTCTTTTTGTAAGGGTTTGGTTTCCAGTATTGCCATTTGGGGCAGTCCAGGTGTTTCCAGTATTGCCATTTGGGGCAGTCCAGGTGTTTCCAGTATTGCCATTTGGGGCAGTCCAGGTGGTTCTTGTATTGCCATTTGGGGCAGTCCAGGTGTACTTGTGGATGCTGTCTCTATGCTTGAACACAGTACCTCCAATGATGAGTCCATTAACCTCACATAAGTCTGCAAATTGTTCGCCATTGTTGTTCATAACTCCCAGACCTTCTTTCCCCCATCACTCTTTCATTACAATCAATATATCGTGACTTGGTCCTTCAGCAATAATCCTTTGTTCTTGTTCAGAGAAATCATCTTTTACATCCTCCTCTGCCTGTTCTGTTGGCGCATAGATCTGTATAATGGTTAGTTTCGTCAATTTTGTTTGGAATCTTGCTTTATTAATTTGTTCATTTATTGGATTCTAATCAATAAGGCTGTACTTCAACTCATGAGCTATAACGATAGCTACTCCTTTTTCATGCTTATCTTCACTTCCAGAGTAAAGAATTAGCTAGCCAGATTCTGTTGAAACTTGACCAAAACCCAGCCATCTTATTTCACTAATTCAGAGTATTCCTATGTCATATTTCCTCACCTGCTTTACCATTATTGCTGTTTTCCCCCATTCATATAATGTCCTTACATTCCAGCATTCTATTGTCGTCTCTGATTTGGCGTTAATTGTCACATTTGTTAAGTAGCACTTCTGCTTCTTGCTCTTCAACCCAGAGGGTTCCAGCAAATCTTGCCGGCTTTTACCCCTACGCGTCATCTGTTGATATTTAGGTGCCAAGTGTAGTGATGGATATAGAGATCATAAGAGTAGCTTTATTTGCTGAGATCGTATTATAAATATTTGCTCCAGATGTTTCTGTGACAAGATATTTCTTTATTCCATCGGATTGTTAGTCCTATGCAGAACCCCAGTATAAGAGTGAGAAACTCTAAGGTTTTTTCTGCACAATTAGTGACAAAACTTGAATATATTGAAGGAGTTTCTTCACCATTTTGTTTTTTGAAAGTCCTCTTTGTGAGGTAGAACTTACTTCACCACTGAACTAATCCTTTACATGCACAGGCTCTTTAATTCTGCCAGAACATGGTATGCAGATTATGTATGAATATGGAACATGGTATGCAAATTATGTATGAATATGCAAGAAAGACTTTGGGTGGCTAATTCGTGCCTTGCACTTGGCTGCCTGTTCAAGGACAGAGCAGATAATACAAACTGTTGATGTATTGGCCTGACTGTTTTTGCTGCAGAAGCAGATTGTCATCATTTTCCCTTTTTTAAAGGAATATATTTCCATGAATTTTCATTTTTGGTTCGCATGCGAAGCATTATGCAAACCTATGTAATGGCTATTACGTCCGTCCGGCCGTCTACAGATTTGTCCTGAGATTTCCTCAGAAATGTTCAAGTTTTTTGATAATTCCTCAGAAAATGTAAAAGTTTCTTCAAAGTTCCTCAGAAAAAGTTAAAGTTTCTTCAGATATCCATATGGAAGGTTAGAATTTCCTTGTAAAATGTTAAAGTTTTTCAGAGATACTTAAGACAGGATTGATGACTAGTTTCCTTGAAAAGTCCACAATACATTTGATATTTTCTTAGAAGATAATTGTAAAAATGATATAATTTTCCAATATTCTTCAGAGATTTTCAAGTCTCTCTTGTAGCACTTGAGATTTAAAATCCTTAAAATTCTTCAAAATATTTGGGCGCCAACAGTTGTATCAGGCATGATTTTTAAACGCCACCTATATTATTGTGCTCATTTGCATTAAAGTTGCTACAGTATATGACCTGACCAGACTTTTTTATTTAGCATGCTTACTCAGGGAGTGTGACAGGATGTGCAATCACATCCTGGGACATGGGGTGGGATGCCATGTGGGACATGGGGTGGGATGCCATGGGGTGGGATGCCATGGGGTGGGATGCCATGGGGTGGCATGCCATGGGATGGGGTGGCATGCCACCCCGTGACATGCCATGGGGTGGCATGCCATGTGGGACATGGGGTGGTATGCCATGTGGGACATGGGGTGGGATGCCATATGGGACATGGGGTGGGATGCCATGTGGGATATGGTGGGATGCTACGAGTAACACAGAGTGTGACATAGGTTGGAATTCAATGTGTGACATAGGTTGGGATTTCATGTGTGACATAGATTGGGATTCCATGTGTGACATAGGTTGGAATTCCATGTGTGACATCAGGTAGGAGGCCATGTGTGACATCAGGTAGGAGGCCATGTGTGACATAAGGTAGGAGGCTATGTGGGACATAGGGTAGGAGGCCATGGGGACATGGGATGTGATGCCATGTGGGACATGGGCTGTGTGTGACATAAAGTAGGAAGTCATTGGGAGGGATACCATGTGGAACATATCGTGGGATGCTATGTGGAACATCAGGTGGGAAGCCACTGATGCGGGACACAGGGAGGGGATGCCATATGGGACATAGGGAGAGATGTCATGTGGTACATACGGTTTTATTAATGTGGGACATACATGTGGATGGGACGAATGTGGGTCATAGCGTGGGATGCCATGTGGGACATATGGTGGAATGCCATGTGGGACAAATGGTGGAATGCCATGTGAGACGCTATGGTGGGATGTGTGTGGGAGATATGGTAGGATGTTATGTGGGACATGAGGTGGGAGTCATTTGGGACATGAGATGTGATCCATGTGGGACATAGGATGGGATGCCTTGTGGGACATATGATGGATTGCCATGTGGGACATGGGGTGGGATGCCATGTGGAAGATATGGTGGAACGCCATGTGGGACATGGGATGGGATGTCATGTGGGACATGGGGTATGTGGAACATGGGGTGAGATGCCATGTGGTACATGGGATGCCATGTGGGACTTAGTGTGAGATGCCATTTTTATAATTGACCAGTTCATAATATGAGTGTCAATTTGCATGGGCATGCGAACCATGATGGTTTTTACTGTTCTAGTCATATATGTGATAGAGGAGAAACAAATTGGAGAAGAAAAAAACATTTTGATATCTTACTTAGGAGGTAATGCATTTCAAAGAATTCAGCAGTGTTGAAAAGGTACTTTGTAGAATGTAAAGAGTGATGTCAGACAGACAGATCTAAGCCCATGTTTATGTATTTCTTTGAAAAATAATGGCTTCTTTTTGGATTATTTGAAACATTTGTTTAATTATTGGGATGAAGTCATAATAACATACTCCTCACTAGAACATGCTTTGCTCATGTATCACTTACACTCTAATTGAAAGAAAAATGAATTTTCATTTCGTAGAAATACATAATGAACTAGAATATACCAGCAATGTGTAGAGCACATACATCCGCCCCCGTTGCAATTTCAACACGCCTTAAATAATTTTAGAGTTCACTCGATCCCCATACCCAATATAATCTACCTCAGAAATCCTAGGCCCACCAAGATTCATCCCCAAGTTTTGACCTGTAAGGATCATTTGCATTCTGAATACTTCAAGATTATCTTCCGACTGATTTCGTCCAAGGCCATATCATTGTTTTCAGTTTCATTCAGGCTAAGCATTCATTGTTTTCAGGTTTATTCAGGCTAAGCATTCATTGTTTTCAGTTTCATTCAGGCTAAGCATTCATTGTTTTCAGGTTTATTCAGGCTAAGCATTCATTGTTTTCAGTTTCATTCAGGCTAAGCATTCATTGTTTTTAGTTTCATTCAGGCTAAGCATTCATTGTTTTCAGTTTCATTCAGGCTAAGCATTCATTGTTTAAGTTCCTTTCAGTTAAGATTCACATTCCATCAGTTTCCATTCATGGCAGAAACCAACTGTTGTTGTTATTTTGTGTGTTGTTTTTTGGGGGTGTTTTTATTTTATTTTGAGTCCAGAAAATTGATTGTTAGATTTCTTTTCATGGCATGAATTCATTGTTTACCGCATTGGAAAGTTTCAGCTATGTATTGACAGAACCCTATACATCCTCTCCCCTGGATTTCTGCCCTTTCCTTGTACCAATACATCCCAAATGTAAATCACTTGTTTCTCAAGCAATGATAAAAGCACACATGAAATTGAATCTAAATCCAATTATCAGTTCTTGAGATATTGTAATGACAGTAAAACTCAACGTAAAACGTCCCCACTCCTCCATTTTGGTCCTTCCCCTGTTCCAATATGTCTAAAATTGTAATCACTTCTTCCTTAAGCATTAAAAAAACCACACTCCAAATTTAATCAATATTTAATTGTCAGTTCTTGAGATATGTTGATGGCAAACAAACAAACAAATAAACGCAGGCAAAAGCATTGTAATTGGGTTGGATCTGCAACTGTGACATCTTGGATCTGCACGCTTTACATCGCAAGTGGTGAAATATTTGAAGTGCAATAACTCCTTAACGGAATAAAATATCACCACAGTTTTTTCACGTAATTTGTGAATTGAAAAATGTATTTTGAACAATTCTGGGGAAATTTTCCTTTAAGCACAAATATAATTTGTATGTGTGCTTGCTATATGATATATATCACTGATGTTTTGTGTTATTTATTTGTTATTAACATTAAATTTCGCCTTTTGGTGGACAAATTTAAAATAATTCACTTTCTTCTCCGATCCAAAAAGTGGCATCATTTTCTTATCAAAACCACTTGTTTGTTTCAGAATGTTTGAGTATAATGCGTCAGCCCCCCTTCTAGCACTTAGATTTTCATTCTTTTTTGTGCATTGTTACATATGTAAATTATTGTCCTTGTAATTTAGCCATTATTGACCACTCCTCTGAGAAATTGAAGAAAACAGCTTGAATGTTTGTCACGCAAATTGTGTCAATGTATACACCATGCGAGATTCCTGCCAGAACATCACTTTGTAACATGTGCGTTAAATTGCCTGAGAAGTTCATAGCCATGGGTGAAAAGAAAAGTAAACGTATAATTTGACTCTTTTCTAACAATTTGACTTAATAAAAGTCTCTTTTACTTTTGTTGACATGAAGAATTTTGGTGAAAGTTACGTGAACAGGAATATCAGTTTTGATATAGGCCAGGGGAGTATAGTATGAGGAATGGAATAGGCCAGGGGAGTATAGTATGAGGATGCTAAGCAATGGAATAGGCTAGGGGAGTATAGTATGAGGATTCTAAGCAATGGAATAGGCCAGGGGAGTATAGTATGAGAATTTTAAGCAATGGAATAGGCCAGGGAGTATAGTATGAGGATTCTAAGCAATAGAATAGGCCAGGGAAGTATAGTATGAGGATTCTAAGCAATGGAATAGGCCAGGAGAGTATAG
>JAIGNY010001864.1:607500-892500 GCA_020152595.1 Chiridota heheva
TACCTTTTTCCTCATCTGTCAAGTATGTTGGAACCCTGACTCACAACTGGTTAACCGTTTCTGAGCAACAATTAAGCTTTCTGATTTGTAAATTATATGCATAGCAGTTTGACTCATCATTTTCCCAAGGCAGGAAGTTTTTGCGGTTGTATTTTTAAGTTCTCTTGCTTCCAGTCATTCAAACAACTACTATGCATGGCAACAAGCCATGCAGTAAGATGTTGTTTTGGGTAAAGAAAATGGATTCAAATGTAAGGGTCAGTGGGCCTTTTGCAAACGAGAGTTAACAGTTTCTGGAAAGGAAAGAGGCGAACACACTTTCTTCAGATATATAATGCAGCTTAAAATGGGTCAAAAAAACTTTGGGGAATTCATTATTAATCTATTTCTTATAGATTTTAGTCTGTCAAAGAAGATTCAAGTTTCCAAAATTGTACTTATATTTGACAGTGATTTTTGTTTGTGATGACAATTTGTTTCTTCAAAGTTAATAAATAATGTGCTACCACTAACCCTCATAGTCTTCTTCATATTGGGTACATCTGCTTAAACATCATGCACATATGCCTACTTTCCACCATGCTATGAAAACACATTTTATACACCAGCTGCACTTATGGTTCAGAGATTAATTTATTCTGTAAACAATTTATCCAAGCAATATTTATATTCATATTTACCATGCATGAGTGACATCAAAGGTCAATGGTGGTCAATTGTTTTTTTTACTGAACAGCTGAAAATGGCCAAAATCAGCGGTTGGGGAATAATGGAGATGACACAACATGTGTTTCACCCTCATAGTCTTTTTGCTTCACCCTCTTAGCCATACCATCATAGCCTTTTTACTTTTATTTCAGGAGAATATCTCTTTGGCGGAATAAGATTTTTTTAATGCTATCTTCACCTTTTTGTTTCTTTTGAAGTGCTCTTTCATACAAGATAAGACTTGCTTGACCACTGAACTAATCCTTTCAATCACAAAATTGTACATTTACTCTCTCTTTCACTCTGGTAACCAGTTTATATGGCACTCTTTCTGGCTTTTCACTGTAACCTCCCCCCCCCCCCCCATCTCCTCCCTCCCCTTGCAAAAAAGGTAACTCATGCATTTAAATGTCAACCAAAATCATTCATGTCCACATTTTTCTCCTAAGGCAACATTTTCACTAGTCTACCAACGATTTCAGAATATATATAACCTACCTGAACATATTAACCTGCACATATTAAGAAGGAAAGTTGTAGTATGTAACATATGAAGAAGGAAAGCTATATGCACCATTATTTGCTAATCATAAATCACCTGTTTTATGATTCATTGGCTGTAATATTCTCATGTTTTCTCCTTCATACATCAATCCTTAGTTCTAAAAAAATGCATTATCTATATATATATATATATATGACTAATTATTACGAGCAGGCGATACTTGGAAATGCCCATTGTCTGAACTATATCGTTTACTCTTTGAGTAGAAAATCAGTGCCCCATGAAAATCACTGGCAGCTATGAAAATTTCAAAATATGTGCAATTGGCAGTTTTACTCTCATTTAATGAGGTCATTTCAAAAATTCATATGAATCGTGAAGGAGAACTTGAAATTTGAATATCTGCAAATGGATGTGTGGTTAGACATGCCTGACTTACGGTAGAAAATTGCCAGTTTTATAAGTGGACGTGAGTGACATACCATTAGATCACCTCTCTAAATTGCTAATGGCCCCTTTAAAAAGCAATCAAACTTTATGCATTCTCCTTAGGTACACCAATTTGAGAAGCAGAAAAGATTAGGAACATATTCACTCATAAGCTTCAATTGTTTCTACTTAACATGTTATCAAAGTCTTGGGTTTTTTTTACGATCCGCTTAAAAAAAATGTTAACAGTCGATTATTTTATAACCCTGATCGCATTGTGTTAATTTAATGAGAAGTGATGAGATTAATTTGAAAATGTCACCATTTCTTTTATACTACTATTTTGTACGAAATGAGAGAAAACTCCATGCTTATTATTGTTATTAGCAAATACAAATTTCCATACAATTTCTTAATGATCTGCTAAAGCTGGAAGCTTTTACTGTAATGATCTGTGACGAGATATTTTATGTTTTATCAAATGTTCACGGATGTTTCGGTCACTTTATCAAAGGCATATCTCAGTTGTAGTTATATTTCTACAAATTTTGACACTCTAATAAAATTTCACGAAAAGCAAATTGGAAACAGCACTTTAACTTATCTTATTAGCTGAACAAAGTTGAATCTGCTGATAAATTAATGTAGAAGCTGATGATTTAATGGAAGAACTCCTCTCCAAAAACTAATAATATCATAAAACTACTTTGCTTGCTCTTTTTGACAACTAAAAGTTTCATCACAAATTTAATTCCTGCAAAAAACTTATCCAAGTTAAACAAGTTGAAGAAAAGTTTTGAAATTCAGCTACTGAATTAGAATAAGAATAAAAGATTATTATATAAGAATGTGGAGAGGTGTATTCAACTGATGACATTTCATATCTGCAGGGTTTGGGAGATAATTAGAGAAAAAATATTCAAAAAGTTGTGAAAATCAATAAACTGACAGCTAAAATTCCTTTTGTTTCTTCTCTTAATGTCATGTCAGGAAATAGGGAGTGTTTTAATTCTCCTCATAAATTATGTGTAAGATTAAAATGCCAGAAGGGTTCACTAATGAAAATCCTCACATTCATACATCACAAATTTGCATTTGAAAGTTCAAAAAGATGTAAAGTGACAAATATATGGGAATTTTTGCTATGTATATTGTTTTGGAGAAGCAGATGCAGCTGCAAGTGATCGGACAACATGGCAACATAGAATGAATGGCCTATAGTCCCTCATGAGGATCGGACAACATAGCAGCATAGAATGAACGGCCCTAGTCCCTCATGAGGATCGGACAACATGGCAACATAAAATGAATGGCCCTAGTTCCTCATGAGGATCGGACAACATGGCAACATAGAATGAATGGCCCTAGTCCCTCATGAGGATCGGACAACATGGCAACATAGAATGAACGGCCCTAGTCCCTCATGAGGATCGGACAACATGGCAACATTGAATGAATGGCCCTAGTCCCTCATGAGGATCGGACAACATGGCAACATAGAATGAATGGCCCTAGTCCCACATGAGGATCGGACAACATGGCAACATAGAATGAATGGCCCTAGTCCCACATGAGGATCGGACAACATAGCAGCATAGAATGAACGGCCCTAGTCCCTCATGAGGATCGGACAACATGGCAACATAGAATGAATGGCCCTAGTCCCACATGAGGATCGGACAACATGGCAACATAGAATGAATGGCCCTAGTTCCTCATGAGGATTGGACAACATGGCAACATAGAATGAATGGCCCTAGTCCCACATGAGGATCGGACAACATGGCAACATAGAATGAATGGCCCTAGTCCCACATGAGGATCGGACAACATGGCAACATAGAATGAATGGCCCTAGTTCCTCATGAGGATCGGACAACATGGCAACATAGAATGAATGGCCCTAGTCCCTCATGAGGATCGGACAACATGGCAACATAGAATGAATGGCCCTAGTCCCTCATGAGGATCGGACAACATGGCAACATAGAATGAATGGCCCTAGTCCCTCATGAGGATCGGACAACATGGCAACATAGAATGAATGGCCCTAGTCCCTCATGAGGATCGGACAACATGGCAACATAGAATGAATGGCCCTAGTCCCTCATGAGGATCGGACAACATGGCAACATAGAATGAATGGCCCTAGTTCCTCATGAGGATCGGACAACATGGCAACATAGAATGAACGGCCCTAGTCCCTCATGAGGATCGGACAACATGGCAACATAGAATGAATGGCCCTAGTCCTCATGAGGATCGGACAACATGGCAACATAGAATGAATGGCCCTAGTCCTCATGAGGATCGGACAACATGGCAACATAGAATGAATGGCCCTAGTCCCTCATGAGGATCGGACAACATGGCAACATAGAATGAATGGCCCTAGTTCCTCATGAGGATCGGACAACATGGCAACATAGAATGAATGGCCCTAGTCCCTCATGAGGATCGGACAACATGGCAACATAGAATGAACGGCCCTAGTCCCTCATGAGGATCGGACAACATGGCAACATAGAATGAATGGCCCTAGTCCTCATGAGGATCGGACAACATGGCAACATAGAATGAATGGCCCTAGTCCCTCATGAGGATCGGACAACATGGCAACATAGAATGAATGGCCCTAGTCCCTCAT
Organism: Chiridota heheva; assembly: GCA_020152595.1. Lineage (NCBI taxonomy): Eukaryota > Metazoa > Echinodermata > Holothuroidea > Apodida > Chiridotidae > Chiridota > Chiridota heheva. The sequence continues at coordinate 611,790 of JAIGNY010001864.1, forward strand.
GAGGATCGGACAACATGGCAACATAGAATGAATGGCCCTAGTCCCTCATGAGGATCGGACAACATGGCAACATAGAATGAATGGCCCTAGTCCCTCAGGAGGGAGAAGGAATTGATGAGGATGACTTGTATCAAATAATGCAGCGAACCAAGCATAGACTGCATGATTGGGTCATGGTTCCCCATCAGTGTGCGACTCAAGAGACAATAAAGGATACCATAACTTTTACTTGAACTACAAATGCTGGTTTATTCAGTCTTATTGCATTTGTTGGGTTGTGCAAGCTGGCAACTGAGATCGTATTACCTTATAGCCAAGCCTATTCTGATATGATTTAGGCTGGCTAGGCTTCTGGTTTGTCACTGCAGTTGTCAGTCGATACCCCAAGCACTAAAAACAGACTTGAGTATGTAACTGAACTACTCTTACTGTGAGGATGTGCAGGCTGGCAGCTGAGATCCCATCACGTTAGACTAACATACTGATATAGGATGGCTAGGCTTCTGTTATGGTCAACACAGCTGCATCACGTTAGACTAACATACTGATATAGGATGGCTGGCAGCTGAGATCCCATCACGTTAGACTAACATACTGATATAGGATGGCTACCCTTACAAAAAAGAGTGTGTCAAACCTAGTCTGTGTTCCTGCAGGAACACATGTGGCAGACAAAAGACTTCACGTGTGGCAAACAAAAGTGACACACATGACAATGCATGAAATTGGAACTAATCCCCTGCGTGTCTAACAGGTAATCACACATGTGTTCACGTGTGGCTGACATGCATGTAAATGTGTGAAAATAAGTGTTTTAACAAGACATGAAAAAGTGTGGTAAAACAAGTTCCAACCTGTGACAAGAAGTGTGGCAAAGCGTGGCAAATTTTCAAGTTTTTTTTAACCAGCTTTACAGCTAAGCCATTGCATTATGCAAGGAGGCCCTCCTTTGGAAGTGTGTGAAAATTAATATATGTTCTATGGATATGTAGACATACAGACACAGTCATTGCCACATTATAAGTATTATGCAAGGTTTTGTCAAAAATTTTGGTTTTCTTTCAAGTTGTAAAAGCAAAATGTGTTTAAATAGGAAGGTTACAATTTAAGTGTCACTTTCCTTGTTCAAATGTTTTATGACTCTCAATTTTGTTGTTTTCATCCAATAATATTAAACTTATGAAACTGTTACTTAAAAAAAGTTTTGCCTCTGGAAGAACATGATAAAATGCAAGGACATGATGTTTTATACATGTAACCCCTAAATCTACTTCTTAAAAACAAATATAATGCAGGAAAATTAGAATGTCCTCTTGTTGAAAACCGCAATACATGTTTTTTTAAGAGGACTGCCTAGGAAAATTTCAAGAGGGACAAATAAATTTTATTATGTTAATTGGTTTTATTGGTCATGATAAAACTACTTTATTACAGCATACTTGTGATTTTAGCTTAAGACTACTTTCATGACTCTATGTCATGAAACTTCCTTTGGTTGTACATATATGATTTTAAAATATTTTGAAATTTAAGTATCAAAAGCCTAATTTTTGCATAACTTTCAAAACACTTCTTGAGACAATTAAATTTATCTTCCCCCAGGCCTTCACAGTTGCTTTTCGACATGACAATTTACCTTACATTGTTACGATGGATCAATACAACATTTTTGAGGATGGGTATAATACTTTAGTTGGCAGAATCAAAGAAAGTGTGTTATTTTGTTAAGGTGGTAACAACTTGAATACTGCAGGAAAGATATGATATCCTCTAATTGATTACCAGCAATATGATTATGCGATGGGGAAGAGAAGGACCATTTTATGTATGACAAAATTATTACAACTAATCATTAATCAGTTTTTTAAATTTTATATTTATATTCATCACAGGATGATTCTAACTGTTTTATCTTTAGGCTATCTTTAAGCATACATTTTTGACTAGAACTAGACTAGAACGTACACAAAATGAATGGTGTAAATGCAAAAGCAGTTTGATACCAAATTATTTATCAAATTTCTTTTCTTAAATTACTCTTCAGTAGATGCAAATATCTGCTCCTGTAAGACAAAATCGTACACCAAATTTGAAAGCCTGACTTTCGTCAAACAATTTTTTTAATACTGAACAATTGGAGAAAGTTACTGGTTTACATGGTCTCTTAAAGAGATGATTATATTTTATATCTTTATTTGATTCCAGTGTAAAAGGAAGGGAAGTGGCAGAAAATTTGCACAACAGAAAAATCGGTATGTTGAATTGTTTTGGTAATCCTGATGAAAGCCATCTTGAGAAAAATTAATAGAATATATTCGAAAATTGAATCTTTAAGTTAGGCCTACTTAGCAGGCAAGAGTTACCTAAATATCAAGTTATTTCTTAAGATTTCAGATGTTTGTTCTCAAAATATCTTACTCTTTACTCAAAAACTTCAAAGCGTTCCTCAAAATAACATAAATTGTCCTAAAATATTTTGAAGTATCTTTCCTGAAAAATATGCAACACTTTCCAAAAAACTATCAGATTTTCCTCAAAATTTAAAATTCTTAAAGTATTTCCTCAAAACTTCTGACTTTTCCCTTAAGATTTCATTTCTTCTGTGTGTAGATGATGGAAGGTAAACTGGGATTTTATTTATGGTCCCCACTTCCCCTTCCTTTAAAAAAGTCTAGCTAAGTCACTGCTTGATTCACTGGGTAACTCAATTGTGTTTCAACGAGATTAGTGTATTCCTGTTTTCTTTAAATAAAACACACTTTACACCTCTCCACTGTCAGAGATCACAACAATCCAGCAGGAAGTGCATAGTAAGGCAAAGAAAGCCAAGCAGGAAGTCGCAACAAAAGCTTCTGTGGAGATCACTTTAGTAAAATTAAGTGAAACTATACTATAGGTACATGTAGCTTGCACAGAGCAGTGTTTATCTTTATTGACTATCAAAGTTAAATAAATTCACTGTGTGGTTGGCACAAATATTTGTTTTAAGTGCATATCTATTTCCTAGGAAGAATTGTGTAATACCAAATTTTGAAGCCTGACTTTTCTCATATTATTTTTTTTACAAAATACATATTGATGTTCTTGAATGAAAATACCTATAATAAGGCTTCATAAACTTTTAAGCCTCAAACATGTGCCAACACATGGAAATACGTGTAAAACCCTGAAAACCTGTGTCAGAACAATGAAAGAGTTATGTGAAAAAGTGCGTCAATGCGTGTCTTAATCCTTTTAAAGTTAAATAAATTCACTGTGTGGTTGGCACAAATATCTGTTTTAAGTCCATATCTATTTCCTAGGAAGCATTGTGTAATACCAAATTTTAAAAGCTTGACTTTCCTCATATTATATCTTTTACAAAATACATATTAATGTTTTTGAATAAAAATACCTATAATACTTTATGAACTTTTAAGCCCAAAACATGTGCCAACACGTGGAAATACGTGTAAACCCCTGAAAACCTGTGTCAGAACAATGAAAGACTTATGTAAAAAAGTGTGTCAATGCGTGTCTTAATCCTATCAAACCTGAATAAATTCACTGTGTGGTTGGCACAAATATCTGTTTTTAAGTCCATATCTATTTCCTAGGAAGCATTGTGTAATACCAAATTTTGAAAGCAGCACTTTCCTCATATTATATCTTTTACAAAATACATATATTATATTTTTGAATGAAAATACCTATAATACTTCATAAACTTTTAAGCCAAAATCATGTGCCAATACATGGAAATTTGTGTAAAACTCGAAAACCTGTGTCAGAACAATAAAAGAGTTCTGTGAAAAAGTGTGTCAATGCATGTCTTAATCCTATCAAAGTTAAATAAATTCACAGGATCAAGTGGTTGGCACAAATATCTGTTTTAGGTTCATATCTCTTTCTTAGGAAGATTTAAGTAATACCAAATTTTGAAGCTTGACTTTCCTCATATTATGTCTTTTACAAAATACATATATTATGTTTTTGAATGAAAATACCTATAATACTTCATAAACTTTTAAGCCCAAAACCTGTGCCAACACATGGAAATACGTGTAAAACCCTGAAAACCTGTGTCAGAACAATGAAAGAGTCCTGTAAAAAAGTGTGTCAATGCGTGTCTTAATCCTATCAAAGTTGAATAAATTCACAGGATCAAGTGGTTGGCACAAATATCTGTTTTAAGTTCATATCTATTTCCTAGGAAGAATAATGTGATACCAAATTTTAAAAGCTTGACTTTCCTCATGTTATATCTTTTACAAAATACATATTAATGTTTTTGAATAAAAATACCTATAATACTTTATGAACTTTTAAGCCCAAAACATGTGCCAACACATGGAAATACGTGTAAACCCCTGAAAACCTGTGTCAGAACAATGAAAGACTTATGTAAAAAAGTGTGTCAATGCGTGTCTTAATCCTATCAAACCTGAATAAATTCACTGTGTGGTTGGCACAAATATCTGTTTTTAAGTCCATATCTATTTCCTAGGAAGAATTGTGTAATACCAAATTTTGAAGCTTGACTTTCCTCATATTATGTCTTTTACAAAATGCATATATTATGTTTTTGAATAAAAAATACCTATAATACTTCATAAACTTTTAAGCCAAAATCATGTGCCAACACATGGAAATGCGTGTAAAACCCTGAAAACCTGTGTCAGAACAATGAAAAAGTTATGTGAAAAAGTGCGTCAATGCGTGTCTTAATCCAATCAAAGGTAAATAAATTCACAGGATCAAGTGGTTGGCACAAATATCTGTTTTAAGTCCATATCTATTTCCTAGGAAGCATTGTGTAATACCAAATTTTGAAAGCAGCACTTTCCTCATATTATATCTTTTACAAAATACATATATTATATTTTTGAATGAAAATACCTATAATACTTCATAAACTTTTAAGCCAAAATCATGTGCCAATACATGGAAATTTGTGTAAAACTCGAAAACCTGTGTCAGAACAATAAAAGAGTTCTGTGAAAAAGTGTGTCAATGCGTGTCTTAATCCTATCAAAGTTAAATAAATTCACAGGATCAAGTGGTTGGCACAAATATCTGTTTTAGGTTCATATCTCTTTCTTAGGAAGATTTAAGTAATACCAAATTTTGAAGCTTGACTTTCCTCATATTATGTCTTTTACAAAATACATATATTATGTTTTTGAATGAAAATACCTATAATACTTCATAAACTTTTAAGCCCAAAACCTGTGCCAACACATGGAAATACGATGTAAAACCCTGAAAACCTGTGTCAGAACAATGAAAGAGTCCTGTAAAAAAGTGTGTCAATGCGTGTCTTAATCCTATCAAAGTTGAATAAATTCACAGGATCAAGTGGTTGGCACAAATATCTGTTTTAAGTTCATATCTATTTCCTAGGAAGAATAATGTGATACCAAATTTTAAAAGCTTGACTTTCCTCATATTATATCTTTTACAAAATACATATTAATGTTTTTGAATAAAAATACCTATAATACTTTATGAACTTTTAAGCCCAAAACATGTGCCAACACGTGGAAATACGTAAACCCCTGAAAACCTGTGTCAGAACAATGAAAGACTTATGTAAAAAAGTGTGTCAATGCGTGTCTTAAACCTATCAAACCTGAATAAATTCACTGTGTGGTTGGCACAAATATCTGTTTTTAAGTCCATATCTATTTCCTAGGAAGAATTGTGTAATACCAAATTCTGAAGCTTGACTTTCCTCATATTATGTCTTTTACAAAATGCATATATTATGTTTTTGAATAAAAAATACCTATAATACTTCATAAACTTTTAAGCCAAAATCATGTGCCAACACATGGAAATGTGTGTAAAACCCTGAGAACCTGTGTCAGAACAATGAAAAAGTTATGTGAAAAAGTGTGTCAATGCGTGTCTTAATCCTATCAAAGGTAAATAAATTCACAGGATGAAGTGGTTGGCACAAATATCTGTTTTAAGTCCATATCTATTTCCTAGGGAGAATTGTGTAATTCTAAAGCTTGACTTTCCTCAGAATTATTACTTTTAATACTGAACAAGTAGAGGAAGTTACTGGTTTACATGGTCTCTTGAAGAGATAATTATATTTTACATCTTTATCCTAAACCAGTGGCATATCTAAAAGGAAGGAAAAGGGCCTTGTCAGGAATTTTCAAAAATTTGCACAACAGAAAAATCAGTATGTTGAATTGTTTTGGTAATCCTGATGAAAGCCATCTTGAGAAAAATTATTAGAATATTTCTGAAAATTGAATCTTTAAGTTAGGCCTACTTAGCCGGTTAGAGTTATTTCCTAACATTCTAGATGTTTGTCCTCAAATTATCTTACTCAAAAACTTTCCTTAAAATATTATAACTTGTCCTAAAAATTTCTGAAGTATCTTTTCTAAAAAATATGCAACATTTTCCCAAAAACTTCTCAGGTTTTCCTCATAATATCTTAATTTTCTTTAAAATGTTCTTATTTCTCCTCAAAATACCCAAAGTTACTTTTCCTCAAATTTTAAAATTCTCAAAGTATTTCTCTTAGAATTGCATTTCTTCTGTGTGTTGGGGAGGAGGGTAAACTGGGGTTTTATTTATGATCCCCACTTCCTTTAAAAAAGTATAGCTAAGTCACTGCCTGATTCACTGGGTAACTCTATTGTGTTTTAACGAGATTAGTGTAATCCTGCTTTCTTTAAACAAAACACACTTCACACCTCTCCACTGTCAGAGACCACAACAATCCAGCAGGTAGTGCATAATAAGGCAAAGAAAGTCAAGCAGGAAGTCACAACAAAGGCTTCTGTGGAGATCACTTTAGTTGACTATCAAAGTTAAATAAATTTATTGTGTGCTTGGCACAAATATCTGTTTTAAGTTCATATCTATTTTCTAGGAAGAATTGTGTAATGCCAAATTTTGAAAGCTTGACTTTTCTCAAATTATGCATGTTATGTCTTTTAAAATATACATATTTAATGTTTTGAATGAAAATACCTATAATATAATATACCAAATATCTGTTTTAACTTCATATCTATTTTCTTGGAAGAATTGTGTTATACCAAATTTTGAAGCTTGACTTTTCCTAAAATTATTTTGTTGATATACACATGTTGGAGTCAAAATGTTGAATACATTATAAGTTTTAGTTTCACTAAAAACCTATCACATTGGAGCTGAAAGTCATGTGCACAGGTAATGGAACCAGGGGAGGGAGTTTGGCAGGAGCTAGGGCATGTTACCCCCCCCCCCACTTTTCTGAAAAATGACAAACGAAGAGTCCCCCTTTCAAAAGTGCAGGCCCTCAATAACAGTTGAAGGTGCAATTACTGGTGGCATGCGCAGCTTTGAAAAAAATGAAATTAAGTGCCCCTTTTAAAATGAAGTGCTGCATTTACTCTGTTGATTTGGACTCACTATATCTACAGACTGGAGGACATATGTCTATGACTTAAGAAGTAGCCCCTAAGAGGCTGTGCCACCCTCACCTAAGCTTCCTATGCACCCCTGGTCATGTGGCTATTCAAAGTTTCATGATTGACTTCTCTCACAAGATACGTAGAGTGAATGTTTGGTTCCATTTAATAATTACACAGTAGGAACTTATGAAAAATGTAATGTCAACTAAATGTACAAGGCATAAAGAGGCAATAAATCAAAATAACATTAAAAATCTCTGATAATTAGATGTGCAAGATTCACAAGTTTCATTGGTTTACCTTTATTATGCAGCTACACTACTAAAATTTGCATGCTTTTTCATATATTGTGAACATTAATTTAAGTTTGTCCAGTAGCGTGGCTAGGCACTGGCATTTGGGAGGGAGAAGGGGGAGTTGGGCAGGGTTTCGGGGGGAGATATTAATGATGCAATTAATAATTACAATATATTGTGAAACTTGGGGCTCATGCCTCTGCCCTCTCTGGCTATGCCCCCGCCTCCTCTGGCTATGCCTCTGCCCTCTGGCTATGCTCCCTTGGGGCTCATGCCTCTGCCCCTCTGGCTATGCCCCCGCCTCCTCTGGCTATGCCTCTGCCCTCTGGCTATGCTCCCTTGGGGCTCATGCCTCTGCCCTCTCTGGCTATGCCCCTGCCTCCTCTGGCTATGCCTCTGCCCTCTCTGGCTATGCTCCCTTGGGGCTCATGCCTCTGCCCTCTCTGGCTATGCCCCGCCTCCTCTGGCTATGCCTCTGCCCTCTCTGGCTATGCTCCCTTGGGGCTCATGCCTCTGCCCTCTCTGGCTATGCCCCCGCCTCCTCTGGCTATGCCTCTGCCCTCTCTGGCTATGCTCCCTTGGGGCTCATGCCTCTGCCCTCTCTGGCTATGCCCCCGCCTCCTCTGGCTATGCCTCTGCCCTCTGGCTATGCTCCCTTGGGGCTCATGCCTCTGCCCTCTCTGGCTATGCCCCGCCTCCTCTGGCTATGCCCCGCCTCCTCTGGCTATGCCTCTGCCCTCTGGCTATGCTCCTTGGGGCTCATGCCTCTGCCCCTCTGGCTATGCCCCGCCTCCTCTGGCTATGCCTCTGCCCTCTCTGGCTATGCTCCCTTGGGGCTCATGCCTCTGCCCTCTCTGGCTATGCCCCCGCCTCCTCTGGCTATGCCTCTGAGTTTAAATTAAGACTGTTTGTAGTCTTAGTTGAAGTAATTTATAAACTTGTTTTATATTGTGCTATTTTCATCCAACCCCTCTAGAAATATTAATTAAACCAGCCTACTTTTTGCATTACGAAAATATGCAGATCATGTCATGCACATACATGCTTCTGAGTTTATTATAAGACTGTTTGTAGTATAGTTGAAGTGATTTATAAAATTGTTTTATATTGTGCTATTTTCATCCAACCCCACATTAGAAATATCAATAAAACCAGCCTACTTTTTGCATTACAAAAATATGCAGATCATGTCATGCACATACATGCAGTCATGGAGCTCCATGATACAATTTCCTCCTATTCAAGTTAGCAAAACTACAGACTAGTTGTTGCCTCCACAATAAACTTTGGGAATTGGACAGTCACAATGGCAGCCATTTCTAAGAAATCTGAGCAAAGCTCTTTGTTTACAAACAAATCCTAGGCTGTTTGCTCTCATGCTTGAGTGAGTTTGGTGATTTGACCTACAAGATCAGTGGTTGTTATTAGATTATGTGTTAAATATAAAACCTTGTTTTGTGTTAAAAGGAATCCATGGTAGAATAGGCCCCAGCATAGGTAGCTAGAATATTTAATTGGAAGGCAATGATTTGTGTGTGGGGAAAGAGGTTGGGGAGGCAAGGATGAACATCCTCTTAATTATGTAGATAATTAAGGATGTTTTGTATTCTTAAATACAAAATAAAAGATAATCTTTGAGAAGGGAAAGGGAGGGGAGGGGGCAAGTGTATTATTGCCCCAATGGTGAGTTGTGCATATGCATGGTAGATATCTCCAAAGGAACTTGAATATAATTATGTAGCATTTATGTTGATTTTTGTTAGTGCTTAACTGCTCTCATTTTCAGTATTTCATTTCAAAAGTTAATATACAAAACAAATGAATTAAATCAGAAACCAGCCCTGGCTGAATGCCAGCATTGAATGCCGGCATGAATCCCACCCATAATCAGAGGTGTAAGAATCAGGAGGCAGAGGGAAACTTTCCCCTATGAGAGAAATTTTGAAATTATTATTGGATATTTGGGTTATATTTTCCGAGGCATTGTCCAAAAGTTCCTGGAAAACTCACCCCAAAAATCTAGCAGCAACTTTTGATGGAAACTTTATTAACTACTGCAATTTTTCCACTTGTCACCAGGAAATATGGGGGAGTATTTACCCCTGAGAAGTGACCTTTCCTATGCCCCTGGGTTTAATTTAATACTTGTTCAATATTTTCATTTCATAAAAGTATTAACATTCAGAAAATTTAGCGAAAGGAACATAATTCATTTCAAGATATCAATATTTGTTGAATCTAATGCATTTATTTTCACTTAGTGAACGAAAAATAATTTTCTTAACTCTACATTGCGTTTTAACTAGCCTTTCAGGTATGTGAATGTACCTCATGTGCCTACATGCCTTTTGATGCATTGCTAATCCCAAAACAAAGGCCTATAACCATTATTTGGATACAATTATTATTATTATTAGTAGTAGTAATAGTAGTAATAGTAGTAGTAGTAGTAGTAGTAGTAGTAGTAGTAGTAGTAGTAGTAGTAGTAGTATTTTGATGCATGATTGCAAACTGTAATGAAATCATTGTTATGGAAAACTTGAATTAAACCACTGACAATAATTAGAAAATAAGAAAGAGAATATTTACCTGTAACATGAAATGAGAAAGAGAAACAAATATGAATTTTCTTCAAAGTGAAAAAATTTAAGTGGGATATACCAGTACAATATGCTATACTGTACATATTCGGGCAATAAACTAAAATTTAAATGAAGATATCATAAAATCATCAATTACCCAAATTTGCTGATGATATTTTAAAATAGGCCCAATTTGGTAATGACTTTGCCCCTAGCAAATTTCCACTTTCCAATAATTATCGTTTGCCCCAGTGACATGTCTTAGGTGGGATATTGGGTGCTTAATTATTCTCCAGAAGTGAGAAATCCTCCCCTACCCACACCCCATATTTTGTCAGTCACAAATTAAAAAAATCTACATATCAAGTGACTCATGGAGAACAGACTGACAGAGATATTGATATTAATCATTTATATCAACTAAATTATCTAAACAAAGCTCTTCCAGCTTGCATAAAAAATCTTTAATTTTGGACCAAAAATCTTCAAGTTTGTTTGAAACAAATAGTACAATTTAGGGCCAATAGTCTTTAAGTTTGGACTGCAATCCAACTTTTAGAGACTATTAATTTTGAACCAATTTAGGGAGGAGAAATTGATAGTAGATACAATTTTGTTAATGGGTTTACCCCCCCCTAAAGGTAATTAAAAGCTAGATATGACCCTGGTTGTCCCTCCTCCCCACCCCACCCACCCTGGCATTAAAAGCTAGTGTATAATATATAATATACTTCAAGTAATAAAACTTAAGTTACAATGAACATCTACCTGCAAGCATTATGGTCATAATGACCACCATGATGAATCAAAGTTGGCTCACCTGCCTAACTTGCCACTGTCAGTATTTCAGCAAAGACTCATAAAAAGTTATTTCTTTTAATAATATTAAATTGGTGGCAGTCTTTCTTTAAGAATAGTCCAGTGGCTAAATAAAATTTGTGTCCTGTGAAATCATGTGTTGTCATGTGTTTATGACACAGGTTTTCTCTTGTTTCATGTATGACACGCATTGTCCTATTCGACACAGGAAAACCTGTGAAGTGTAGTTTCCATGTTTTACGTGTAAAAGAGTGTCAATCAGTGTTTTCTGTGGAATGAGTGAAAAAGAGTGTCAAACAGTGGCAAATACCAAGGATTATCCTGTGTTTTCATGCGTGTTAATGCATGAAATTGGAACAGCTGACACAGGTTTTTTTGTAAGGGTAGGCTTCTGTTATGGTCAACACAGCTGCATCACGTTAGACAAACATACTGATATAGGATGGCTGGCAGCTGAGATCCCATCACGTTAGACTAACATACTGATATAGGATGGCTAGGCTTCTGTTATGGTCAACACAGCTGCCAGTCTTGAACTCCTCTAGCACTGAACTCCCATCACGTTAGACAAACATACTGATATAGGATGGCTGGCAGCTGAACTCCCATCACGTTAGACAAACATACTGATATAGGATGGCTGGCAGCTGAACTCCCATCACGTTAGACAAACATACTGATATAGGATGGCTGGCAGCTGAACTCCCATCACGTTAGACAAACATACTGATATAGGATGGCTGGCAGCTGAACTCCCATCACGTTAGACAAACATACTGATATAGGATGGCTGGCAGCTGAACTCCCATCACGTTAGACAAACATACTGATATAGGATGGCTGGCAGCTGAACTCCCATCACGTTAGACAAACATACTGATATAGGATGGCTGGCAGCTGAGATCCCATCACGTTAGACAAACATACTGATATAGGATGGCTGGCAGCTGAACTCCCATCACGTTAGACAAACATACTGATATAGGATGGCTGGCAGCTGAACTCCCATCACGTTAGACAAACATACTGATATAGGATGGCTGGCAGCTGAGATCCCATCACGTTAGACAAACATACTGATATAGGATGGCTGGCAGTTGAGATCCCATCACGTTAGACAAACATACTGATATAGGATGGCTGGCAGCTGAGATCCCATCACGTTAGACAAACATACTGATATAGGATGGCTAGGCTTCTGTTATGGTCAACACAGCTGCATCACGTTAGACAAACATACTGATATAGGATGGCTGGCAGCTGAGATCCCATCACGTTAGACAAACATACTGATATAGGATGGCTAGGCTTCTGTTATGGTCAACACAGCTGTATCACGTTAGACAAACATACTGATATAGGATGGCTGGCAGCTGAGATCCCATCACGTTAGACAAATATACTGATATAGGATGGCTAGGCTTCTGTTATGGTCAACACAGCTGCATCACGTTAGACAAACATACTGATATAGGATGGCTGGCAGCTGAGATCCCATCACGTTAGACAAACATACTGATATAGGATGGCTAGGCTTCTGTTATGGTCAACACAGCTGCCAGTCTTGAACTCCTCTAGCACTGAACTCCCATCACGTTAGACTAACATACTGATATAGGATGGCTGGCAGCTGAGATCCCATCACGTTAGACAAACATACTGATATAGGATGGCTGGCAGCTGAGATCCCATCACGTTAGACAAACATACTGATATAGGATGGCTGGCAGCTGAGATCCCATCACGTTAGACAAACATACTGATATAGGATGGCTAGGCTTCTGTTATGGTCAACACAGCTGCCAGTCTTGAACTCCTCTAGCACTGAACTCCCATCACGTTAGACAAACATACTGATATAGGATGGCTGGCAGCTGAGATCCTATCACGTTAGACAAACATACTGATATAGGATGGCTGGCAGCTGAGATCCCATCACGTTAGACAAACATACTGATATAGGATGGCTAGGCTTCTGTTATGGTCAACACAGCTGCCAGTCTTGAACTCCTCTAGCACTGAACTCCCATCACGTTAGACTAACATACTGATATAGGATGGCTGGCAGCTGAGATCCCATCACGTTAGACAAACATACTGATATAGGATGGCTGGCAGCTGAGATCCCATCACGTTAGACAAACATACTGATATAGGATGGCTAGGCTTCTGTTATGGTCAACACAGCTGCCAGTCTTGAACTCCTCTAGCACTGAACTCCCATCACGTTAGACTAACATACTGATATAGGATGGCTGGCAGCTGAGATCCCATCACGTAAGACAAACATACTGATATAGGATGGCTGGCAGTTGAGATCCCATCACGTTAGACAAACATACTGATATAGGATGGCTAGGCTTCTGTTATGGTCAACACAGCTGCCAGTCTTGAACTCCTCTAGCACTGAACTCCCAAGTCCTGACTGCTAAGCTTGCTTCTCAACTATGACTCACTGATTCCTTATCAACCACACCCTAGTGGTACATGATTAACCAATAGAATAGAATTTGCACAAATAGTGTCTGCTAAGCTCATTAACATACCAGTTGCCGAACTGTTAATCTCGACGACGAATGAACACACAATTACAATGACGGGGTCGTCGCCTGCGTATTCGGTTATGATAGTAGCAATGCTATCCCGAACGCTTAATACGACCCGGACGAGAACACAGGTACGACGTACGGACAGAAATAATATCGACAACCAAGTCAGCATCCACGGCCTTTGATAACCAGTTGTGGTACACTGGTGTGTCTACCCGACCCAGGCTTGAACCCAGGGCCTCGTGGTCTGTAGACAGGTATGATAACCGCTACACCACAGTGGGCAGATTTGTTAATCTCATTTACATACTTGTTCTTCAACAAGAACCAAAAAGAAATGAAATTAGGGAGTGTGACCAGTAAGTCCCTCTTTGTAAAACCTAGAAAAAGCAAATGATTGTCTATAGCTCCTCTGTCACCATAGGCATTAACAAGAAACTTAACACACTTGGTTACATTATACTATTACAGTCTTGTGATAAACAAGGATGAACTTCAAGTGACTAAAAGAACCAGGGGGATAACTTTGGGCAACATTTGGGTAGGGAAGAGAAAAAAAAAGGTTGTTTCAATATTTTCAACAAAATCAATCAGCTTAACATATTGCCTCTGCCTGTCCTGTGCCTTCAACAACTAATACAGATCAATACCTAGCAATAAATTATACCTTCATTTAATTAACTTCATCTTCTGGCTGGACATTTTACGATTCTTTGAAAACCCACTTTGAAGTGTTCAAGAGAGTAGGATCAAGTATGGACATTATGGTCACACAGTAGGATGAAGTATGGATATTATGGTCACACCGTAGGATAAAGTATGGATATTATGGTCACACAGTAGGGTAAAGTATGGATAATATGGTCACACAGTAGGATCAAGTATGGGTATTATGGTCACACAGTAGGATAAAGTATGGATATTATGGTCACACAGTAGGATAAAGTATGGATATTATGGTCACACAGTAGGATAAAGTATGGATAATATGGTCACACAGTAGGATCAAGTATGGATATTATGGTCACACAGTAGGATAAAGTATGGATATCAAGGTCAGACAGAAGGATAAAGTATGGATATTATGGTCACACAGTAGGATAAAGTATGGATATTATGGTCACACAGTAGGATAAAGTATGGATGTTATGGTCACACAGTAGGATAAGGTATGGATAGTATGGTCACACAGTAGGATAAATATGGATGTTATGGTAGTTGGGTATGGATATTATGGTCACACAGTAGGATAAGGTATGGATAGTATGGTCACACAGTAGGATAAAGTATGGATGTTATGGTCACACAGTAGGATAAAGTATGGATGTTATGGTCACACAGTAGGATAAGGTATGGATAGTATGGTCACACAGTAGGATAAAGTATGGATATTATGGTCACACAGTAGGATAAAGTATGGATAGTATGGTCACACAGTAGGATAAAGTATGGATATTATGGTCACACAGTAGGATAAAGTATGGATGTTATGGTCACACAGTAGGATAAGGTATGGATAGTATGGTCACACAGTAGGATAAAGTATGGATAGTATGGTCACACAGTAGGATAAAGTATGGATAGTATGGTCACACAGTACGATAAAGTATGGATATTATGGTCACACAGTTGGATAAAGTATGGATATTATGGTCACACAGTACGATAAAGTGTGGATATTATGATCACACAGTAGGAGAAAAGTATGGATATTATGGTCACACAGTAGGATAAAGTATGGATATTATGGTCACACAGTAGGATAAAGTATGGAAATTATGGTCACACAGTAGGATAAAGTATGGATAATATAAGGTCACACAGTAGGATAAAGTATGGATATTATGGTCACACAGTAGGATAAAGTATGGATATTATGGTCACACAGTAGGATCAAGTATGGATATTATGGTCACACAGTAGGATTAAGTATGGATATTATGGTCACACAGTAGGATAAAGTATTTAAATTTCGGTCACACACTAGGATAAAGTATGGATATTATGGTCACACAGTAGGATCAAGTATGGATATTATGGTCACACAGAAGGATAAAGTATGGATATTATGGTCACACAGTAGGATCAAGTATGAATATTATGGTCACACAGTAGGATCAAGTATGGATATTATGGTCACACAGAAGGATAAAGTATGAATATTATGGTCACACAGTAGGATAAAGTATGGATATTATGGTCACACAGTAGGATAAAGTATGGATATTATGGTCACACAGTAGGATAAAGTATGGATGTTATGGTCACACAGTAGGATAAAGTATGGATAGTATGGTCACACAGTAGGATAAAGTATGGATATTATGGTCACACAGTATGATAAAGTATGGATATTATGGTCACACAGTAGGATAAAGTATGGATATTATGGTCACACAGTAGGATTAAGTATGGATAGTATGGTCACACAGTAGGATAAAGTATGGATAGTATGGTCACACAGTACGATAAAGTATGGATATTATGGTCACACAGTTGGATAAAGTATGGATATTATGGTCACACAGTACGATAAAGTGTGGATATTATGATCACACAGTAGGAGAAAAGTATGGATATTATGGTCACACAGTAGGATAAAGTATGGATATTATGGTCACACAGTAGGATAAAGTATGGAAATTATGGTCACACAGTAGGATAAAGTATGGATAATATAAGGTCACACAGTAGGATAAAGTATGGATATTATGGTCACACAGTAGGATAAAGTATGGATATTATGGTCACACAGTAGGATCAAGTATGGATATTATGGTCACACAGTAGGATTAAGTATGGATATTATGGTCACACAGTAGGATAAAGTATTTAAATTTCGGTCACACACTAGGATAAAGTATGGATATTATGGTCACACAGTAGGATCAAGTATGGATATTATGGTCACACAGAAGGATAAAGTATGGATATTATGGTCACACAGTAGGATCAAGTATGAATATTATGGTCACACAGTAGGATCAAGTATGGATATTATGGTCACACAGAAGGATAAAGTATGGATATTATGGTCACACAGAAGGATAAAGTATGGATATTATGGTCACACAGTAGGATAAAGTATGGATATTATGGTCACACAGTAGGTATGAATATTATGGTCACACAGTAGGATAAAGTATGGATATTATGGTCACACAGTAGGATAAAGTATGGATACTATGGTCACACAGTAGGAGAAAGTATGGATATTATGGTCACACAGTAGGATTAAGTATGGATAGCATGGTCACACAGTGGATAAAGGATGGATATTATGGTCACACAGTAAGAGAAAGTATGGATATTATGGTCACACAGTAGGATAAAGCATGGATATTATGGTCACACAGTAGTATGGATAATATGGTCACACAGTAGGATAAAGTATGGATAGTATGGTCACACAGTAGGATAAAGTATGGATATGATGGTCACACAGTAGGATAAAGCATGGATATTATGGTCACACAGTAGGATTAAGTATGGATAGTATGGTCACACAGGATAAAGTATGGGTAGTATGGTCACACAGTAGGATCAAGTATGGATATTATGGTCACACAGTTGGATAAAGTATGGATATTATGGTCACACAGTACGATAAAGTATGGATATTATGGTCACACAGTAGGATTAAGTATGGATATTATGGTCACACAGTAGGAGAAAGTATGGATATTATGGTCACACAGTAGGATTAAGTATGGATAGCATGGTCACACAGTGGGATAAAGGATGGATATTATGGTCACACAGTAAGAGAAAGTATGGATATTATGGTCACACAGTAGGATAAAGCATGGATATTATGGTCACACAGTAGTATGGATAATATGGTCACACAGTAGGATAAAGTATGGATAGTATGGTCACACAGTAGGATAAAGTATGGATATGATGGTCACACAGTAGGATAAAGCATGGATATTATGGTCACACAGTAGGATTAAGTATGGATAGTATGGTCACACAGGATAAAGTATGGGTAGTATGGTCACACAGTAGGATCAAGTATGGATATTATGGTCACACAGTTGGATAAAGTATGGATATTATGGTCACACAGTACGATAAAGTATGGATATTATGGTCACACAGTAGGATTAAGTATGGATATTATGGTCACACAGTAGGATTAAGTATGGATATTATGGTCACACAGTAGGATAAAGTATTTAAATTTCGGTCATACACTAGGATAAAGTATGGATATTATGGTCACACAGTAGGATCAAGTATGGATATTATGGTCACACAGAAGGATAAAGTATGGATATTATGGTCACACAGTAGGATAAAGTATGGATATTATGGTCACACAGTAGGATCAAGTATGAATATTATGGTCACACAGTAGGATAAAGTATGGATATTATGGTCACACAGTAGGATAAAGTATGGATATTATGGTCACACAGTAGGATAAAGTATGGATACTATGGTCACACAGTAGGAGAAAGTATGGATATTATGGTCACACAGTAGGATAAAGCATGGATAATATGGTCACACAGTAGGATAAAGTATGGATACTATGGTCACACAGTAGGAGAAAGTATGGATATTATGGTCACACAGTAGGATAAAGCATGGATATTATGGTCACACAGTAGTATGGATAATATGGTCACACAGTAGGATAAAGTATGGATAGTATGGTCACACAGTAGGATAAAGTATGGATATGATGGTCACACAGTAGGATAAAGCATGGATTTTATGGTCACACAGTAGGATAAAGTATGGATGTTATGGTCACACAGTACGATAAAGTGTGGATATTATGGTCACACAGTAGGAGCAAGTATGGATATTATGGTCACACAGTAGGATCAAGTATGGATAGCATGGTCACACAGTGGGATAAAGGATGGATATTATGGTCACACAGTAGGATAAAGTATGGATAATATGGTCACACAATATAATAAAGTATGGATATTATGGTCACACAGTAGGATAAAGCATGGATATTATGGTCACACCGTAGGATAAAGTATGGATATTATGGTCACACAGTAGGATAAAGTTTGGATAATATATGGTCACACAGTGGGATAAAGGATGGATATTATGGTCACACAGTAGGATAAAGCATGGATATTATGGTCACACAGTAGGATAAAGTATGGATAATATATGGTCACACAGTAGGATAAAGTGTGGATATTATGGTCACACAGTAGGATAAAGTATGGATATTATGGTCACACAGTAGGATAAAGTATGGATAATATATGGTCACACAGTGGGATAAAGGATGGATATTATGGTCACACAGTAGGATCAAGCATGGATATTATGGTCATACAGTATGATAAAGTATGGATATTATGGTCACACAGTAGGATAAAGTATGGATATTATGGTCACACAGTAGGATAAAGTATGGATATTATGGTCACACACTAGGATAAAGTATGGATATTATGGTCACACAGTAGGATAATGTATGGATGTTATGGTCACACAGTAGGATAAGGTATGGATAGTATGGTCACACAGTAGGATAAGGTATGGATATTATGGTCACACAGTATGATAAAGTATGGATATTATGGTCACACAGTAGGATAAAGTATGGATATTATGGTCACACAGTAGGATTAAGTATGGATAGTATGGTCACACAGTAGGATAAAGTATGGATAGTATGGTCACACAGTACGATAAAGAATGGATATTATGGTCACACAGTTGGATAAAGTATGGATATTATGGTCACATTAGCACGATAAAGTGTGGATATTATGATCACACAGTAGGAGAAAAGTATGGATATTATGGTCACACAGTAGGATAAAGTATGGATATTATGGTCACACAGTAGGATAAAGTATGGAAATTATGGTCACACAGTAGGATCAAGTATGGATAATATAAGGTCACACAGTAGGATAAAGTATGGATATTATGGTCACACAGTAGGATAAAGTATGGATATTATGGTCACACAGTAGGATCAAGTATGGATATGATGGTCACACAGTAGGATGAAGTATGGATATTATGGTCACACAGTAGGATCAAGTATGGATATTATGGTCACACAGAAGGATAAAGTATGGATATTATGGTCACACAGTAGGATCAAGTATGAATATTATGGTCACACAGTAGGATCAAGTATGGATATTATGGTCACACAGAAGGATAAAGTATGGATATTATGGTCACACAGTAGGATAAAGTATGGATATTATGGTCACACAGTAGGATCAAGTATGAATATTATGGTCACACAGTAGGATAAAGTATGGATATTATGGTCACACAGTAGGATAAAGTATGGATACTATGGTCACACAGTAGGAGAAAGTATGGATATTATGGTCACACAGTAGGATCAAGTATGGATAGCATGGTCACACAGTGGGATAAAGGATGGATATTATGGTCACACAGTAAGAGAAAGTATGGATATTATGGTCACACAGTAGGATAAAGCATGGATATTATGGTCACACAGTAGTATGGATAATATGGTCACACAGTAGGATAAAGTATGGATAGTATGGTCACACAGTAGGATAAAGTATGGATATGATGGTCACACAGTAGGATAAAGCATGGATATTATGGTCACACAGTAGGATTAAGTATGGATAGTATGGTCACACAGTAGGATAAAGTATGGGTAGTATGGTCACACAGTAGGATAAAGTATGGATATTATGGTCACACAGTTGGATAAAGTATGGATATTATGGTCACACAGTACGATAAAGTATGGATATTATGGTCACACAGTAGGATTAAGTATGGATATTATGGTCACACAGTAGGATTAAGTATGGATATTATGGTCACACAGTAGAATAAAGTATTTAAATTTCGGTCATACACTAGGATAAAGTATGGATATTATGGTCACACAGTAGGATCAAGTATGGATATTATGGTCACACAGAAGGATAAAGTATGGATATTATGGTCACACAGTAGGATAAAGTATGGATATTATGGTCACACAGTAGGATCAAGTATGAATATTATGGTCACACAGTAGGATAAAGTATGGATATTATGGTCACACAGTAGGATAAAGTATGGATATTATGGTCACACAGTAGGATAAAGTATGGATATATTATGGTCACACAGTAGGATAAAGTATGGATATTATGGTCACACAGTAGGAGAAAGTATGGATATTATGGTCACACAGTAGGATAAAGCATGGATAATATGGTCACACAGTAGGATAAAGTATGGATATTATGGTCACACAGTAGGAGAAAGTATGGATATTATGGTCACACAGTAGGATAAAGCATGGATATTATGGTCACACAGTAGTATGGATAATATGGTCACACAGTAGGATAAAGTATGGATAGTATGGTCACACAGTAGGATAAAGTATGGATATGATGGTCACACAGTAGGATAAAGCATGGATATTATGGTCACACAGTAGGATAAAGTATGGATGTTATGGTCACACAGTACGATAAAGTGTGGATATTATGGTCACACAGTAGGAGCAAGTATGGATATTATGGTCACACAGTAGGATCAAGTATGGATAGCATGGTCACACAGTGGGATAAAGGATGGATATTATGGTCACACAGTAGGATAAAGTATGGATATTATGGTCACACAGTAGGATAAAGTATGGATATTATGGTCACACAGTAGGATCAAGTATGGATATTATGGTCACACAGTAGGATTAAGTATGGATATTATGGTCACACAGTAGGATAAAGCATGGATATTATGGTCACACAGTAGGATAAAGTATGGATAATATATGGTCACACAGTAGGATAAAGTGTGGATATTATGGTCACACAGTAGGATAAAGTATGGATGTTATGGTCACACAGTAGGATAAAGTATGGATATTATGGTCACACAGTAGGATAAAGTATGGATATTATGGTCACACAGTAGGATAAAGTATGGATATTATGGTCACACAGTAGGATCAAGTATGGATATTATGGTCATACAGTAGGATAAAGTATGGATATTATGGTCACACAGTAGGATAAAGTATGGATATTATGGTCACACAGTAGGATAAAGTATGGATAATATATGGTCACACAGTGGATAAAGGATGGATATTATGGTCACAGTGGGATAAAGGATGGATATTATGGTCACTACAGTAGGATCAAGCATGGATATTATGGTCATACAGTATGATAAAGTATGGATATTATGGTCACACAGTAGGATAAAGTATGGATATTATGGTCACACAGTAGGATAAAGTATGGATATTATGGTCACACACTAGGATAAAGTATGGATATTATGGTCACACAGTAGGATAAAGTATGGATGTTATGGTCACACAGTAGGATAAGGTATGGATAGTATGGTCACACAGTAGGATAAAGTATGGATATTATGGTCACACCGTAGGATAAAGTATGGATATTATGATCACACAGTAGTATGGATAATATGGTCACACAGTAGGATCAAGTATGGATAGTATGGTCACACAGTAGGATAAAGTGTAGATATTATGGTCACACAGTAGGAGAAAGTATGGATAATATATGGTCACACAGTGGGATCAAGTACGGATATTATGGTCACACAGTAGGATAAACCATGGATATTATGGTCACACAGAAGGATAAAGTATGGATATTATGGTCACACAGTACAATAAAGTATGGATGTTATGGTCACACAGTAGGATAAAGTGTGGATATTATGGTCACACAGTAGGATAAAGTATGGATATTATGGTCACACAGTAGGATAAAGTTTGGATAATATATGGTCACACAGTGGGATAAAGGATGGATATTATGGTCACACAGTAGGATAAAGCATGGATATTATGGTCACACAGTAGGATAAAGTATGGATAATATATGGTCACACAGTAGGATAAAGTGTGGATATTATGGTCACACAGTAGGATAAAGTATGGATATTATGGTCACACAGTAGGATAAAGTATGGATAATATATGGTCACACAGTGGGATAAAGGATGGATATTATGGTCACACAGTAGGATCAAGCATGGATATTATAGTCATACAGTAGGATCAAGTATGGATAATATATGGTCACACAGTGGGATAAAGGATGGATATTATGGTCACACAGTAGGATAAAGTTTGGATAATATATGGTCACACAGTGGGATAAAGGATGGATATTATGGTCACACAGTAGGATAAAGCATGGATATTATGGTCACACAGTAGGATAAAGTATGGATAATATATGGTCACACAGTAGGATAAAGTGTGGATATTATGGTCACACAGTAGGATAAAGTATGGATGTTATGGTCACACAGTAGGATAAAGTATGGATATTATGGTCACACAGTAGGATAAAGTATGGATATTATGGTCACACAGTAGGATAAAGTATGGATATTATGGTCACACACTAGGATAAAGTATGGATATTATGGTCACACAGTAGGATAAAGTATGGATATTATGGTCACACAGTACAATAAAGCATGGATAATATGGTCACACAGTAGGATAAAGTGTGGATATTATTGTCACACAGTAGGATAAAGTATGGATATTATGGTCACACAGTACGATAAAGTATGGATATTATGGTCACACAGTAGGATAAAGTATGGATATTATGGTCACACCGTAGGATAAAGTATGGATGTTATGGTCACACAGTAGGGTAAAGTATGGATATTATGGTCACACAGAAGGATCAAGTATGGATGTTATGGTCACACAGTAGGATAAAGTGTGGATATTATGGTCACACAGTACGATAAAGCATGGATAATATGGTCACACAGTAGGATAAAGTATGGATATTATGGTCACACAGTACGATAAAGTTTGGATATTATGGTCACACAGTAGGATAAAGTATGGATATTATGGTCACACAGTAGGATAAAGTATGGATATTATGGTCACACAGTAGGATAAAGTATGGATAATATATAGTCACACAGTAGGATAAAGTGTGGATATTATGGTCACACAGTAGGATAAAGTATGGATATTATGGTCACACAGTAGGATAAAGTATGGATAATATATGGTCACACAGTAGGATAAAGTGTGGATATTATGGTCACACAGTGGGATAAAGGATGGATATTATGGTCACACAGAAGGATCAAGCATGGATATTATGGTCATACAGTATGATAAAGTATGGATATTATGGTCACACAGTACAATAAAGCATGGATAATATGGTCACACAGTAGGATAAAGTATGAATAATATGGTCACACAGTAGGATAAAGCATCGATATTATGGTCACACCATAGGATAAAGTGTGGATATTATTGTCACACAGTAGGATAAAGTATGGATATTATGGTCACACAGTACGATAAAGTGTGGATATTATGGTCACACAGTACGATAAAGTATGGATATTATGGTCACACAGTAGGATAAAGTATGGATAGTATGGTCACACAGTAGGATAAAGTATGGATATTATGGTCACACAGTAGGATAAAGTATGGATATTATGGTCACACAGTAGGATAAAGTATGGATAGTATGGTCACACAGTACGATAAAGTATGGATAATATGGTCACACAGTAGGATAAAGTATGGATATTATGGTCACAGTAGATAAAGTATGGATATTATGGTCACACAGGATAAAATGGATAATATGGTCACACAGTAGGATAAAGTATGGATAGTATGGTCACAACAGTAGGATAAAGTATGGATATTATGGTCACACAGTAGGATAAAGTATGGATGGAGTTAAGTATGGGATGGATGTTATGGTCACACAGTAGGATAAAGTATGGATATTATGGTCACACAGTAGGATAAAGTATGGATAGTATGGTCACACAGTAGGATAAAGTATGGATATTATGGTCACACAGTAGGATAAAGTAGGATAAAGTATGGATATTATGGTCACACAGTAGGATAAAGTATGGATATTATGGTCACACAGTAGGATAAAGTATGGATATTATGGTCACACAGTAGGATAAAGTATGGATATTATGGTCACACAGTAGGATAAAGTATGGATATTATGGTCACACAGTAGGATAAAGTATAGATATTATGGTCACACAGTAGGATAAAGTATGGATATTATGGTCACAACAGCATTTAGGGTTAGTCTCAAATTGCATGAATGTTGGTCTGTCTTGTAATTTTGTATTCAATTTTCATTGCTTCCTTTTCGCGTAGGAACTTCCTTACATAAGAAAATAGCTTGACAGCACGTACTATTGTCATTTTGTATTTTGTTTTCAAAAGCTGTAAAAAGGAATTTTTGCTATGTACAGATTTGTTTTTAACACACAGGTATTTTCAAGTAAATAGATAAGCTTATATTGCCTCTATCTGTCCTGTACTGTACCTTAGACCACTGAAACGAATTCTTTGTCCGTATGTCGTACCTGTGTTCTCGTGTAGGTTGTATTAAGTGTTTCGTGATATCATAACTGAATACGCAGGCGACGACCCCGTCATTGTAATTGTGTGTTCACTCATCGTTGTCGTCCAGCTGAAAATATTTTATGAATCTTTAAGGACTCACTCTATAAGATATTTGAAGTGTAAATATGCTGGTCACATGTGCCTTTAGGTATATTTAAAAATGCATGAATGTTGGTTTGTTTTGGAATGTTTAAGGCTGTCACGATATGGGTAAATAAGATCACGATTATTATGGACAAAAATATTGCTGTATATCACCATATCGTAATAGCTATGTTGTGGTTATTAATTTTGGAAAACTGCTTAGGCTTTCAAAACACAGATCTCATTTATCCCTTAAAAATTCAATGCTAATGAAAGGCATCAAAGAGTCAAGAAAATAGCAATTATTCAGTTAAAACTCTAATTCATTTGAAATGTTTCTGAAATGTTGTTTCACAAATTTTGCTTTTGCAGTTTACATGTGAAAATGGCATATCAGGATATGTTGGTGAGGGTATTTTTGATACATGATTAACTTCTAAAGCTTTTAAAAACTGGTCTTCCAACCCCTTTTCATTAAACCACAATTTAGCCTTAAATCACTTAGGTTTGGTTGCAAATCATCTGCATGAATAAGCTTTATTCAGCACATGTGCCTCATCCTCACTTTGCTTGAGTGCACTTTTACACAAAAGCTCCATGTATGCAATAACTGACAAGCTGATAAATGGCCAATTCACAAAACACTGGGGCTTTGTGTATGGCCTGGCACTGGAGGAGTTGTGGTTTTGTGTTTTTTAAGCAAAGGATATCTATATCAGGCTTGGAAATCTAATCTCCAGATCAAAATGTAGAAAACAGTGGAGGACTTGTGGGGTAGAAGCTATAGCATTATAAGTTCGTAATGTCTGGAAAAAACATTATTATGATGCCACAAAAATCAATATATTGTGAGAGCTAGTAATTTTGTATTCAGATTGTATGTTTCCTTTGACTTTGACTCTGAGTCTACCAAGTGCTTGGCTAGCTGTCTAGATTCTCGCTGCAATTTCCTTATCGAGTGAGCCATCATTGGCAATGGTGCTGCACTTGTACTTCTTCAGTTGTGTACCATTAATGATGAGGCAAAGTTGTGGTGGGTTGCTGTTTGGCATATGCTGATAGAGGAATTGTGTTTCATCAAGACTGATTGTAAGTCCCAATAGCTTGGAAGCTTCAGAGAACTTGTCCACAATAGTGCGGAGATGTTTCTCTTTGTGAGCCATGAGGGCAGTCATCTGCAAACAGGAAGTCAACAATAGAACCAGGTTTTTATGGAGTGGCAGAATAACCCGAATTCTACCCCAAAAAAGATGAGTTCAAATCACTTCCAGCTCAGGCTCAGCCTGGCGATTGGACATTTATGATTCTTTCAAAACCCACTTGTAATTCTTGGAGTGCCTAAGGCTTTAGAAGTGTGAATATTTTGGTCACAAGTGCCTTTAAGGTTATTTTAAAATTGCATGACATGAATTGTCCTATAATTTTATTCAAAATTTCATTTTTTTTTTTTTTGCCTAACAACTTGCCGACTTGTACTGTTGTCATTCCATATTTTGTTATCCCAGAAGTTTTATTTGTATTTTGTTGCACTTTCTTCATGTTTGTTTACCGATGAACACTCAAAATTAAAGTAACATGCCTGTATACATGTTCTTGTGGCCTTTGTCTATTCGTAGGATACTTGTTATACTTTTCAAATTAAATTTAGGGAAGAGTTTCCCTATTCAAAACAACAACTTAAATGTCATATCCATAAGTTCTATAGTCCTTGGGCAAACTACATTACTGGTGTACTACCAGCTGGGAATTCAGAAACATGTTTTCCTGCCTCGTATGTGCAAAAGGCTGATGTTATTATTCTACTAAGACTTGTTCCATATTATACATGATTCAATAACATGATATACCAATGTGTTATCAATTTAAATAACTACATGTGTATTTTATACATGACACAGTTATATCAAAAGTTTCATATAAAACGTAATTTGCAAAGCGATGATACTTTGTGTTATTTGGATACCATAAAGATTGTTGCAAAGGTGCCCAACAAATTAAACCAGAGATTCATCTCCTTCTTCTTCATCTTCATCTTCCTCATTGGTGGCGTCATCGTCATCATCATCTTCATCATCATCATTTTCTTCTGCATCATCGTTATCATCATCGTCATCATCATTGCCATCATCGTTGTCATCATCTTCGTCATCATCTCATCATCATCATCTTCATCATCATCACCATATTCATCATCATCGTCATCATCATCATTATCATCATCGTCGTTGTCATCATCATCTTCATTATCATCATCATCTTCATTGTCACTGTCATCTTCATCATCATCTTCATTGTCACTGTCATCTTCATCATCATCTTCATTGTCACTGTCATCTTCATCATCATCTTCATTGTCATCTTCATCATCATCTTCATTGTCACTGTCATCTTCATCATCATCTTCATTGTCATTTTCATCATCATCATCATTGTCACTGTCTTCTTCATTGTCTTCATTGTCACTGTCATCTTCATCATCATCTTCATTGTCACTGTCATCTTCATCATCATCTTCATTGTCATCTTCATCATCATCTTCATTGTCACTGTCATCTTCATTGTCACTGTCATCTTCATCATCATCTTCATTGTCACTGTCATCTTCATCATCATCTTCATTGTCATCTTCATCATCATCTTCATTGTCACTGTCATCTTCATCATCATTGTCACTGTCATCATCATTATCATTGTCACTGTCATCATCATCATCATTGTCACTGTCATCATCATTGTCACTGTCATCATCATCATCATTGTCACTGTCATCATCATCATCATTGTCACTGTCATCATCATTGTCACTGTCATCATCATCATCATTGTCACTGTCGTCTTCATCATCATTGTCATATTCATCATCATCGTTATCAACATTTGTGTAGAACTAAAAAATCCCTGACTTACTACAATCCCCGACAAAAGTAAATAAAACAAACCATGCTGCCTTCATTACATTTTTGTAGCTGCCATCAAAAAAGGAGGTACGGGAGGGAGGTTGTGGGTGGTATATGCTTGTAAATTTATGATAATTAGACTTTATTTATTTTGTTGGGGATTGTAAATATATTCCACATCAAAATTGAGAAGATCTCCTGAATAGAACAAGATACGTACCACACAGAGTTGGACCACACAGAGTACCACACAGAGTACCACACAGAGTTGGACCACACAGAGTACCACACAGAGTTGGACCACACAGAGTTGGACCACACAGACTTGGACCACACAGAGTTGGACCACACAGAGTACCACACAGAGTTGGACCACACAGAGTTGGACCACACAGAGTTGGACCACACAGAGTTGGACCACACAGAGTTGGACCACATAGAGTTGGACCACACAGAGTACCACACAGAGTTGGACCACACAGAGTTGGACCACACAGACTTGGACCACACAGAGTTGGACCACACAGAGTTGGACCACACAGAGTTGGACCACACAGAGTACCACACAGAGTTGGACCACACAGACTTGGACCACACAGACTTGGACCACACAGAGTTGGACCACACAGAATTGGACCACACAGAGTACCACACAGACTTGGACCACACAGAGTACCACACAGAGTTGGAATTAATAATAAAAGTTCCTGGGGCTCTGAATAAAGGTGTCAAAAATTATCCCACGAAAAATCAGTATAGATATTAATGAAGTAAATACATCTTGATATGCTCCCTAATGTAATGTACATAATTCATCGCGCTTACATGCGGGCGTTTGGAGACCCTACATGTATATTTACCACATCTACTGTTGCTTTCTCAAGAAATCTAAACAAATGTAATGGAACAAAATATGATCTCCTTTTTGCTGTGGTTATAACCACTGGAACCGTAGATTATTTTCAGGTCTGATACCACAGTAGTTTCTTCACAGTTCTTTTTCCCTTCAAGATGGAACTAATCCTCTTAATGAACTCATCAAATATATTTTATAGCATATACATCATGAATACTGGTGGGTCGAAAAATTATACATTGCTATATTATTGTAGTTTATTAAATCTTATTACTCTATACAATTGACTCAAATTTCTTCTGCATTTATTTATGTTTATCGATCGCTTCATTCATGTTCTACAATAAAATATGTGAAAAATTGCTTATTCAATGCAGTAAAGTGGTTCTGAATAAATTTTCTCATTTTTACAAGATTGCGTGCATAACATGCCATAGAGACACACATCAATAGTCAAACCATGACAGACATGCTACTTGAAAAGAAATGTTTTTTCCAAGGCAATTATATATTCTAATAAACACAACAGAAGTTTCACATAATTTCTGAAAGGTTTTGAATTATTAGCATCAAGACTTTACACGACATGTTTTTTTTTCCTAAAGCCAGTATTTTCTTTTTCAGTTTGGTTTAATGTATTCCTTGAGATATGGTTGAAGAAATTTCTAAACCACATGTTTTTGCCTGAAAGAATAATTTTCAGATTTAAACTTAGGGCAATCTTGAAAGCTGTCTAAGACATGTTTTGGAAGAATTGATTTTCTTAAAAGCCACTTGATTTCTCAAATGGTTTTTCAATGAAAGTTGACACATGCCAATTATGGTGTAAATTTAGAGTTGCATGTGTGGTGTTCAATTCTGTTGTAGATGAGTTTTTAAGGATAAATGAAATAAGATTATGTAATGTTTTCTTCATAAATCAAAACAAGGAATGATGATAAAAAAATATGTTTAATTTCATCCATAAGGAACATTTTGAATTTCATGAGGCTCTACAAAGATTTGGTAATCTCTCTCTCTCTCTCTCGGAATATAATTTTTGGATGTTTTCTTCATTATTATGCTCGCTGTATGATCTTTTCTCATATAAGACTGATCCTTTATGAACTTCTTTTTGAAAAAACTATCTAATCAAAACAATTTCTTTTTGTTCTTTTATTGATCAAATAATTTTGTGACAGTCAATAGAAGGTCAAATCTTGAATGAAAACGTTGGTAAAATCCTGGAAGAATATTAAGTGAATATCTTATGCCTTCTTACTCCTTGCCGGAATATAGGCCATGGATGAAACCCCTCCATTTATGTCTGTCTTGGGCCAGCATTCACAGCTGGTGCCACTTGTAGCCCATCTTGGTCATCTCCTTTGTAGTGTCTCGCCTCCAGGTATATTTGGGCCTGCCCTGTTTGTGTTTTTCCTGTGGGTTCCATTTTAGTGCATGGCGTGTTATACTGTTGTCAGGTTTTCTTAGTGTGTGGCCAATCCAAGTCCATTTCCTGCTTTTGATCTGTAGTTCCACTGGGTCTTGGCCTGTCTCTTCCCATAGTTTGTTGTTGCCTATGGTGTCTGGCCAGTAAATCATAAGTATTCTATGCAGGCAGCCATTGATGAAAGTGTGTACCTTCATTGTGGTAGCTTTGGTGATCCGCCAGGCTTCAGAACCGGACAATAGAACACTTTTGACATTGGAACTAAATAATCTGAGCTTTGTGGCCTGGTAGATATCCCTTAATTTCCAGATATTTGTGAGTGTAATGAATACTGCTCTGGTTTTGCCAATTCTAACCTTAACATCATCATCAGTGCCATGTAGTATTTACAACACTTCCCAGGTAAGTGAATGAGGTAACTTTCTTCAAGTCAGTGTTGGCATTAGAAATGGCTCTGCTTAAAACCAGGATTATCTCAACCGGCCTTCAAACCACAACTGGTTATCAAAGGCCGTGGACATTGACTTGGTTGTCGATGTTATGTCTGTCCGTACGTCGTACCTGTGTTCTCGTCTGGGTCGTATTAAGCGTTTCGTGATAGTATTTGTACTATCATAACCGAATACGCAGGCGACGACCCCGTTATTGTAATTGTGTGTTCAACTCTCTCTCTCTCTCCCACCTTCAAATGGGCCAGTCAGAGTAAAAGTTATATATTTTATTGTTTCCCAAACCACAAAACTGTATACAATTTCACCTTATCTACCTCCTTCAAAATAACAACTACTTTCACTGGTATTTTTAGTGACACACATCTACATTTGTAATATAAGTAGTAACTGTAATCAATACTGGCATTGTTTGTCTTTGCTGCTGGGGAAAGGTGACATGAACTATTGAGCTTAGACCTATTTATACCTCAATGTTATGATGCAAAGTTAATCTTGTTGAATGATGTGGTTAATTTGTTGCTTTATAATTGCAGGACAAATTTTTAAGCAGTGCCTTTACTAATGTTGAGCTTGATGGGGTTGACATTTCTATAAGAATGTTAAGTGGATATAGTCAAAGAAAATTATAAAAATTCATTAGATATTAAATTTGGCAGGGATAGTTACTATATCGTCAACAAAAAGTTTGCAGAAACCAAATTTTCTATTACATTAGCTAAAAAGTTCAGAGTAAGAAAAATATAGTAACGATGGTTGGGAAGAAAATATGGAATTTATTTCATTTTATTATTTTATCAGATTTTGTTAAAAACAATTTTCTGACCTTTATGTAAGTCTTATTGCCTTGGTTTTGTCTTTATAGTTCATGTATATTATCACAGTGTATTATGCAAACATATTACATATTTAAATGAAGTGTCTATGAAAATAGCACATTGGTTAAAAGTGTATAAAATTCTAAGCAGATCAATTTTTTGAATTTTGAATATAAAAAAAAACACTTGTAGTTTTTGATTTATATATGGCTGCAGTTTGATAAGTTTTTGCAAAATCTGTGATGTATGAATCGGCAGACGGCTCAAAATCTTTATATCATTCTTTCAATTTCTTCTTCTTATGTCACTATTGATGATTGAATAATACTTTGGGCATGGCAAAAACCTTTTGGTCAGATTTTACTGCACCTGAACTTCAAATAATTAGGATAAACATTTAAACAACAAAGGATTTTTAAAAGAAAATACCAATGTTGCCCTGTTCTCACAAAATTTGCATAAAATATGCAAATTGATGCCTAAGATATATATAAATGTTGTAAAAATGTCAATGTTTAACTGATTTTGATTATTTTTTTCTTACTATATGATAATGGTTGTTAATAGATTTAAAAGCTATTTTGCATATTGTTTCCGCGATTTGTCAGTTGTACCGTTAAGAATGTACTTCCATATCTCAGTAACTTAAACTTCATTCAACCAAAAAAAAATTAGGTTCTTGAACTTTAAAAATCTCATATTGCTATGGATATCTCAATAAAGCACTGTTTTATTACATGTGGAAGATGCAATTCAAACACTCGTGAATATAAAATATAGATTACTTTCATGAAGTGTTCCATCACAAAAAACAAGATACATGTTCTCTAAATGAGGGAAATATCATATAGTGACGAAAATGCCTTCAAAATAACTGCTTCTCAAAAACCAGCTTCTCAAAAACTCCTTATAGCGGTAAATGACATCAATATCGTAGGGTATTGTTTACATGTTCTATGCTAGTAATTAAATATCAACTAATGTAGCTTTTTGATTTCTGTCCAAAAAGATTGAAACTACGGATTGATCATATTGACAGTATCTTTGCACAATGAAGCAGAGATCGGCTAACGTACCTAACATTCATTGTGTGATATTGATATGACATATAGCATAGCATAACAAGGTTTAACATCCCGAAAGCATCCAGTGCTGGACATTATATCAAGACGGCCACACCCTTTGATAACCAGTTGTGAAGTCACTGGTTGCAGACCACTATGATATACAATATGTTATATATATTATTATATCATATTATATATATGACATATATTATTACTTTTTGATCCAAAAGATAATTATGATAAGTTGAAATGGATACACATGGATGCGATCGTAACCTTTTTTTTTCTTCTCAATAACATATCTTTTTTTTTACTGTGGCATATCCTGTCTCTCTGCTGTCTTTTAAAGATGTATAGAAAAGTACCAGTAGCCACAACATGAGCTTAATTGGTTAAAAATGCACTAAAAACTATAAAAACAGCAAAAAGTCTTATCAAAATTGGGTACAAATTGACCTTTTGACCACATTGTAAAACTTAGATACCTAATTAGCATAAATTGAGCAAAATTGTATGATCTCAGAATGTGAAAACCTGAAAATTGCTTGTTAGCATATTATTGTTTATTGTTATTAATGTTCTCCAAATCCTAGTGGAAAATTCCAGTTGAGACCACTTGGGATTCCCAAGAGCTGGTCCCAACTTGGAGTGAATATTCCTAACTGGAATAAACTGTTCCTCAACTTGGATTGAACAAATTCCCAACTGGGATAAACTGATCGCAATTGGGATTGAACATATTCCCAACTTGAACCAGTTCATCCAAGTTGGTTTTTCCGAAACTTAAGTCAGAAAGATTCCCAGTTGGGAAAATTCCAACTGGAATTTTTTCCTGGGATTATTTTTAATTGGAGGAGTTGAAGAAGTTGACTTTGGTGACCATGAAATTGGATATTTTTATAACTGCTTGACTCAGATTAAGCAGTACGTAGAACACGATTTCATTGTTCATACTGTACATCATCACTTTTGTGCATGATAAAAAAAAAAAAACTTTGATTTGTTTTAATTTCAAAGCTATTGTGGCCATTTGAGGACTGTTCTGCTCAGAATTTAATGCTCTTTGTTCTGGTTAAAAAATCTCTACCTGTCTATAATATACTTTAATGTCATGTAGAAGCAGTGGGGATCCCCCTCCCCTTCCCCCTCCCTCCCCTCCCCTCCCACCCCCTTCCTCTCCTTGCTAAATGTTGATTTTTTTGGGTGGGGAAATTATTGTAATGGTTATATGCTTCTGAGTTTTTCCACTTCACTCAAGTGGAAATTATTTTTTGTAGAGGTCGGCTCCCCCTGTTAAAAATTTCTAGCTACGTGCCTGTGTAGAAGTGAACATTGTTGTAATAGATCCCTCTCGATCTTCTTTTCCAAAAGGAAAACAATCTTATTGTTGGTCCCCTAAAATGGGTAGAATGCTACAAAACATTGTGACAGCCAAATTGCTTTTTGACAATCAGGCACCCTTGCAACATTCTGGTACCCCTCCACTATCTTACAACATTAACATGATATAGGCAGCCTGAATATGTTAAGGGTATATGGGAAGGTAGATAACTGTTATCCAGGTGAAAGAGCATTAACTTCTGAGCAGAATAGTTTTGAAATGGTCCCAATTGGCACCCATAGTTTTTAAGTTGGGACTTACAAAGTTTGTAATTCAGCATGCATGTGATGATTTATGAACAAGAATACAGCTAAAATTCTTTAATGTAATTCTTTATATTTCTTTCCCTACTTTAGAATAACAAATATTAAATTGCATCCTAGTGCTAAATTTGGGTAAAGTTGATAATATTGTCAAATTTCCTGTTCACTGTAGCTAACTTCTCCCATTTAAAATATTTGGGGGAAGGACCGAAAAACAATGAGCTTACATAAACAGTTTGCTAGTTGTCCTGTTCTGAGGTCACAAAATACTACACAATTTATGCTAATTATGTAAGTAGTAAAATGGTCCAAGTTTAAGCGATGCTGATGGGATGTTGCAGGTTGCATGGTAGATTTTAGTGCATTGAAATTATTTAGCTCATGTTGTTGCTGGCTGTTTATATATCTTTAACAGTCTATTGGAAGGCTGTCAGTGCCATTGCATGCAAGAAAAGGGTAATAGAATATTCTTGAGACTCCAGATATGTGCGCTTTCACATTTTTGCCGAGTGTTGAATCATCTGTTCACCATTGGGAGGAAATAAACACAAGTGACGTTATACGTAGTTAAAAAGCACATGTACGCACTGTCATTGTAAAGAAAAAATAAAATATTTTGGTACGCTATATTTTGTGCAGATAAATCAATTTTTATCATACAACCTGTTGGTGCCTTTCTGCATGCAGACAAGGTTTTATGTGTTATCGTAGAAAGATAAATTGTTTCTTCTGACAAAAGTTGATACAACGACCCCTAAGGCAGTGACCTACTGTGCCCATCAATGAAAGATATATCGATTTGCCCAAAAGTGTGTTCAGAAGAAAGTCTCCAATGCTCGTGGTAAAATAATTGAATTGGATCCTTTCCATGACATTTTACGACCAATAGCCATTCCAAATTACACGTTCTCTGACGAACAGTGAACGCTTAATGAAATTTAGGATCAGGGGAATGGAAACATTTTACCTGAAATAGAACTAGCATTAGATGATAAATGGTATAGATATTTTCACCATACAGTACTTGATTTAATTTGTATCGATTGCTTAATGATCTGCAAATGTGGTTTTGATCTTGTTTTTATGTCTTGGCCTTGAGGAAATGTTCCGAATAGGTAAAGGTGGTGTATTTTCTTACAACCTTGAATTTGTAATTTCATGGCCAGTGTAAGATATTTCTGTTTGTGGATACTATAAATTCTTACAAAAAGTATTTATGCTTACATGTAAGATATAGCCATTAATTTGAAAGTGATTTGGAAAATAATTGTATTTCTGAAGGTTATAAGAAAAAAGGATAAAAAATGGAGAAAAAAAAATGATTTTTGATTTCATGGCCAATGTAACAGTTTTATATGTTTGTTGTTGAATACTTTAAATCTACAAGAATTGCAAATGCATATATATGAATAATTTGAAAGTGATCTTGTAAAAAGGTTTTATTTCTGAGAGAAAAAAAAAACTGCATTTTAAAGATTTCTTTTGGTATATATATATATATATATATACATATATATATACATATATATATATATATATATATATATATATATATATATATATATATATATATATATATATATATATATATATATATATATATATATATATATATATATATATATATATATATATATATATATATATATATATATATATATATATATATATATATATATATATATATATATATATATATATATATATATATATATATATATATATATACATATATATATATATATATATATATATATATATATATATATATATATATATATATATATATATATATATATATATATATATATATATATATATATATATATATATATATATATATATATATATATATATATATATATATATATATATATATATATATATATATATACTCCTTTTTAACAGACAGGTTTATACCACTAGCTATCAGGGAAGTAATTACAGTATATTTACAGTATAGCCATAATTTGTATGCCTGTCTTCTATTTTTCATGAAAGACCTTCGATTCAAACGTCCATTTTTGCATGATTTTATCTGATGAAGAAACTTTTGCAGCCTGTCACTCACAAGGCTACAGCAGAGAAGCTTATCTAAATACAAGGGAGAAACTAACTGTTGAAGATTTCTTTGAATTTAAATTTAACTTAATGAGCAGAAAATATGCTATAAACATTGGAAATATGCTATAAACAATGAAAATATGCTATAAACCATGAAAATATGCAATAAACCATGAAAATATGCTCTAAACCATGAAAATATGCTATAAACCATGATAATATGCTTATAAACCATGAAAATATGCTATAAATCATGATAACATGCTATAAACCATTAAAATATGCTCTAAACCATGAAAATATGCTTTGAACTTTGACAATATGCTATAAACCATGAAAATATGCTATAAACCATGAAAATATGCTATAAACCATGAAAATATGCTCTAAACCATGAAAATATGCTATAAACCATGGAAATATGCTATAAACCATGAAATTATGCTATAAACCCTGATAATATGCTAAAAACCATGAAAATATGCTATAAACCATGAAAATATGCTATAAACCATGATAATAGGCTATAAGCCATTAGAATATGATAAAAACCATGAAAATTTGCTATAAACCATGAAAATATGCAATACACTATAAAAAAACCTATAAATTAAAAATATGCTATAAACCATGAAAATATGCTATAAACCATGAAAATATGCAATACACTATAAAAAATATGCTATAAATTAAGAATGTATGCTATAAACCATGAAAATATGCTATAAACCATGAAGATATGCTATAAACCATAAAAATATGCTATAAACCATGAAAATATGCTATAAACCATGATAATAGGCTATAAACCATGAAAATATGCTATAAACCATAATAATTTGCTATAAGCCATGATAATATGCTATAAACCATGAAAATATGCTATAAACCATGATATTATGCTATAAACCATGAAAATATGCTATAAACAATGAAAATATGCTATAAACCATGAAAATATGCTATAAACCATGATAATAAGCTATAAACCATGAAAATATGCTCTAAATCATAACAATATCAGAAAGTTTCATGAAAATGGGTAAAAAGCTGATCATGTATAGCATTTTTAATCTTGAGGCCTTATCTTAATGAATCATGCCAATTGTTTGAGGCCTTATTAAAATGAATCATGCCAATTGTTTGAGGCCTTATCCTAATGAATCATGCCAATTGTTTTAGGCCTGATCATAATGAATTATGCCAATTGTTTGAGGCCTTATCATAATGAATCACGCCAATTTGTTGAGGCCTTATCCTAATGAATCATGCCAATTGTTTGAGGCCTTATCCTGATGAATCATGCCAATTGTTTGAGGCCTTATCCTAATGAATCATGCCAATTGTTTGAGGTGTTATCCTAATGAATCATGACAATTGTTTGAGGCCTTATCCTAATGAATCATGCCAATTGTTTGTGGCCTTATCCTAATGAATCATGCCAATTGTTTGAGGCCTTATCTTAATGAATCATGCCAATTGTTTGAGGCTTTATCATAATGAATCATGCCAATTGTTTGAGGCCTTATCCTAATGAATCATGCCAATTGTTTTAGGCCTTATCATAATGAATTATGCCAATTGTTTGAGGCCTTATCATAATGAATCACGCCAATTTGTTGAGGCCTTATCCTAATGAATCATGCCAATTGTTTGAGGCCTTATCCTGATGAATCATGCCAATTGTTTGAGGCCTTATCCTAATGAATCATGCCAATTGTTTGAGGTGTTATCCTAATGAATCATGACAATTGTTTGAGGCCTTATCCTAATGAATCATGCCAATTGTTTGTGGCCTTATCCTAATGAATCATGCCAATTGTTTGAGGCCTTATCTTAATGAATCATGCCAATTGTTTGAGGCTTTATCATAATGAATCATGCCAATTGTTTGAGGCCTTATCCTAATGAATTATGCGAATTGTTTGAGGCCTTATCATAATGAATCATGCGAATTGTTTGAGGCCTTATCCTAATAAATCATGCCAATTGTTTGAGGCCTTATCATAATGAATCATGCCAATTGTTGGAGGCCTTATCATAATGAATCATGCCAATTGTTTGAGGCCTTATCCTAATGAATCATGCCAATTGTTTGAGGCCTTAACCTAGTGAATCATGCCAATTGTTTAAGGCCTTATCATAATGAATTATGCCAATTGTTTGAGGCCTTATCATAATGAATCACGCCAATTTGTTGAGGCCTTATCCTAATGAATCATGCCAATTGTTTGAGGCCTTATCCTGATGAATCATGCCAATTGTTTGAGGCCTTATCCTAATGAATCATGCCAATTGTTTGAGGTGTTATCCTAATGAATCATGACAATTGTTTGAGGCCTTATCCTAATGAATCATGCCAATTGTTTGTGGCCTTATCCTAATGAATCATGCCAATTGTTTGAGGCCTTATCTTAATGAATCATGCCAATTGTTTGAGGCTTTATCATAATGAATCATGCCAATTGTTTGAGGCCTTATCCTAATGAATTATGCCAATTGTTTGAGGCCTTATCATAATGAATCATGCGAATTGTTTGAGGCCTTATCCTAATAAATCATGCCAATTGTTTGAGGCCTTATCATAATGAATCATGCCAATTGTTGGAGGCCTTATCATAATGAATCATGCCAATTGTTTGAGGCCTTATCCTAATGAATCATGCCAATTGTTTGAGGCCTTAACCTAGTGAATCATGCCAATTGTTTAAGGCCCCATCATAATGAATCATGCCAATTGTTTGAGGCCTTATCCTAATGAATCATGCCATTGTTTGAGGCCTTATCCTAATGAATCATGCCAATTGTTTTAGGCCTTATCATAATGAATCATGCCAATTGTTTGAGGCATTATCATAATGAATTATGCCAATTGTTTGAGGCCTTATTATAATGAATCATGCCAATTGTTTGAGGCCTTATTATAATGAATCATGGCAATTGTTTGAGGCCTTATCCTAATACCCTGTATTTTAAACAACCAAATCAAGTTCCTTCCCCAATCACATCGAGCCTCATAAGTTGAGTGACTGCTTTGCTGATTTCTTTTCGGACAAGGTTGAAGATATTCGTTTAGATATGAATAATTCCAATGTGACACTGGACCCTCATGCACATGATGATCCACCTTACATTGTTCAACTTTTTCTGAATTTAACCAAATGACTCAAATGGACGTCCATAAACTTATTTCACTCATGTCTAATGCATCATGCTTACTTGACCCTCAACCAACTTGGTTATTGAAGAAACACATAGCTCATTATCTACCAACCTTAACCAATATTGCCAAAGCTTCACTTGATACAGGAGTCTTTCCTGATGATGCACATTTTGCTGTCATCAAACCTTTGCTTAAAAAGCCAACTTTGAATAAGGAGGAACTAAAGAATTATCGGCCAGTTAGCAATTTGGCATTTGATGTAAAGGTAATTGAAAAATGTGTGAACTCAATTCCTCAACCGCCTCAATGACAATATTTTGATGGATCCTCAACAATCAGCATACCATGCTAAACATAGCACGGAGACAGCTCTCTTAAAAATTCAGAACCACATTTTACGAGAAGTGGATTCAAAAAGAGTTGTTTTAATGATTCTTTAAGACCTTACCTCTGCATTTGATACTGTGGACCATGCCACCCTACTTATTCGTTGTGAGAAACGCTTCAAAGTAACGGGAGTTGCACTTAGGTGGTTCTCGCCCTACCTCACAGGATGGAAGAGCTCTGTGAGTGTCTCTAATGAGTTATCAAAACCAAAAACGCATAACTATGGACTCCCTCAAGGTTCCATATTGGGACCCTTGCTGTTCCCGGTTTACACTGCACCACTGGGTGACATTGCAAAACAACATGGAGTGAGTTATCATATGTATGCTGACGATTCACAATTATATGTCTCCTGCAACCCTCGCAACACCAGCGACGTAGAAAATGCTATGACAAAGTTATCCTCCTGTATTGCTGAAATGAGGATATGGATGAAAGTCAATTATTTGAAATTAAATGATATTAAAACTGAATTTTTCATAATTGGTTTACCTCATCTTCTTAGAATACTACCTGAGTTGGAGATCACTGTTGGGTCAAGCTGTTTCAAACCATCCAAATCAATTCGTAAGCTTGGTGTCACTTTCAGTTCTTCGCTCCCCTTTTCCAGCCATGTTGACGCTCTACGTCGGTCAATAATTTACCACATCAGAATCCTCTGGCGTATTCAAAGATTTATCGACACAAATACATGTCACCACCTAGTTCGTGCTTTAATCACATCCAGGTTGGACTACTGCAACTCACTCTTTACTGTTATGTCTCGTAGAGACTTGACAAGATTGCAGCGTCTCCAGAATAGAGCAGCGCGTCTGATATTCGGTGTTGGTAGACAAACTGATCCAGGTCCATTGATCAGCAAGTTACACTGGCTACCAATATCAAAACCAAAACGGGTCACCTACAAAACACTACTCTTCATCTACAAAATCCTGAATGGTAAGGCGCCTTGGTATTTAAAGGATATGATCAAGATAAGGAAACCCACACGTGAACTCAGATCGAGTTATGACTTCACCCGACTCACATACCCATATCCAATTCTGCCATAGTTGAAATACTTGCATCCAGATCCTGAAACACTTTACCCACCCACATGAGAACTTCTCCATCCACCACAGTATTTAAAAAACTCTTAAAGACGCACTTATTTTGATATTTTTCATTTTGTTTTACTATACTTTGTAAGCGCCATGGTACTTTGGTGGATGGCGTATTTAAGTAACATTTCTTATTGTTATTATTAAAATCCAGCAGGAGAAAACGGTCTGCATGATGATGTTCACTGACTGAAACTTACATGTAGGAGATAAAATGAATACAGGTAGTCTCAACTTCAATGTTGAGTAAAGTTTATGTTCCAAAAATAACATAGGGTGATTTTAATGCCCTCATGTATGGCACAATTAATGATGAAAACAAACAGCAAAAAGTTCCATCAATATTTTTTGACCTCAGAATGGGACAACTAAAAAATTGCTATATTAACTTATTGTTTTTCTGTCCTTCCCCTACATATTTTAAATGGGAAAAGTTGGAAATACTGAGTGAACAGAATATTATTATAACATTGACTCAGATTTAGCAGTATGCAATTTAAGAACCTTTGAAATTTGGAAAATAGCGAAATAAAGAATTACATATATGAATTTAGCTGTATTCCTCTTCATACGGCAGCGCTGTTCATACGGCAGCGCTGTTCATACGGCAGCGCTGTTCATACGGCAGCGCTGTTCATACGGCAGCGCTGTTCATACGGCAGCGCTGTTCATACGGCAGCGCTGTTCATACGGGCAGCGCTGTTCATACGGGCAGCGCTGTTCATACGCAGCGCTGTTCATACGGCAGCGCTGTTCATACGGGCAGCGCTGTTCATACGGGCAGCGCTGTTCATACGGCAGCGCTGCATACGGCAGCGCTGTTCATACGGCAGCGCTGTTCATACGGCAGCGCTGTTCATACGCAGCGCTGTTCATACGGCAGCGCTGTTCATACGGGCAGCGCTGTTCATACGGCAGCGCTGTTCATACGGCAGCGCTGTTCATACGGCAGCGCTGTTCATACGGCAGCGCTGTTCATACGGCAGCGCTGTTCATACGGCAGCGCTGTTCATACGGCAGCGCTGTTCATACGGCAGCGCTGTTCATACGGCAGCGCTGTTCATACGGCAGCGCTGTTCATACGGCAGCGCTGTTCATACGGCAGCGCTGTTCATACGGCAGCGCTGTTCATACGGGCAGCGCTGTTCATACGGCAGCGCTGTTCATACGGCAGCGCTGTTCATACGGCAGCGCTGTTCATACGGCAGCGCTGTTCATACGGCAGCGCTGTTCATACGGCAGCGCTGTTCATACGGCAGCGCTGTTCATACGCAGCAGCGCTGTTCATACGGCAGCGCTGTTCATACGGCAGCGCTGTTCATACGCGGCAGCGCTGTTCATACGGGCAGCGCAGCGCTGTTCATACGGGCAGCGCTGTTCATACGGCAGCGCTGTTCATACGGCAGCGCTGTTCATACGGCAGCGCTGTTCATACGGCAGCGCTGTTCATACGGGCAGCGCTGTTCATACGGCAGCGCTGTTCATACGGCAGCGCTGTTCATACGCAGCAGCGCTGCAGCGCTGTTCATACGGGCAGCGCTGTTCATACGGGCAGCGCTGTTCATACGGGCAGCGCTGTTCATACGGCAGCGCTGTTCATACGGCAGCGCTGTTCATACGGCAGCGC
Organism: Chiridota heheva; assembly: GCA_020152595.1. Lineage (NCBI taxonomy): Eukaryota > Metazoa > Echinodermata > Holothuroidea > Apodida > Chiridotidae > Chiridota > Chiridota heheva. Next base: position 654,437 of record JAIGNY010001864.1, read on the forward strand.
TGTTCATACGGCAGCGCTGTTCATACGGCAGCGCTGTTCATACGGCAGCGCTGTTCATACGGCAGCGCTGTTCATAAGGCAGCGCTGTTCATACGGCAGCGCTGTTCATAAGGCAGCGCTGTTCATACGGCAGCACAGTTGTGTGTGCTGAGATTTTGTACAAACTTTGATTTGTCATAATCATATTGTGGACATCTAAGTACTGTTCTGCTGAGAATTTAATGCTCTTTCTTCCGGTTAAGAAATTGCTACCTGTCTATATACATTAATGTCTTATTTGTGCTCACTCCTAATTTGAACCTAGCTTTATGTGGCTCTGAGACATTCAAAATATTTCCAGTTACGTATTGTTCAGATGTAAATATGTCAGGTCTCACAAAGGTAGCATTTTCTATTTGCCAAAGAAAACCAAATCAAAAAATATTTTGAAACTTGCTTTTTAAACCATGGAGGAAAGCTATGACCCTGTTAAATCCCCACTTTGTACAGGGAAACTTATGGCCAAGTCCACCCCCTCCCCTCCCCCTCCCTCCCCATCACACACATACATATACAGTGAAGGAGAATTTAAGGATGCCAATTAACCCTTACACTGACACAAATAAACATTAAGAATTGATATGCAGATAGTGTACAGTATGTATGCATGCACACAATATACTTAAAGGTCACTCCTACCTACATGTGCCCCTTCCAATTTTTGCTTTAATTGGAAATTTCCACATTTTATGAACACATAATCATCCATATTGACAGATTTTATTCACAAATTTGTTAGAAATCATTAAATATAAATGTGTCATGTCAGTTGAATTTACCTTGTCTTGGACCCTTTGGGATTATTATATTTGACATACTTTTTTGCTCTCTTGGTTCTTTAGCATTTCAAATTTGTGTTAATTAAATTGTCACAACATCAGAATTAATTAAAAGAAAATGCTTCAGTTAGGCTGTTTCTGCTCCTGCAATTTATTTAAACCTTACATTGAAAGAAAAAAGATTGATGTGACCAGACCTCCATTGATGTGACCAGGTTGATGTGACTAAAGAGAAGTGATATCAAAGGTTGAAGGTTTGTGACAACTTGATGAGAAGTCCTTTGTTCCTGGTCAATTGCAAGTAGATGAAAGAGTGATGGCAAAAGGATTAAAGGAGACATGTTTGCGAAGGTTATTCACTCCCTATACAAATGTTTTGTTGTCCAGAGTGTGTTGAAGCATATAGAGAAGTAGCATGTACATTGTGAATGGGTTTTTGACATGTGCTGTGTAGATTGGCACATTTTACTTGTTTCTTACGCAGAGTAGGAACTGGTAGCACAACTCTATAAGCGGTACCTCCATGCTGGTAGCAGGGGAAAAACTGCCCCCTATAAGAGCATTTCATCTTCCTGTTTGGGAGGTTAAATTGGGGAAACATTAAAATGTAATTAAAACAAAAAGTAGAATAAAAGAAAATTAGGTAAAATTGATGCAAATTATAGTAAAAGAGGATATTTTGGACAAGGATTTACTGAAATGGGGAGATAATTGCAAGTAGATGAAGAGTGATGGCAAAAGGATTAAAGGAGACATGAAAGAATTTTTTAATAATTGAAGTCAATTTTCTAAAAATTGAAGTCAATTTCCTGACAATTAATACCCTGCCTCCCCCCCCCCCCCCCTTCCCTCCCTTCCGGAAATACGATGTGTAATTTCCTTATATTACCAACAAAGAAGTTTTGAAGGGCTAAAGAAATTCAATATTTCCTCTCTCTTTTGTAAAAAATGTACAGTTTTGTAACAAAATACACAAATTTAATATTAAATATGACATTATGAGAAAATACTTGGATTTCTGAAATAAAAAATAAATCAAATCAATAATCCTATTTGGACACCTTTGCACCCTCTTTCATGGAGTCATATTGCTTTTCCCTACTTCAACTTGAAATTGATAAGTGTCTCACTAAAAAATGAGAAATTGCCAAAAAAACATCCCTCAAAAAGTGAGATTATTTGTAAAGATATATATTTTCTTTTAAGTTCACCAGAAGGTTATATTTGATTGAAATATGTCCATGAAACTTGATGACCCAAATGGGGCTGGGCAGAGGTAGGAGACACCTTGTGCTTCATGATTATTCATTGTGTCTGATGAACACATTTGGGAATTATTTTCTTCATCATTCCTTAAAGGATTAGTTGAGTGGTCAAGAAAGTATCTTATGTGAAAAGTAGGATTTAAATGGAAACAAAATGGTGCAGAAACTACTTCAATATCTTGCCTCATTAAAGAAATATTTCAAATTTAAAGCTGTCTTATCTGAGTAGAATTGACTGGTGTAGTATTATGTTTACTATCTTATCTAAGTAGAATTGACTGGTGTAGTATTATGTTTACTATCTTATCTGAGTAGAATTGACTGGTGTAGTATTATGTTTACTATCTTATCTGAGTAGAATTGACTGGTGTGGTATTTCGTTTACTATCTTATCTGAGTAGAATTGACTGGTATAGTATTATGTTTACTATCTTATCTGAGTAGAATTGACTGGTGTAGTATTATGTCTACCATCTTATCTGAGTAGAATTGACTGGTGTAGTATTATGTTTACTATCTTATCTGAGTTGAGTTGACTGGTGTAGTATTATGTTTACTATCTTATCTGAGTAGAATTGACTGGTGTAGTATTATGTTTACTATCTTATCTGAGTAGAATTGACTGGTGTAGTATTATGTTTACTATCTTATCTGAGTAGAATTGACTGGTGTAGTATTATGTTTACTATCTTATCTGAGTAGAATTGACTGGTGTAGTATTATGTTTACTATCTTATCTGAGTAGAATTGACTGGTGTAGTATTATGTCTACCATCTTATCTGAGTAGAATTGACTGGTGTAGTATTATGTTTACTATCTTATCTGAGTAGAGTTGACTGGTGTAGTATTATGTTTACTATCTTATCTGAGTAGAATTGACTGGTGTAGTATTATGTTTACTATCTTATCTGAGTAGAATTGACTGGTGTAGTATTATGCTTACTATCTTATCTGAGTAGAATTGACTGGTGTGGTATTATGTTTACTATCTTATCTGAGTAGAATTGACTGGTGTAGTATTATGTTTACTATCTTATCTGAGTAGAATTGACTGGTGTAGTATTATGTTTACTATCTTATCTGAGTAGAGTTGACTGGTGTAGTATTATGTTTAATATCTTATCTGAGTAGAATTGACTGGTGTAGTATTATGTTTACTATCTTATCTGAGTAGAATTGACTGGTGTAGTATTATGTTTACTATCTTATCTGAGTAGAGTTGACTGGTGTAGTATTATGTTTACTATCTTATCTGAGTAGAATTGACTGGTGTGGTATTATGTTTACTATCTTATCTGAGTAGAATTGACTGGTGTAGTATTATGTTTACTATCTTATCTGAGTAGAATTGACTGGTGTAGTATTATGTTTACTATCTTATCTGAGTAGAGTTGACTGGTGTGGTATTATGTTTACTATCTTATCTGAGTAGAATTGACTGGTGTAGTATTATGTTTACTATCTTATCTGAGTAGAATTGACTGGTGTAGTATTTTGTTTACTATCTTATCTGAGTAGAGTTGACTGGTGTAGTATTATGTTTACTATCTTATCTGAGTAGAATTGACTGGTGTGGTATTATGTTTACTATCTTATCTGAGTAGAGTTGACTGGTGTAGTATTTTGTTTACTATCTTATCTGAGTAGAGTTGACTGGTGTAGTATTATGTTTACTATCTTATCTGAGTAGAATTGACTGGTGTAGTATTTTGTTTACTATCTTATCTGAGTAGAGTTGACTGGTGTAGTATTATGTTTACTATCTTATCTGAGTAGAATTGACTGGTGTAGTATTATGTTTACTATCTTATCTGAGTAGAATTGACTGGTGTAGTATTATGTTTACTATCTTATCTGAGTAGAATTGACTGGTGTAGTATTATGTTTACTATCTTATCTGAGTAGAGTTGACTGGTGTAGTATTATGTTTACTATCTTATCTGAGTAGAATTGACTGGTGTAGTATTTTGTTTACTATCTTATCTGAGTAGAGTTGACTGGTGTAGTATTATGTTTAATATCTTATCTGAGTAGAATTGACTGGTGTAGTATTTTGTTTACTATCTTATCTGAGTAGAGTTGACTGGTGTAGTATTATGTTTACTATCTTATCTGAGTAGAATTGACTGGTGTAGTATTATGTTTACTATCTTATCTGAGTAGAATTGACTGGTGTAGTATTATGTTTACTATCTTATCTGAGTAGAGTTGACTGGTGTAGTATTATGTTTACTATCTTATCTGAGTAGAATTGACTGGTGTGGTATTATGTTTACTATCTTATCTGAGTAGAATTGACTGGTGTAGTATTATGTTTACTATCTTATCTGAGTAGAATTGACTGGTGTAGTATTATGTTTACTATCTTATCTGAGTAGAGTTGACTGGTGTGGTATTATGTTTACTATCTTATCTGAGTAGAATTGACTGGTGTAGTATTATGTTTACTATCTTATCTGAGTAGAATTGACTGGTGTAGTATTATGTTTACTATCTTATCTGAGTAGAATTGACTGGTGTAGTATTATGTTTACTATCTTATCTGAGTAGAGTTGACTGGTGTAGTAGTTTGTTTACTATCTTATCTGAGTAGAATTGACTGGTGTAGTATTATGTTTACTATCTTATCTGAGTAGAATTGACTGGTGTAGTATTTTGTTTACTATCTTATCTGAGTAGAGTTGACTGGTGTAGTATTATGTTTACTATCTTATCTGAGTAGAATTGACTGGTGTAGTAGTTTGTTTACTATCTTATCTGAGTAGAATTGACTGGTGTAGTATTATGTTTAATATCTTATCCGAGTAGAATTGACTGGTGTAGTATTATGTTTACTATGGAAAGTTGGCACCTCATCCTCAGTTTCTTAACAAGTTTTAATGTAGTTGTTTTCTATTTGAATTAATTTTCCTAAAACTTTCTTCAGGTAGAATAATCATAAGTACCCTTATTATATTATGTTTTGCTACTTTCCAGGCATATCCAATGGTTTTTAAGCTACGAAATCACATGAGAGAATATATAAAAACATTGAGGAATATAAGGATTTTATAAATCAACTAGTCTGATTTTAGTCGTTTCTACACAAGTGATACAGAGTTTTAAACTTATATATCTACTTAATGGAATAAGATTTTTGAATGCTTTCTGCACCATTTTATTTCTTTTAAAGTCCTCTTTCATATTAGATGAACTTCTTTGACCCCTGAACTAATCCTTTAAGAAAACTTTAAGAATTGTGTATTGTTTTGGATTATAAACTTTGAGGAGACTCAAACCCTGTAATGACAAGTTGCACCTTCATTTGTCTTCGTTACTTTCTTGAAAGCATTTAACAAATACATTTAATGTTGAACATGTTTTGTTTTTGTTTTTGTTTTGTTTTTGTGAAAAACTGTTTTGTTTCTGCATTACTGCTGACCAAAGTCCCAAGATTCTATAAAATAGAAGAAGTTGGGCAGGCCGTAGATCTCTATGTCTTTGTCAATGCTGACTTCTGGAATATCATACCAGCTGAACATTGATTGAGATTGGCAGATTAAAGTTTGCAGTTTTCGAAATTGTCACAAAAATAACAATTTCCTCAAATTTGTTTGGCAAGCTTGACACAAATTGGTTGCAAGTTGCCAACATAATAGTAATTATATACTGTATGCAAGATTTGTGATATGTGCGAATTTTCACTCAGCCTGAGTCAAGGTACAGATTTCTTTTCAAATCCAAAACATAATGTACAGTATTCTCTGCCGATTATCTTAAACGGAAATTCAAAATTAATTTCCTCATCACGAGATAAAGATTTCCATTTCATTAATCACCACATTTTTTCTAATTCTTATTAGAATGATTTGCAATTTCATAGTACATTTGGTAAGCATGGATGAAGGAAATTCATTCCAGGTTGAATTTACACCTCAATGGCTTAATTCATTGCTCATAATAGTTTACTAATTTTGTATTTATCTAACTTTCATTGTTTCTGCTGAAGCGTAAATAAGTGTATGAAGTCTTTTACGAAGTCAAAAATTCATCCTTTACAAACATCTAGTAAATGTTAAATGCATTTTTTTCGGTCGACAAGTGCAATAACTTGCATGCTACAGTAAATTATGAAAATGCATGAATAAGTGTATAAAGTCATTTACACAAGTAAAATCAAAGCTTTACAAACAGTAAATGTTAAATGCATTTTTTGCGGTTTACCAGATGAATAACCTCGCATGCTACAGTAAATTATGCAAGTTAATGCATCCGGTATAAATTTTTGCAATTTTTCTAAAGAAACAGGAAAAGAGTTTATTACTCTTGTCTAAATCGATTATTCGGTCATCCCATAATGAACTTTCAAAGCTATTGATAACTAGTCTTCCAACCCCTTTTCATGAAACCGCAATTTAGACTCAAATCACTTAGTTTTGGTTGCAAATCATCTGCATGAATAAAGCCTCATTTAGCACAATCTGTTGCCTCTTCCTCACTTTGCTTGAGTGCACTTTTACACAAAAGCTCCATGTATGCAATAACTGACAAGTTGATAAGTGATCAATTCACAAAACACTGGGGCTTTGTGCATGGCTTCGCACTGGAGGAGTTGTGGTTTTGTGTTAATGATTTAAGCAAATGATATCTTTATCGGGATTGGAAATTTAAGCTCCCAATTTAAAATGTAGAAAACAGTCCGGACTTGTGGGGTAAAAGCTATATAGCATTATAAGTTCGTAATGTCCGGGCATTTTGTACATCCAGGACTCTTTGTCGGTGAATAGGTGCTACGATTTGTGCACAAGTGAACACCACGCTTTATTCTACATACGCATGATACATATTATTTAAACCTTATAATGATCTTTTCTACGAAATTTCCTCCACACTTGCAACAATTTTCTGCAAAACTACCAAAGCTAACGTAGAGATTGAGGCCTCTAAAGGTGACCGATTTCACACTGGCTGTAATGGTAAAATGCTTTTGTTTTCATCGACAAACTGATTGTTCAGATTTATGCACTTTATTGTGACGACATCCGGAATACTCGTATAGTTTTTGATGACGTAAAATTCTGATATGGGCAATCGGATATTGCTTATTGAGGAACATACATACAATAAGAGATTTGTCAGCTTTATTGTAATGTCATGGTAATAATATAACAATTCAGTTCTGTGTGTGAACTCCTATATTCAAGTTCTATTTCTTCGGAGATAAGTTACACGTTCATTTAACAATCACCATCTTGTATCCCTGAATGCACTTTGCCAGAGGTAACACACACCTAACTCAAGCTTGGCTCAAAACACTTTGTTGTGCGATATACAGATACTGTACCGTTCAAGATCTATTGACAGTTAATTATTCGCTAGATTTTTTTAAAGAGGGAATTTTGTCTTAAGAAAATTGCTTGACCTTCATCAATAAATCTGATCACAACGTCACTTCCGTGGCAGTATTGCTAGGTTTGTCAATGCATGGTTGGTGATTGTGACCAATCAGAAATAATGCATGGTCAATGATTGTGACCAATCAGAAACAATGCATGGTCGGTGATTGTGACTAATCAGAAACATTGGAATGTACATGGTCGGTTATTGTGACCAATTAGAAACATTGAAATGTATTGCATTTCTGATCCAGTGAAAGCCATGAAGTTAACATCAATATTAATTAGATTTTGACCACTTTACATCTTTCTGAAATTTCCAGTGTAGAGTACAAATTAAGTCTTCATATGCAAATTTGTGGTGCATGAGTATGGACATAAAATCTTTTTCCTTTTTGTAATCCCCTCGACCATGTGTTTTGTTTTTTCCAATCTATCTATTCCTACACTAATACTTGACCCAGAAGAATTTGCGTTGAAAGTTAGAAACACACAAGTCATGAATCAAACCTGGGCTGCTGAGTAGCAGTGCAAAGAAATCAGGAAAATTAATACGCATCGATGACCTTTGGCCTATCGGTGAAAGTTCTCCAGCTTTTAAGAGTCTACTAATGTGTGATAAAAACATTAGATAAATTCTGTTTTACACCTATTGTGTACAGATTAATCCATGTCTTTTAACATTTACTTCAAAGAGTAACAATTATTTTAAAACTAATAATTGTATTTACGGACGGATTAAATGTTTGCCTGAGTATTGTTATGGTTTTTACGACCGGATTACGCATCACAAAATCAGCACGTGTTGACATAAATTTATGAGGTAACAGCCTGCTCATGCTCAAAACTCAGTAATATTCCCACGCCTTGCGATCTGTCATCCACAGTTGCTGAACTCACTTGTCGCCGCTATAGCGTTTCTCAACATGTGTAATTACGGACAACAAACAATCATTCTTGGTTTTTTGTATAAAAACTTCAAACACTCGAATATTTATTGCTACATAGCAGCCCCATTAGTGCTGATTCGGGTGAAAATAAAATGGCTAAATCATTTAAAAAGGTATTTCAAGTGCACTAAATTATACGGTGCAGCAGATTAGACCGTATCACTGCTCTAAACGCAGTTTGGCAGTGACCCAGATTTTTCTCCAAGCAGTAGCGACATCAAAGAGAAAATTATGTAATCCCGCCTTCTATCCTTGTATCAAGTTACAGTTGTTTTGTTGTCAATGTGTGAACGAATAATCGCGTTTGACCAGAGGATCGATTATCATTACATGATTATGATGAATGTTAAATATAATATTTCTGTGTTTCCTTAAGTTTGAACAAAAGGGAAGAACCAATTTGAATTTCATATTAGAGTGGTCATACTAGTTACGCAAAACTTAAATAGGCATTCATATCAAGGTTTTAATAATTTTATTAAGGTTCTCTCATCAATATTGACTTAAAATCAGCAGAGGCGGCGGAGCTGGAAAGGAGGTGTGCGGGCTTCAGCCCATTTATTTTAGGTGAACGTATCACGTTACTTGATCTAATTCCCACCCCCCCCCCCCCTCCCCGCAACTTTTTTATCACATGTCACTTTACCTCATTAAATTCCTCCAATATTTTGAACGTTCCGCCGCCCCTTATCAGACAATTGAATTCTGAAATGCGCATGGGGTGGATGAGATGCAAAAACGCATGTTTATACAATGAATCTTGGACCCTTCAGGGACCCGAAGGAGCATGCATGGCTTCTTATCCAAACTTGGGGGCATAAGATGCGAATTGAAACTTAAACAAAACCCCCTCCCTCCAATTGTGTACACAAATTCCCCCTTCCCCTCAATTGTGTACGCATTTGTTTTGTTTTTTATGCTATACTTAGGCCTATACTTAAAACGTAGGGAAACACGTATCCCAGAAATTACGGCATTGCGCTTTTTCTATAGCGAAACTAAAACTGTAAACAAATTGGAATCATATGCAGAAAAAATCAAACATGAAAACGTTATAGCCTAACATTCTTTGAATGTATGTATGTGATTGATAATGTTCGTAATTTTGTTTTAAAAATGTATTGTTCCAGAATATGCTGCAATCAAACTGACCTTGTGCTCTACGATAACATCGGTAATCAACCGTTACATGGGGGAAACCTCCATTAACTCCTACATTAAAATTAATACAAAACGGCTTACAACTTTTGGTAGAAGTACATTTTTTACAACTGTCACTACTCTTAAATAAAAGAGTTAGTATGCTGCATATACCCGGCCCTAAGTTTGCAAATACAGAGGGATATGAAATCAGGTGTGTTCCTTCCCCCCCTTCCCCCTCCTTCCTTTTCCTTCCTCCTGGAAGTAAGATAAAATGTGTGGCATTGCGCCTTGTATGTGGGCCTATTTACATCTTGGACATTATTGTATATTACCATTTACTATCATTTACCGAAATGTTTATTGTACCTAATTTTTTCTGGGTTTTTTTGTTTTATATATGTATATATATATATATATATATATAACTTTTATGTAACTTTTATATCGATAACTTTTATATTTATATTTATTTTTAAATATCTTTGTACGTTTTGCTACAGGGCAACAAATTTCCATATTTTGTTGTGGATGAAATAAATTGATCTTATCTTATCTTACCAGGTAGGTGGTTGTAAATAGATTATTTCCACATAGATGGTTGGAAATATGGAGATATTTTGTTTGTTCAAGGAAAAAACTAGTAATTTCTTCATCAATTTGGTAAACAATTCCCAAAAGTCAAATGAAACACAATTTTAGGGGAATAACTTCAAAAATAAATTTCTTAATATTTCATATGTTTTGTTTCTTCGAAAGTCACCAACAAATTTGGCAGCATAATTTTTGTTTTAGTTCTCATTGAAGAGGCCTTTTTTTTTAACAATAAATGACAAAAAAAGTACATGAAATATATGATTTTCTGACTGGGATGATTATTCATTCATTGAAGAACTAATTATGTAAGAATAAAAACATGAGACAAACATCAATATTTAAGATACGATTGTGACTGCTTTATTTCTTCATCTTAATAGTACATGTTAACTTAATTGACTTTCACACGCGTCGCACATACGAGAAGCAGGAAGTGCATGTTTGCATTACGTAGTGAATATAACGGTAGCGTCTTTCACGCGGTGGATTAGTGTGGGTTGCTATGGAAGGTCTATTGTTAAGAACCTGGTGGAGATCTCACGGTCAGGACGCGGTATACTCGCGTTAAAAGGGCGTCCACTTATGACAACAAGCCTAAAGTGTCTTGCTCAAGGACAGTGCACAATGCAGCGCTCATGACGGGAATCGAACAGGTACTTTTCAAATGCGAGCATGACTCCTTAACCACTGAGCAGTCTGCACCTCTTATCTATACCCTCTGGAGGGTATAGCACTATAAGCTGAATTTGGCAGATTGCTTTTTAGTTTAACCATACAGTACAAGGAATTTGTATCAAACACTTCTTGTATTTTAAAGATTTATAGCTAAAAAACATTTTTTGTTTTCCCTTTAAAATTGACAGAAAGCAATATCTTTCCTTAGGAGAAATGGTCCGTCAATCATTCACAGTTAATGTACATTATTACCTCAGGCATTATCATACACAGCGATTTTTATCACCAGTTTGAAAACAAGCTTCTCTGACTAAGACACTTAACATGGATGAGTGATTTAAATCACAAAAGTGCCTTGATTATTCAGCTCTGGCTTTGTGTAATCTTATACACACAAATAGCTTTGGGCTACTTGGCTGTGGGGTGCATGGGAATGGCAGATTAACAATCATTGTTTTGGATGGAAACACAATACACTGAACGGGAAGTCCGGTTGGTAGTTGTCATACCTGAGTTTTCAGGATTAACTCAGGTGTTGGGTGCCGGTAGGCTTAAAGAGAAACTTTTCGGCATGGAGAAAATGTTATGCTTTGTAATATTTCAAAGAAATAGATAAAATTGTAGGAATCTAAAGATCTGTAAACCTTTTTTGTTTGAATTGTTATTAAACTGATAATTTGAGTAATTTCAACATAACATAACATAACAAGATGACTGGCTTAGAATCAAGGGTTAGTCACCCCACCAAAAGCCCAAACTAGCACCACCACCACCACAAAAAACATCAAAGATGCCCAGAGTTAGTAAAGAACTTATCCATGTTGACTTTGGAATTGTGAACAGAATTGGAGCCACTCAGGCAAGCCATTCCACTCATTAACAATTCTTTGGGAAAAGTTAAAATGCCGAATATCTATCCGTGAGAACTCTTTGGTCAACTTCAAACTATTACCATATGTCACATGAGGATGAGGTGAAACATGCAACATTATTTGTTATGTGTTCCTTCAAGTTTTAAACAGTTAGACTCGAAGTGATATATAAGCAGGTCGGGTCAGATTTTTCCTCTTATTTTCTTTATTGTGAAAACCACAAGCAATTAGGATCAACTTCCCTTATCAATGGCTCCATTGTACTAGTTCTCCATTTGGTCCTGGATTGTTATGGAAGTTGGTGTTGAGTATCAAATTAGCAATGGATGAAATCCTTATTGTGTGGTTGAGTTGTTATTTTAATTAAGATAAGTGGTCTTGTTATTTGCTACATTAAGTTTGTGGTTATGATTTGCTGGAACAAAGAAGCACTACCAGATAGTAATTTGAAAACCTGTATCATATCGCCACGTATTCTTCTCAACTCAAGCGTGATCAAACCAAGAATTCGCAACCTAGATTTATAAGAGATTCCTTACTTCGGGAATAAGTCTAGTGGCTCTTTGCTAAACCTGCTCCAAAATCAACTTATCCTTCTCATAAAAGGGACTCCAAGCCTGAATAGCATACTCAAGGTGAGGCCTGACTAACTGCTTATACAATTTATAAACAACTTCTCTACCAAGAAAACCAAAATTTCTCCTAATCAAACCAAGGAACCTATTCGCCCTTGCAGCTGCTAAAGCGCACTGTTTAGAAGGCTTCAGATTACTAGTTATGACAACACCTAGATCCCTCCCTTTCTTGATCAACACAACTAAGATTTGAACCATTCATGCAGTAATCAAAAGCCAAATTGCTTAGACCGACATTGAATGACATCTGCCATGTTTGGGACCAAGAAACTAAGTTATTCAGATCAGTTTGCAAAAGTGAAGAATCTTTAGCATTTGAAATCAAACCCTTCAGCTTCTTAGACACAACATCAACTAAAAAATCAACATCTATAATTTAGACTGGAGAGTGTACATTAAGATCATATACAACATCATCAGCAGGGGACTTAAGTAAAAACGGACACAAAATAGTCATTCAAAACCTCAGCCATATCCATAACACTATTGATAGTAACACCACCATTACCCTGAAGGGGACCAACACCTCCTTGCTGAACATTTTTATCTCCCTCCTCAAAACCATCACTCTTTGCAATATCTTTCTCCCCCCAACATGAGGCAATATCTATCTCCCCCCAACATGAAGCAATATCTATCTCCCCCCAACATGAAGCAATATCTTTCTCCCCCCAACATGAGGCAATATCTATCTCCCCCCAACATGAGGCAATATCTATCTCCCCCAACATGAGGCAAATCTATCCCCCCCAACATGAAACAATATCTATCTCCCCAATATGAGCAATATCTATCTCCCCCAACAATATCTATCTCCCCCCCAACATGAGGCAATATCTATCTCCCCAACATGAGGCAATATCTATCTCCCCAACATGAAGCAATATCTATCTCCCCCCAATATGAGGCAATATCTATCTCCCCCAACATGAGGCAATATCTATCTCCCCCCAACATGAGGCAATATCTATCTCCCCCAACATGAAGCAATATCTATCTCCCCCCAATATGAGGCAATATCTATCTCCCCCCAACATGAAGCAATATCTATCTCCCCAACATGAAGCAATATCTATCCCCCAACATGAGGCAATATCTATCTCCCCCAACATGAAGCAATATCTATCTCTATCTCCCCCAATATGAGGCAATATCTATCTCCCTCAACATGAGGCAATATCTATCTCCCCAACATGAAGCAATATCTATCTCCCACCAACATGAAGCAATATCTTTCCTTAGGAGAAATGGTCCATCATTCATTCATTCACAGTTAATGCACATTATTACCTTGGGCATTATGATACACAGCTATTTTTACCACCAGTTTGAAAACAAACTTCTCCCACTAAGACACTTAACTTGGGTGAGTGATTTAAATCACAAAAGTGCCTTGATTATTCAGCTCTGGCTTTGTGTAATCTTATACACACAAATAGCTTTAGGCTACTTGGCTGCAGTGTGCATGGGAATGGCAGATAAACAATCATTGTTTGCAGTGGAAACACAATACACTGAACAGAAAGTCAGGTTGGTAATTGTCATACCTGAGTTTTCAGGATTAGCTCAGGTATCGGGTGCCGGTAGGCTTACAGGGTGCCGGTAGGCTTAAAGAGAAACTTTACAGCATGAACCCCAATGTTCAGCCAACCAGCCTTAACCTCATCTCTCAGCTCCCCTCCCCTTTCATTCTTCTTGGTGACTTCAACCCCCTGTGGGGCTTCAATATCACCACCCGCAGAGGCAAGCTCTTTAAAAACACTCTTCGACAGCACAGCCCCTCCCTGCTCAACACTACCTCTCTGACCTACCTACACCCTGCCACAGGCTTTCTCACCTGTATTGACCTGTCTATCTGTTACCCCAACCTTCTCCTTGATTTTAGCTGGAAGGTCACTGCTGACCTCTGTGGTTGGTAACCATTACCTTCTCCTCATTCTTTCCAACCATCAAACCCCCACAGACCACACCCCCAACTAGAACCTTAAGAAAAGCCAAGTGGCTCCTTTTCTAAACCCTCTGCAAATCTTACCTCTCCCCCGATTTTCTCAGGGCAGAGGATCCCATGTCAAACTTTAGTAACATCCTTATCAACATCACCACTTGTTCCATTCCTAAAACCTCCAAACCCCTCACTAAGAAGAATTTAAAGTATGGTTAACAGCTTTCACAGCAGGATGGGCAAACTCCCATCTCTCCTAGAATGGTAATCCTCTTACCGGGAAAAAGAATATCGCTAACCACCTTGCTGCCTCTTGCAGCAAAAAAGCTCGCAACGAAACCCAGAGTATAACCTTTCCCTCCTACAACACCAAAAGCTACAACAACCCTCTCACCCTATCTGAATTAAAGCAAGCCATCCATGATGCTGGCTGCACATTCAAGGGCCCAGATAACATCCCCTACCACTTCCTAAAACACCTTCCCAACAAGACCACCTTTACCTTCCTCACCATCCTCATTTGGTCCTCACACTCCTCCCTATCTGGAGTGCAGCTATCATCACCCCTCCCCTAAACAGGGGAAGGACAGCACTGACCCCTTAGCTATCGCCCTCACCTGCTGTCTCTGTAAATTTATGGAAAGAATCATTAACCGGAGACCAAACAGGTTTCTTGAGACCAGCAGAATCTTCTCCTCAACAAAGCGGCTTCTAGAAACGTCGCAATACTCTGAACCAGTTAATCACGCTCAACACTGCTATCCAGGAATCCTTTGCAAAAAAAGGAACACCTCATTGCCATTTTTTCAACCTCGAGAAAATTGTTTACACTTGGAAATACGGCATTACCTGCAAGCTACACACCATCAGCCTTAGAGGCTTTATTCAAAACTTCCTCTCACCCAGGCAGTTCCAAGCTCGTATTGGCCTCGCCCTCTCCAACCCCTACTCCCAAAAAGAGGACGTCCCCCAAGGCAGCATCCTCTTCCCTACCCTCTTCAACCTGAGCATTAACAACATCATGGACTACCTTGGCCTCATCATCAAATGTGCCCTCTACGTGGACGTCTTCACCATCTTTTACTTCTCCCTTAGCTTTTCTCTGATCGAAAATAGGCTCTAACTTAGCCTCAAGTGGCTGCAAGACTGGTGCAACAATAACGGTTTTAAATTCTGCAGAGACAAGACAGTCTGCATGCACTTTTGTCATTTCAACAACCCTCTACTCCAACGCGAACCTCGTGCTCAATGGCAATTGCATCCCTAAAGTTGATTACACTAAGTTCCTGGGTTTAACCCTAGACCCCAAGCTCTCCTACGAGCAACACATCACCAACCTGGAACAGAAATGCAACAGCTCCTTCAAGTTTCTCCACCTCTCCAACACCACTTTGGGTGCGGACCCCCACGCTCTCCTCAAAATCTTCAAGCTCACCATTCGTGCCAAGCTTGACTACGGCATAATTGTCTACTGTGCCGCTCACAACTCATATCTCAACCATATCAACACCATCCAAAATGAAGCCTTCAGGCTTTGCCTGGGAGCCTACAGGACCTCCCCAATCACCAGCCTTCACATGGTATCCTACGAAGCGCCTTCCTGCTAAGGTGTAGAATGCTTTGCCTTTCCTATGCTTTTAGAGCCCTAGCTCGCCAACACCCAAAACCGTGTATATATACAACCTGATTAAGTACCCCAATTTCTTCACCCTCTTTGATAGGACTAAAATACTATCCCTTCCCTTCAGCTTATGCATCAAACCCGACCTCCACTATCTCAGCATTAACCCGCCACTCTTGGCACCTTCTTCTGGCCCACTTCTCCTCCTGGGGCACCCCTCTCCCTTCCATCCACCCGGACCTATCCACTCATCACAAAATCGGGGTTAACCCCAACCTCTTCATCAACCTCAACAACCAAATCAAAGACCAACTCTCAAACTACACCTCCATCTATGCTGATGGCTCCAAGGAAAATGACAAGACAGCTGCTGCTGCCATCATCCAGACATCACCCGCAGTTGCAGGCTTCCCAACTGCTCGTCCATCTTCTCGGCCTAGGCCAAGGTTATCCTACTCGCCCTCAACTGTATTGAATACTCCTCACTTGGCCACTTTGCCATCTTCTGAGACTCCAAGTCTGTCCTGACTTCTTTACTCAATCTTAAGTGGGATAACCCCACATCCCACCTCCTCCTCCGTAAACTCCTCTCCCCCTTCTACTCCACCTCCCCTCTGAAGAGAAAGTATTTTTTCTTCTGGATACCCAGCCATGTTGGCATCCCTGGCAATGACAGAGCTGATTCAGCCGCTAAGCTTGCCCTCAACATGCCCCCTTTCCCAAAACCTTTCTGACATCAAACCGCTTTGACATCAAACCGCTTATCATTTCCTTGTTCATAACCACTGGCAAACTTCATGGGACAAATTGATAACAAACTCCACAACATCCAGCTTACCATTCCGACCAAACCCACCATCCACAACCTCTCCTGTATCAACAATTTCTATATTACCCGCCTTAGAATAGGTCACACCCACCTCCTTGCTGGCTCCCCCAACCCCTATGCAACAATTGTCATTTCCCCCTCACAGTTTACCATGTCCTCCTTGCCTGCCCCCTGTACAACCTTCCAGAGCTTCCTTCACCCCTCACAACTCCATACCCAAACTCTTTTTTGCACCCTTGCACTTCCTCTTTTGATCCCAGCTTCCTGGCTCTTAGCCCCCGTACTTCTCTCAGACTCATGCTATTTTCTTTTCTTCCTACCTCTGGAATGGTCTAACCTCTCAGGCACAATTTGACTCTCGCTGTTGTTGTAGCGCTATGAAGCCCTCATCAAACAAACAAACAAACAACCAGAGTAGCATAAGAATAAAATGACTTGGGATTAATCTTAACCTTTTTTTTGTTTCAGCAAATTTTGAAAAATGTAATATGGGAGAGTCATAATTCTTGGAAATATGATTTACTTTTAAACAAGTATGTTATTATATAGTTACAGTCTTCTTTATCAACTTGGGTGACAAATGATGCTTTGTTTTGAAGCCTACACACATGTCATAAAAACTTCATAACTCTCAATTTTGCAAAAACATAATGTGTTTTTGTGCTATTGTATATATTAAAGAAAGTATTTTATTATCCCACCTGGTATTTTATTATCCCACCTGGTATTTCACATCTAAAATGTTCCCCTTAATGTTAAGTAGAAGAATACAGTCATGAGCATTTTCCATGAATATAGATCAGTGCATGACAATTTATCCAGATAAGACATTTTTTTCAAAAATAAAAGGCTGTGAGAATTATTTTACAAGGAAAAATTGTCAGACCTTCTTATCTTGTTGGAACCCACACTGACAGCTTCACTGATTTGGGGATGGAGATAAAACCTCCAAACATGAATAAATAATAATAATAATGTATACTTGATAAAGCGCTGGTATCTGCCAAAAGGCGCTCATGGCGCTTTGCAAAAAACAAGCCAGTAAAACAGTTTAAACTCATTCCAGGCTGGAATAAACATAACAGTACAACATTAACAAGAAAGTTTAATAAATGAATGTATTATGCACAAATTTGATAAATTAGTAAACATCTGTCCAATCATACACCCATATACCAGGACATGTTTTTGATTCAAATTAAATCACGTTCATGTACTGCATTGAGTATACTGTACGTAATTTAAAGATATAAACTAATTCTAAAGGTCTTTGGCCCTGTGGCGCGGCTAGAGATTAAAGGTCTTTGGCCCTGTGGCGGCTAGAGATTAAAGGTCTTTGGCCCTGTGGCGGCTAGAGATTAAAGGTCTTTGGCCCTGTGGCGGCTAGAGATTAAAGGTCTTTGGCCCTGTGGTGGCGAGAGATTAAAGGTCTTTGGCCCTGTGGCGGCTAGAGATTAAAGGTCTTTGGCCCTGTGGTGGCGAGAGATTAGAGGTCTTTGGCCCTGTGGCGGCTAGAGATTAAAGGTCTTTGGACCTGTGGTGGCTAGAGATTAAAGGTCTTTGGACCTGTGGTGGCGAGAGAAAATTTGTTCTAATTCCCTTCGAAAAGAACAGAATTCTCAATATGAATTATGAAAATAGCTACAATTGGGCCAAAATTAATTTCTTTGGACAAAATCACTGAACAAAGTTCAGCAGCATTTCCCACCACCTACCCCTTTCACTTTGTGTACTTTGCAAGAAAGTATGGAAATTGTGATGTATAACATTGATGGATAGGAGTCTGGATTTGCCCTAACTTCTTTTGCCCAAGATATTCAGTATATTGTTATACTATAAGCTGTTATAACTTTCGATGTGTGAACAAGAAGGCAGTTCCAAATCTTTACAGTGCAAGTCATTATATTTCTGTCCATCATTTCAGTTTTTGAAAATGACGAGTGACTTTAATTTACACTAGAATTTAGATAGGAGGTGGGATTCAAAAGGAAATATCATTTAAAGAACAGTGTGTGACCCATTATCAATAAATCTCATACATAGTAATGTCTCTTCCATGGTGATATAAATTGATTGGCTTGTCAGTTATTGGTTAATTATTTCGATCAATCAGAAATGTTGGATTGTAGTGTATTTTTATCTCTATGTTAACACGATATCTGGCCTTTCAGATACAAAAACATGTTGTCATAATCAGATTCGTCCCCTTCAGAAGATTACAGATAAATATAAGAATTAGTGTCTAGTTATTCAATATTCTAAATGTGCATAAAAATGATAGGAATCAAAAACCTGTAAAATTGTCAACCAACTTTTATAGTTCTTTTAACTCCTTCCTCACAATTTTCTTTCTCTTTTTGTCCTATTTTATGTCATATATATATGCATAACCATACATTTCACCAATTTAAAGATGTACACTGTAGAATGAAGTGATGTAAGTCTATCAGTAGTTGAATTTGTGGAGTGAAATTTATAGCAATATACATTGAATCATATAAGGCTGTTTTCAACGTACTGTAATGAAGTCTGTAGCTTGGAACTTTGATCAGACAAATTACATAGTGATCTAAGGGCTGTTTTCAACTTCTGACAATAAGAAGTCTTAACTTGGAATTTTGATTAGACAAATTACATAGTGATCTAAGGGCTGTTTTCAACTTCTGACAATAAGAAGTCTTAACTTGGAAGTTTGATGAGACAAATTACATAGGGTTCTAAGGGTTGTTATCAACTTATGACAATAAGAAGTCTTAACTTGGAAGTTTGATCAGACAAATTACATAGTGATCTAAGGGCTGTTTTCAAGTTATGACAATAAGAAGTCTTAACTTGGAATTTTGATGAGACAAATTACATTGTGATCTAGGGGCTGTTTTCAACTTATAACAATAAGAAGTCTTAGCTTGGAAGTTTGATGAGACAAATTACATAGTGATCTAAGGGCTGTTTTCAACTTATGACAATAAGAAGTCTTAACTTGGAATTTTGATGAGACAAATTACATTGTGATCTAGGGGCTGTTTTCAACTTATAACAATAAGAAGTCTTAACTTGGAAGTTTGATGAGACAAATTACATAGTGATCTAAGGGCTGTTTTCAACTTATGACAATAAGAAGTCTTAACTTGGAATTTTGATGAGACAAATTACATTGTGATCTAGGGGCTGTTTTCAACTTATAACAATAAGAAGTCTTAACTTGGAAGTTTGATGAGACAAATTACATAGTGATCTAAGGGTTGTTATCAACTTCTGACAATAAGAAGTCTTAACTTGGAAGTTTGATGAGACAAATTACATAGTGATCTAAGGGCTGTTTTCAACTTCTGACAATAAGAAGTCTTAAGTTGGAAGTTTGATGAGACAAATTACATAGTGATCTAAGGGTTGTTATCAACTTATGACAATAAGAAGTCTTAACTTGGAACTTTGATCAGACAAATTACATAGTGATCTAAGGGCTGTTTCCAACTTATGACAATAAGAAGTCTTAACTTGGAAGTTTGATCAGACAAATTACATTGTGATCTAAGGGCTGTTTTCAACTTATGACAATAAGAAGTCTTAACTTGGAAGTTTGATGAGACAAATTACATAGTGATCTAAGGGCTGTTATCAACTTCTGACAATAAGAAGTCTTAACTTGGAAGTTTGATGAGACAAATTACATAGTGATCTGAGGGCTGTTTTCAACTTCTGACAATAAGAAGTCTTAACTTGGAAGTTTGATAAGACAAATTACATAGTGATCTAAGGGTTGTTATCAACTTATGACAATAAGAAGTCTTAACTTGGAACTTTGATGAGACAAACTACATAATGATCTAGAGGCTTTTATCAACTTATGACAATAAGAAGTCTTAACTTGAAACTTTGATCAGACAAATTACATAGTGATCTAAGGGCTGTTATCAACTTGTGACAATACGAAGTCTTAATTTGGAAGTTTGATGAGACAAATTACATAGTGATCTAAGGGCTGTTTTCAACTTCTGACAATAAGAAGTCTTAACTTGGAAGTTTGATGAGACAAATTACATAGTGATCTAAGGGCTGTTATCAGCTTCTGACAATAAGAAGTCTAATTTGGAACTTTAATGATATAAATTAGAACACTAAATTAACTTGAAAGTTTGTTCCACTCACAAGTAATTGATCATCAAATGGCTTTAGAAATCAGATACACTGAAAACCTTTTATTCGAAACAAGAATTTTAAGGAAGATATATCTGATTTGGTTTCTCACATTCTCTGTATGAAATTATCCCTGTTGGCTCTGTTTAACTCACATGTAAATGATCATCAAATAATTTTAGAAATATGGAAACTTAATTTTCATTTGAAACAAGATTTATAAGAAAGATTTCCCCCTTTTTGTTCTCTATATGAAATGATCTGTTTTGGCTTCATGAAAGGTTTTAGTGTTATTTGTTTAGACTAGATTTCAAGTCATTGTCATACTTGATTAATTTGATTCATTTTCACCTAAGCAACATTATTATATTCATCAAATAATACTTCATAAATTTCTATGATATATGTCTGAACAGAAAATATTATTTTTGCTATCTTTTCAAATTTCTAAAACTGTATGATAAAAAGTCATACACACTTATGTCACGTATCACTTCAGAAAGTCCTACTTCATTTTCAATAATTCTCTACAGCAGACTTTTAAAGACTTAATTTTAGTGATTATAAGGTAGGTAACAGAAGTTGAGAAGATGCAAATTTTATCTTCTGCTGTCTTCCTGTTTTCTAATGTATGTTGAAGACTTTTGATGAATCTTGTTCCATAATTGCATCGTGAATGTGATTTTGTTATCGTACCATCAAAACAATGTATAGTGCTAGTGAAGGGGTGTCTAAGATAAGATGATAGTTTTAAGTATCGATCGTTTTTCAAGTTTTTCAAGTATATGAGAAGATGTTTTGAACACACCTGACTTAACATCACAAATGAATAAGAAATGTCTGACAGATAGATGCAATAGAATATCAAGTTTTGCGTGGAGAGGATTTTAAGACAGCTTTATCATATTTTCATAAGTAGTTTTATTTTCTTTGTCATATTTAGTTAAATATCAGCAAAGAAACATCATTTATTGTTTTGATAGTCCTTGAAGAAACCTACATGTTCTCCTACGTGTTCTCCTACATGTTCTCCTACGTGTTCTCCTACGTGTTCTCCTACGTGTTCTCCTACGTGTTCTCCTACGTACGTGTCTAAATTTGTAAAAGTGGCAAAACAATCGCTCTCTGTCTTATGGCACAAACTATATTTATGGAATGTAATTCTCATCGTGTAATCAAAGCAAACTATGTCAAATGTTTCTGCGGGAGTTATGGAAGATGGAAAAAGAGTTTTTAGATGTGATTCTGGAGTATATGAGGTCTTTTGATTGCGCAGATGACATTTATGTCATTGCTAGAACTGACACACAAATATCGATTCCAAGAGCACATTGATATATTGCTGTTTGAATTTCACTTAATGGAGATTTTGTTATATTCAACATGTGTGAAGATATGATCGATTCAAAATGTTTACCTATGTTTATTTTGTAGATCTTCCTGTTATGTTTTGAAGACAAATTTAGTGATAAAATCAAAGATCAATCCAGTTTCTTAAGATGCTTTGCAAGTGGATCAAAGTTTCAGCTCTCCTACTTACGAAAGATGTGGGTGTTGGGGGAGGGATAAATTTCCATTCTGGTAGACAAGATTGTGAGTGCTAATAGTTATTAAATCGATGTTTTGAAAAGTCGAGAATTTGAATATGAAAGACATCGATCTTGATGCTTCACTCAATATGTGATCAAGATTTTGAAGTGACATGGGCCAGTAGAGGCAAAAAATATTTAAAATGAATAGTTACTAAATTGGAATGATACAGCATACCCAACCTTGAGTTTGAGTAAAATTGGCATGTTTTTCATTTTGCCCATGGGTTAGGGGATCACCATAGGGGTGAGGAATGGCGATCGACTTTTATGCTAATCATTGTCTTTTGTAATAAAGAATACAAAGATGATTGAATTATATGTATAGTGAATAAGATGATCGCTTTCTGCCCCTCTTTCTGCCCCCCTTTTTACCCCCTCCCTCCAACCATGTTTTGCCCTTCCAATAAAATCTCTTACAGCTGTGAATAGTTAGACCGTTGCTACCTGCCTTCTGCAGTTATATTGATTTTAATCTCGACATCGCATTGCATCCAAAAACAATGAAACCAAGCATCTGAATAAGCTAAGCATTTTCTCCCTCACTTTGTATTTCTGTATAATCTCTGTTGTTTTATACAACTGTATACACATTATTATCTTATGATTTGTTGTACAAACTTCTTAAAGTTGTAAAGAGAAGTTATCACAGTCTGTGTATTTTTGAAATTACGTTTTTTGTATTAATATGGGAGTACAATAAAAACTCGCAAAACAAAAAACAAAAAAATATTTTGCCCTTCCAATAAAATCTCTTACAGCCGTGAATTGTTTTACCCTATTGAATATGAAATCTGCTGGTTATCCATCTTGAAATGTGTACTTATATAAAAAGTCTGAAGCAACAAATTGAATGAAATTACCTTGCTCTCAGATAAGTGTTTCTTTTTTAAGTTATTTTGTAATTTTTTGAATTACTTATCGATTCACAACATTATCGTTTTAGATTAAGACCTACCTCAAAAGTTTCCCTCCTGCTATCGAGAGGACTAGTCTCCCCAAGGATAAATCTGCCATTGGATGTTTACAACTAGACATATTTACCAGACTTCCTTGGATAATTTCATTCAACATTTACGTCTTTTTGCTAATTATTGTCTCTCTTTTTGCATCTGAACATCCTGTAGCTGAATCTCTGCTGTGATTCGCTCATGAAGCCCTTCCTATCGATCAACTAAACCTGTCTTTTTTGTCTCTTTTCTTTATAATGTCTTTTTTGTCTCTTTTCTTTATAAGATTTGGAAGCAGAGGCCAAGCAAAACCCCAAGATGGTTCTAAGAAATTTAGAAGACCACTTTGCATCGAAGGATGAGAAAAATGGGAAGCCATCCAAGCAAGAAAAAGATGCGGAAGAATTGAACTTTGCTGGCGTTCACGAACTGGAGGAAGAAGAGGACGCACCATCATGAATGGAGAATTAAACACAGTATAGTTCTTATTATAAGATTAAAAGAAAGAAGCTTGATTGCAGCTGTTGCTAGTGCAATGTGACACAAATGATATTTGTGTGCCCCCTCCAACTACCCAGAGAGCAGGGAAATAGACATTGCAGGAATGTTGGCATGATTAGCGGGATTGGGGAAAACATTACTAATGGCCTAAAATAGCTCAAACATTTCTTCAAATTTACAGTCTATTACATTGTTTGGAGGTTAAAATTTATCTGAAAAGGTCATCGGTTTGAGATCTGTACCTGTATATCTGTTTTTTTTTTTTTTTGGAGAGGGGGATGGTGGGGGACCCTGGCTACATGCATGCATTGGCATTCCTTCACAAGCATGTTTTGTCAAAGTTTTGAAATTGATGTTGATGGACAACATATTTGAAGAAGACTATAGGGGGTGGGCACCATAAAAGTCTACTAAAGCAAAGGTACACTTTCAGAAACTAAACTAAACAAAGTACATTAAAAATAGGCACCAACTTCCATGAGATTAATTGGTCCTGGATGAATGGGAACAAATATATTATATGGACAAACTGTGTGTGAAGGACATAGGTATGAATTGTGTTATGAAAGACAAACTGTGTGTGAAGGACATAAGTATGAATTATGTTATGAAGTCATATGGACCGTCTTTGTGTGAAGGACATAAGTATGAATTATGTTATGAAGTCATATATGTTGAAGGACATAAGTATGAATTATGTTATGAAGTCATATGGACAAACTGTGTGAAGGACATAAGTATGAATTATGTTATGAAGTCATATGGACCGTCTTTGTGTGAAGGACAAGTATGAACTTGGTTATGAAGTCATATGGACAAATTGTGTGAAGGACAAGTATGAATTATGTTATGAAGTCATATGGACAGTCTTTGTGTGAAGGACATAAGTATGAATTATGTTATGAAGTCATATGGACAAACTGTGTGAAGGACATAAGTATGAATTATGTTATGAAGTCATATGGACAGTCTTTGTATGAAGGACATAAGTATCAACTTGGTTATGAAGTCATATGGACAAACTTTGTGTGAAGGACATAAGTATGAATTATGTTATGAAGTCATATGGATGGACATAAGTATGAATTATGTTATGAAGTCATATGGACAAACTGTGTGAATTATGTATGAATTATGTTATGAAGTCATATGGACTTTGTGTGAAGGACATAAGTATGAATTATGTTATGAAGTCATATGGACAGTCCTTGTATGAAGGACATAAGTATCAACTTGGTTATGAAGTCATATGGACAAATTGTGTGAAGGACATAAGTATGAATTATGTTATGAAGTCATATGGACCATCTTTGTGTGAAGGACATAAGTATGAATTATGTTATGAAGTCATATGGACAAACTGTGTGAAGGACATAAGTATGAATTATGTTATGAAGTCATATGGACAGTCTTTGTATGAAGGACATAAGTATCAACTTGGTTATGAAGTCATATGGACAAATTGTGTGAAGGACATAAGTATGAATTATGTTATGAAGTCATATGGACAGTCCTTGTATGAAGGACATAAGTATCAACTTGGTTATGAAGTCATATGGACAAATTGTGTGAAGGACATAAGTATGAATTATGTTATGAAGTCATATGGACAGTCTTTGTGTGAAGGACATAGATATGAATTATGTTATGAAGTCATATGGACAAACTGTGTGAAGGATAGAAGTATAAATTATGTTATGAAGTCATATGGACAAATTGTGTGAAGGACATAAGTATGAATTATGTAATGAAGTCATATGGACAAACTGTGTGAAGGACAAGTATGAATTATGTTATGAAGTCATATGGACAGTCCTTGTATGAAGGACATAAGTATGAATTATGTTATGAAGTCATATGGACAGTCTTTGTGTGAAGGACATAAATATGAATTATGTTATGAAGTCATATGGACAGTCCTTGTATGAAGGACATAAGTATGAATTATGTTATGAAGTCATATGGACAAATTGTGTGAGGGACATAAGTATGAATTATGTTATGAAGTCATATGGACCGTCTTTGTGTGAAGGACATAAATATGAATTATGTTATGAAGTCATATGGACAAACTGTGTGAAGGACATAAAGTATGAATTATGTTATAAAGTCATATGGACAAACTGTGAAGGACATAAGTATGAATTATGTTATGAAGTCATATGGACAGTCTTTGTGTGAAGGACATAAGTATGAATTATGTTATGAAGTCATATGGACAAATTGTGTGAAGGACATAGACATGAATTATGTTATGAAGTCATATGGACAAACTGTGTGAAGGATAGAAGTATAAATTATGTTATGAAGTCATATGGACAAATTGTGTGAAGGACATAAGTATGAATTATGTTATGAAGTCATATGGACAGTCTTTGTGTGAAGGACATAAGTATGAATTATGTTATGAAGTCATATGGACAAACTGTGTGAAGGACATAAGTATGAATTATGTTATGAAGTCATATGGACAAACTGTGTGAAGGACATAAGTATGAATTATGTTATGAAGTCATATGGACAAATTGTGTGAAGGACATAAGTATGAATTATGTTATGAAGTCATATGGACAAATTGTGTGAAGGACATAAGTATGAATTATGTTATGAAGTCATATGGACAGTCTTTGTGTGAAGGACATAAGTATGAATTATGTTATGAAGTCATATGGACAAACTGTGTGAAGGACATAAGTATGAATTATGTTATGAAGTCATATGGACAGTCTTTGTGTGAAGGACATAAGTATGAATTATGTTATGAAGTCATATGGACAAACTGTGTGAAGGACATAAGTATGAATTATGTAATGAAGTCATATGGACAAACTGTGTGAAGGACAAGTATGAATTATGTTATGAAGTCATATCGACAGTCTTTGTGTGAAGGACATAAATATGAATTAGGTTATGAAGTCATATGGACAAACTGTGTGAAGGACATAAGTATGAATTATGTTATGAAGTCATATGGACAAACTGTGTGAAGGACAAGTATGAATTATGTTATGAAGTCATATGGACAGTCTTTGTGTGAAGGACATAAGTATGAATTATGTTATGAAGTCATATGGACAAACTGTGTGAAGGACATAAGTATGAATTATGTTATGAAGTCATATGGACAGTCTTTGTGTGAAGGACATAAGTATGAATTATGTTACGAAGTCATATGGACAAACTGTGTGAAGGACATAAGTATGAAGTGCGTTATGAAGGAAGAACAAGTTCTAGTAAAAAAAGGTGTTGCATCGAAGTGTAAATAAAGTTGAACTCAATTTAGATAGAAATGAGTGGGTGCGCTAACACCTCCCCTCATTTTGGAACAACATGAAAGAGATGTGCAAAGGCTGGCAATTAATATGCTGGCAATATGTTGGAAAGTCATGCAAATTAAAATGTCTTATCCCAGTCAATTCATTCATAAGCAAGAAACAGGTCAGATCAAGAGCTGATGCAGAGTGGTTACAATCAAGCATTGCTAGCTGCTAGTGGTGCATCATTTTGTACAGTGTGCTTCTTGTAATTGAGCCTTGTATCAGTTAAATTGTGTTTAGTTTTCTTTAAGTGCTTATGTTAATACAAGCAGAGAGTGATAAGAGTCTGAGAGGGATAAGAGTCGGAGAGGGATAAGAGTCGGAGAGGGATAAGAGTCGGAGAGTGACACAACAGAGTTTTGTTTCTTCTTATTATTTCATTCCATTTTAAGGAAAATTGTTTCCATGCAAATTTTAGTTTTCGACGATTTTGAACAATTAATAATGTTAATCTACTCTTTCTGCACTGCTATGGAAAGTAATTCATAAGCCTTGTTACATCATCATAAAAGCATGCAATAAATTGTGAAAATAAATGTTAGGAAGACAAAATATTTAATCTAATAGAAATATTTTCAAATTGAGCATACATCATAAAGATACATTTCTAATAATGCCATCGCACACTACCTGTTATTAATGCATGCGTGCATCCCAATCTGGTTTTGAAACAAGATGTATATTTTCCACACTTGTGAATTTCTCACATATCATAAAAATGGGAAATCACATTCAAGTCATTTCATTGACTCTGTGAATTCTTTTTGCCATTATAATTTATGTGTCTGTTCAACATTTGTTCCCGTTTAAAAGGTTTTTTTCTTCAACTATTCAAGCGATGAGCAAATTGTCACACCTTTGCATTTCAAGGACTGGCCTTCAACAAGGCTTTTAGCAGAGCAGTGATTGAAGGACCTATTTCTTTTGACGATTATTAATGAAAAAGATCTATAATTTGTTGAAGGTTTCTTACATTCCTGATAGCAATATGCTTAATAAATGAACAAATAAGTGACTTTTAGTACGAAAAGTTGGTCTAATCGTTATAGCTTTAAAAGAAAAATTTGTTAGCAGACTAGGATGTGTTGTGATAAGTTTTAAGAAAAATTAACACAAAAGAAAGAATCAGTTAACAAATTAAAGCTTTAAAGTAGTATTTAATTAATTTCATGCAGATGAATTATTGAAAATTGTATGTAGTTTTTTTTTTTTTTTTGAAGTATGTAATACTTCTCTTAAATATTCAGGTGATAAAAACACTTATTCCTGCAGTAAAAATCAACATTACAATTGTAAGTTTAATTTTATTTAGATGAATTATTTCATATTTCAGGATGTTCTTCTTTTGTTATTTGAAGTATGTAAAAGTTTGCTCATATATTCAGAAGGTAGAAAAGAGACGAATAAAAACAGTTATTCATGCAGTAAAAATCTACATCACAATTGTGAGTTTGATTCATAAAACCTTTTCATTAGTACTTTAGATTTGTTGAAGTATATCAAATGCAAGTCTTACCAGATCCTGTTCTTTTCAGATAAAGTGCATTAATATTCATGAACCTTGTATAATATTACACCTTGAATTTCTTTGTGTTCCATGTCAATGTTTATCATAATTTTGTTTTTGTATAAGTCAATCAATGATAAGACTTAAAAAGGTGTGATCATGAAAAGTTTGTTTTGAATATGCAAATGAATTTGTATTCAGGCCAGATTTTCTTATAGAATATGATGGTTTTTTGATTAATTCTGCTTGCAGACGAATTGTGTTACATGATGAAATAACCCTCGTTAAGAGGAATGGTCCATCAATCATTCATGGGCTTTGCACAAAGTTCTCCAGGCCTATTTATATTTAGGCTCAACCAAGGACTAATCTGATTTGCTTCACTGCAAATCAGGTATGTGGCTTGAGCCTAAGATGTATTGTGTACAGTGTAACAGTAGCTGGTTGCTAGCAAGTGAAATGTGAATAGACTGAAGAGGCTTTCAATTGGAAGATATTGATTACCTCCGTGCTGTGCATGGTGTAACAATAGCTGCTTGCTACTCAATGAATTGTGACGAGTCTCGCTTGAAAGGTGTAGATGACCCCTGATTTTGAGAAAATTGAGGGTGTCGTGTTGGAGGGTCAAAGGAACAAAAATTCTTAATGGTTCCTAGATTTTTCAGGATTTGTAATCAGAGTGAATTATTAAAACTGAGTCTTAGAATACCAATGTGCCCAAAATTTGACTTCTTTCACATTTGAGTGTGCTGAACTTCCAGCTGTTTTAGTATGTTGTTAGCGATGTTGCTTTGTCCATTCCATGAGAAAAGCTTTATGACCGTGTTCTCACTTATCACTGACTCATGATCCCATGACAATAACCTGGCTCGATTGATGGTAGTAAATGCAATACACCCTTTCACAGTTCCGTCTGCCATTTTGAGTTGCGAGTAAACAAACAAAATTTGCGTGATGTACAATGTGCGTATTGCTGAACAACATGCGATAATAGTATGCAAACAGCAAGAGCGTATTTTGCTGTGCGCTCGTTGTTTGTTATTCCTTAAGCTGGTTGGTTACTTCACTCGCAACTTGAATATACACGTCCTTGTGCGCATGAGCAGACTGGAACTGTAAATGGATGTATGTCACTAAGGTGCTTATGCTCCAGATTTGTTTTGGATCAGATCCGGGGTGCGGTGTCTGGTGGACCCGACCCCCTGCAGTGTGTCTGATCGCAAGGTGTACTCCAGATAGAACCAGCCCTAAATCCAGAGTACCCTTTTAGAACCAGCCCTAAATCCCAAGTACCCTTTTAAAATTAGCCCTAAATCCAGAGTACCCTTTGGAGATGAGAATTGACCTTTCAGAAAATGAAATGTGTCCCCATTCTGGCCCTATACTTGGACCTTTCGCCCTTCTAATAAAACTTTTATTTTTATGGATCTCTTTTCACTTTTATAAGTTGTATGAACCTTTTCTATAAGGTGTGCAGGACCTCAGATTTAGGTAATTGTGGGAGCTCCATCTACTGTAGCCAAGCCCATTGAGCGTATTGTTAACAAACAGTAGCCAAGCCCATTGAGCGTATTGTTAACAAACAGTAGCCAAACTTATTAGGCGTATTGTTAACAAACAGTAGCCAAGCTTATTGAGCGTATTGTTAACAAACAGTGGCCAAGCTTATTGAGCGTATTGTTAACAAACAGTGGCCAAGCTTATTGAGGGTATTGTTGACAAACAGTAGCCAAGCTTATTGAGCGTATTGTTAACAAACAGTAGCCAAGCTTATTGAGCGTATTGTTAACAAACAGTAGCCAAGCTTATTGAGCGTATTGTTAACAAACAGTAGCCAAGCTTTTTGAGCGTATTGTTGACAAACAGTAGCCAAGCTTATTGAGTGTATTGTTAACAAACAGTAGCCAAGCTTATTGAGCGTATTGTTGACAAACCGTAGCCAAGCTTATTGAGTGTATTGTTAACAAACAGTAGCCAAGCTTATTGAGCATTTCGTTAACAAACAGTAGCCAAGCTTATTGAGCGTATTGTTAACAAACAGTAGCCAAGCTTATTGAGCATATTGTTAACAAACAGTAGCCAAGCTTATTGAGCATATTGTTAACAAACAGTAGCCAAGCTTTTTGAGCGTATTGTTGACAAACAGTAGCCAAGCTTATTGAGCATATTGTTAACAAACAGTAGCCAAGCTTATTGAGCATATTGTCAACAAACAGTAGCCAAGCTTATTGAGCATATTGTTAACAAACAGTAGCCAAGCTTATTGAGCATTTCGTTAACAAACAGTAGCCAAGCTTATTAGGCGTTTCGTTAACAAACAGTAGCCAAGCTTATTGAGAGTATTGTTAACAAACAGTAGCCAAGCTTATTGAGCGTATTTTAACAAACAGTAACCAAGCTTATTGAGCGTATTGTCAACAAACAGTAGCCAAGCTTATTGAGCATTTCGTTAACAAACAGTCGCCAAGCTTATTGAGCGTATTGTTAACAAACAGTAGCCAAGCTTATTGAGCATATTGTTAACAAACAGTAGCCAAGCTTATTGAGCGTATTGTTAACAAACAGTAGCCAAGCTTATTGAGCGTATTGTTAACAAACAGTAGCCAAGCTTATTGAGCATTGTTGACAAACAGTAGCCAAGCTTATTGGCGTTTGTTAACAAACAGTAGCCAAGCTTATTGAGAGTATTGTTAACAAACAGTAGCCAAGCTTATTGAGCGTATTTTAACAAACAGTAGCCAAGCTTATTGAGCGTATTGTTAACAAACAGTAGCCAAGCTTATTGAGCATTTCGTTAACAAACAGTACCCAAGCTTATTGAGCGTATTGTTGACAAACAGTAGCCAAGCTTATTGAGCGTATTGTTAACAAACAGTAGCCAAGCTTATTGAGCATATTGTTAACAAACAGTGGCCAAGCTTATTGAGCATATTGTTAACAAACAGTAGCCAAGCTTATTGAGCATTTCGTTAACAAACAGTAGCCAAGCTTATTAGGCGTTTCGTTAACAAACAGTAGCCAAGCTTATTGAGCGTATTGTTAACAAACAGTAGCCAAGCTTATTGAGCGTATTTTAACAAACAGTAGCCAAGCTTATTGAGCGTATTGTTAACAAACAGTAGCCAAGCTTATTGAGCATTTCGTTAACAAACAGTAGCCAAGCTTATTAAGCATTTCGTTAACAAACAGTAGCCAAGCTTATTGGCGTTTGTTGACAAACAGTACCCAAACTTATTGAGCATATTGTTAACAAACAGTAGCCAAGCTTATTATTGTAGCGTATTGTTAACAAACAGTAGCCAAGCTTATTGAGCGTATTGTTGACAAACAGTAGCCAAGCTTATTGAGTGTATTGTATTGTTAACAAACAGTAGCCAAGCTTATTGAGTGTATTGTATTGTTAACAAACAGTAGCCAAGCTTATTGAGCGTATTGTTGACAAACAGTAGCCAAGCTTATTGAGCGTATTTTCAACAAACAGTAGCCAAGCTTATTGAGCGTACTGTTGACAAACAGTAGCCAAGCTTATTGAGCATATTGTTAACAAACAGTAGCCAAGCTTATTGAGCATATTGTTAACAAACAGTACCCAAGCTTATTGAGAGTATTGTTAACAAACAGTAGCCAAGCTTATTGAGCATATTGTTAACAAACAGTATCCAAGCTTATTAGGCGTTTGCGTTAACAAACAGTAGCCAAGCTTATTGAGCGTATTGTTAACAAACAGTAGCCAAGCTTATTGAGTGTATTTTAACAAACAGTAGCCAAGCTTATTGTTAACAAACAGTAGCCAAGCTTATTAAGCGTATTGTTAACGAAGAGTAGCAAGCTTATTGAGCGTATTGTTAACAAACAGTAGCCAAGCTTATTGAGCATATTGTTGACAAACAGTAGCCAAGCTTATTGAGCGCATTGTTAACAAACAGTAGCCAAGCTTATTGAGCATATTGTTAACAAACAGTAGCCAAGCTTATTGAGTGTATTTTAACAAACAGTAGCCAAGCTTATTAAGTGTATTGTTTACAAACAGTAGCCAAGCTTATTGAGCGTATTGTTTACAAACAGTAGCCAAGCTTATTGAGCATATTGTTGACAAACAGTAGCCAAGCTTATTGAGCGTATTGTTGACGAACAGTAGCCAAGCTAATTGAGCGTATTGTTAACAAACAGTAGCCAAGCTATTTGAGCGTATTGTTTACAAACAGTAGCCAAGCTTATTGAGCATATTGTTGACAAACAGTGGCCAAGCTTATTGAGCATATTGTTGACAAAGCAGTAGCCAAGCTTATTGAGCGTATTGTTGACAAACAGTAGCCAAGCTTATTGAGCGTATTGTTGACAAACAGTAGCCAAGCTATTTGAGTGTATTGTTTACAAATAGTAGCCAAGCTTATTGAGCGTATTGTTAACAAACAGTAGCCAAGCTTATTGAGCGTATTGTTAACAAACAGTAGCCAAGCTTATTGAGCGTACCGTTAACAAACAGTAGCCAAGCTTATTGAGCATATTGTTAACAAACAGTAGCCAAGCTTATTGAGCGTATTGTTAACAAACAGTAGCCAAGCTTATTGAGCGTATTGTTAACAAACAGTAGCCAAGCTTATTGAGCATATTGTTAACAAACAGTAGCCAAGCTTATTGAGCGTATTGTTTACAAACAGTAGCCAAGCTTATTGAGCGTATTGTTTACAAACAGTAGCCAAGCTTATTGAGCGTATTGTTGACAAACAGTAGCCAAGCTTATTAAGCGTTTCGTTAACAAACAGTAGCCAAGCTATTTGAGCGTATTGTTAACAAACAGTAGCCAAGCTATTTGAGCGTATTGTTAACAACGGGTTCAAGATTATCTCTCAGAAAATGACCTATATGCAGAAATGTTATCTGTATATCGAGCCCATTATAGTACCGAAACTGCTCAACTCTATGTGCAGAATTGTCTGCTCTGTGCTCTTGATGAGCGCAAAGATGCTCTTTTAGTTCTATTGGACTTTCCTTCCGCTTTTGACACCATCAACCACCAAATATTGCTTCAACGCCTAAAGGAAAGATATGGTGTAAATGGTGTCGCATTTCATTGGATGGAATCCCATTTGTCCAGTCGTACCCAATCTGTCATAGATGATAATAATTTGTCACATAAGAGTTTTCCTCATCTCAGGAGTTCCACAAGGCTCAGTACTGGGACCATTGCTGTACACCCTGTACGTGGCTCCATTGCTGTACACCCTGTACGTGGCTCCATTGCTGTACACCCTGTACGTGGCTCCATTGCTGTACACCCTGTACGTGGCTCCATTGCTGTACACCCTGTACGTGGCTCCATGGCTCCATATCATGACTTAATGTTGCATCAAATGTTCAGACTGCAGTTTATGCAGATGACATTCAGTTATTCATGTCTTTTAAGCCTAATCAACGCTCTAATGCTGTCACGAAACTTCAAAATTGTATCGTTGGTGTCAAATAATGGGCTATATCAAACAATTTAATAATTAATGACTCAAAGATAGAAATTCTCCATGCTACTTCCCAAATTATCTCCTCAACAATCCCACTAATTTCAAATTGGACTAGATTAAGACCATGCCTTCTCCTTGTGTCAAAACCTTAGGAGATATTGGATTTACATTTTGATATGAAACAACACGTTAATGCTGTTTGTAAATCATCTTTTTATGCTCTACGCAACATCAGCCAATTAAGGAAATTTTAAACAAATGAAATAATTACTAGGTTGATATGTTCCTGCATTATTCCCACACTACTATTGTAACTCGCTTCTATTTGGCCCCCCTGACTCAAAAAACTACAGACTGTTTAGAGCTCTGCTGCCCGGCTCATAACCCGTTCATCTCGATATGATCACATATCACCAGTTCTTCAATCACTTCATTACCCGTTCATCCCGATGTGATCACATATCACCAGTTCTTCAATCACTTCATAACCCGTTCATCCCGATATGATCACATATCACCAGTTCTTCAATCACTTCATTACCCGTTCATCCCGATATGATCACATATCACCAGTTCTTCAATCACTTCATAACCCGTTCATCCCGATGTGATCACATATCACCAGTTCTTCAATCACTTCATTACCCGTTCATCCCAATATGATCACATACCACCAGTTCTTCAATCACTTCATTAACCGTTCATCCCGATGTGATCACATATCACCAGTTCTTCAATCACTTCATTACCCGTTCATGATCACATATCACCAGTTCTTCAATCACTTCATACCGTTCATCCCGATGTTCATATCACCATTTCTTCAATTTCATTAACCGTTCATCCCGATATGATCACATATCACCAGTTCTTCAATCACTTCATTAACCGTTCATCCCGATGTGATCACATATCACCAGTTCTTCAATCACTTCATTACCCGTTC
This sequence comes from Chiridota heheva, assembly GCA_020152595.1. Classification (NCBI taxonomy): domain Eukaryota; kingdom Metazoa; phylum Echinodermata; class Holothuroidea; order Apodida; family Chiridotidae; genus Chiridota; species Chiridota heheva. Next base: position 689,563 of record JAIGNY010001864.1, read on the forward strand.
ATCGCGATATGATCACATATCACCAGTTCTTCAATCATTTCATTACCCGTTCATCCTGATGTGATCACATATCGCTAGTTCTTCAATCACTTCATTACCCGTTCATCCCGATATGATCACATATCACCAGTTCTTCAATCACTTCATTACCCGTTCATCCCGATATGATCACATATCACCAGTTCTTCAATCACTTCATTACCCGTTCATCCCGATATGATCACATATCACCAGTTCTTCAATCACTTCATTACCTGTTCATCCCGATATGATCACATATCACCAGTTCTTCAATCACTTCATTACCCGTTCATCCCGATATGATCACATATCACCAGTTCTTCAATCACTTCATTGGCTTCCAGTAAGATAGCGATCAGTGTACAAGCTGCTGCTCCTTAGGTACAAATCTCAACACACTCTTGCTCCTGGATACATTAAGCAGTTAATACACCAATATCATCCTCAACGTCAGCTTCACTCCTCTACAAAATGTCCTCTGGCTGCCAGGCATCATCCGAACACAAACGTTTTGTGTGAAAGGGCCTTCATCTCGCAGCACCATCTCGTTGGAACAATGTACCATCTTCAATTCGCAACGCACCATTTGTTAATTCTTTCAAATGTCTTCTAAAAACTCAAAATATTTATTTATTTAGTATCAGGCATAATTATTCAACTCTGCTTTTATTATTGTGTTTATTTGCATAAAGTTGCTACAGTGTATGAACTGATGACTTTTTTTACTTCGTATGCTCAGTCAGGGAGTGTGACAGGATGTGACTGTATATGGATATAGGGAGGGAAGCCTTATAGGACATGGATGGGGGCCAGTCAGGACATTGGATAGAATATATACCATGTGGTGGTATGCACCAAGGGCTATATCAGGCATGATTATTTGACTCCGTCTTTTTTTTTCTTATTCAACAAGTCATTTGCATATTAGTTATTATAACTGACAGACGTTTATACATAGTGTGCTCAATCAGGGACTGTGATAGCTAGGATGAGACTTCTTATAGAGCCTATGGGATGTCATGTGAGACATAGGGTGGGATGCCATGTGGGACATCATGTGAGACATAGGGTGGAATGCCATGTGGGACATCATGTGGGACATGTGAGACATGCCATGTGGTGGGATGGCATGTGGGACATGGGATGGGATGCCACATGGGACATGGGATGGGATGCCATGAGTAACACAGAGTGTGACATAGGTTCGGATGCCATGTGTGACATAGTGTAGGAAGGCATGGGATGTGATGCCATGTTGGACATAAAGTAGGATGTCATTGGGACATTGGGAGGGATACCTTGTAAAACATGATGGGATATAATGTTGGACATCAGGTGAAATGCTTGTGGGAAGCCACTGATGCAGGGCATAAGGTGGGATGCCATGGGGGACAGGGAGAGATGCCGTGTGGGATACAGGGAGGGATGCCATGTGACATAGGGAGGACATGGGACAGGGAGGGATGCTATGTGGGACATGGTTAGATTAATGTGGGACGGAGGATGGGATTTATCTAGGACATAGGGTGGGATACCATGTGAGTCACAGGGTGGAATGCCATGTGGGACATTTGGTGGAATACCATGTTGGACATATGGTGGAGTGCCATGTGGGACATGGTGGAATGCCATGTGGGAGATGTTGTCAAATGCCATGTGGGACATGGGATGTCATGTGAGACATGGGGTGGGATGTCATGTGGGAAATGGGGTGGGATGTTATGTGGGAGATATGGTGGAATGCCATGTGGGACAAGGGATGGGATGTGAGGTCATGTGGGACATGGGGTGGGATGCCATGAGGGACATGGGATGCTATGTGGGACTTATTGTAAGATGCCATTTTTGTAATTAGCCGGGTCATATGATATGGGTGTCAATTTGCTTGTGCATGCGAACCATGATGGTATTTACTGTTCTAGTACATCAATTAGTCGAACTTTTTTTGTAAATTATGCATGATTGTTGTGATCTTGGTCAAGCGCTTTGAGGCCTTAGAAAAAAGTATTATATTAATCAATTCTTCTTATTATTATTATTATCATCATCATTATTGTCATTATTATTATCATGATGTTGTCATCATCATCTGAGACAAGATACACAATAGGACATCCCTTGTTACAGACAGAAATTGATTTAGGCTATTTTCTTCTAATCTTTACCAAAATTAGAAGAAAATGTTGATGCTATCGCAGGGCTGTCTTTCCACAGCAGTGCTTCAAACTAGATCAAATCAGTCAATCAAACTTCATCTGTCACTCCTGTACGGATGTAAAGATTGTAAAGGTGACAAGTATTTTGTTGTCAGATATTAAATCATCAAACATACCCACAAACCAACATAACTTAGTTGTACTGGATTTTTAGCAGATTTCATTATTTTTGGCCTTTTTCGTAGCACATAAGGGACCCCTGCTGCTATGCACCTTCACGCCTTATATTTCTTCAACACTTTTCCTATTCACCATAATTTGACTTCATTCTTTTTACATTTTGAAAACAATTGTAGAAATCGTTTAGTTTAATGACTGCCCGATTGTTGATTGCTTGCAATTTATTTATCTGTAATGTTCCAGCGAAATCCTCTTAATAATTGCTTTAGGACTTCTTGTAATAGGATCAAATCTTCTAATATGCAAGTAAATCTGGAATTTAACGATGTATTAAATCTGATTCGTCACTCCCTCGGGACGCTCATGTTAAATAAAATGCTTATTAATTAAAGATTATTCTGCCTGTGTATTCTCAAGCTATTGTTAAACAGATTTCATTGTGGAAAGGTTCATTCAAATTTAGGATGAATATAACATTCTATTTGAACCTAGCAGGGAATTAACAGTTTTAAATGTCAGATCTCCAGATGTCTAAATTGATGCGGAGTGGATTTTTATCTGATTCAAAATGAGATGTGTAATTGTTTAATTCAAAGTCATAATTGTACTTTGTGTGTAAGGTTTGCAGTATGGTTGTTTAATTGCTTCATGGGGGAGAAAAATTATAATTTTGTCATTCATGAGTTTCTTGCAAAGGTCCTTGATGACAACAAAGTCAGTTTTTACCTTTGGAAAGTACGTTTGCAGGATGCTTGGGAAAATTTGATATGCGAGTAACTTTGACATCCAAATGTGTATCTCCAGGCTAATTGTTAGAGATATATGGACAGATAGCTACAATGATGCTTCAATGCAAAAATCATATTTCATAAATCAATAAAATAGTACAATTGCATCAAAATAGTTACAAATTGACCATTTTACAGCAATTTGAATTGTAAGGCCTTATTATAAACAAGCTTCTATTTTTAAAATGGATTTCTATCGTCAAAATGGACTGGAATAAAGTCTTCACTTTACCATTATACCCGTTTTGGTACTTTAAGAAACTCTGTACCAGAAATAGCTCACAAAATTTGTGTTTACTATTTTCGTACATAGTTTATTAAGTACCTAAACGGGTATAATGGTAAAGTGAAGGCTTTATTCCAGTCCATTTTGACAATAGAAATCCATTTTGAAAATAGAAGCTGTTTATGATAGATTTTGTGACATCACAAGATGAACACCTTTGAACATTAGTTGAATAGGAGCAGTTGAATGTGATGGAAGAGGATTTAATCTCCATCAAATCCTCAAATAGAAAACACATGATTTTCAGTGACTGATATTTACATTTAAAAGCATTGAGCTGGTTCCCTTTGTTATATCACTACTTATGCATTACATTAAGAATTAGTCACTTTGATTAGCCATAACTCGTGATTTGACGTGATTTGACGTGATTTAAAGACTATTTTGTGCAGATTTTAAAGCTTTTTTGGTGCATATAAAATCTCTACCTTTCCATTTAGCTGTAAAAGAAACATAGTTTCTTGTTTTATTTATGATACGTGTATGTTCAAATAAATGTTGCACCAAGAATGAGACCATTGTGTTCATATTTGTAGTCATTATGTCTTAGCCATTACCTTTATTCAATCATTGTCTGCCAGTGTTATTGTCAGTTAGTTACAGCTTAGGCTGAAGTAGAATAAGAAACATGCGCCTAAGTATTCAGTAATGGGAGATGATATCTTAACAAACTTGCATGTTTCATAATGTTTTTAAGAGACTGTAATGCTTGAAAAGCAGGACAATGGTAAAACAATCAATTTTGAACTTTTTTAATGAATCAGTGTAGAAAATGTTACTTTGAAGTGTCTTTACAAGTTTTCTTTTAACAATTTGATGGAAAGCATGTGAGGGGGTAGAGTGAGATTAGTGCTGCTGATGATTATATCAGGGAATATACTACAGCTGACATTACTTGAAAACAAACATAAAAAAAAAAGAGGAAAAAGCTTCATCAAAGTAATTCCACTGCTGAGGTTTTTAGAACAATTTGTACACAAATATTCAATTCTTAATTCGATCACTAACCTGATACTCATTGGAGACCCCCACCAGTGGCATAAGCCACAGAAGAATGAAATTACCCCCCCTCCCCTTTCCCTTCTCCCATACACACACGCATTTTCGAGTAAATTTTCAAAAAATTAGGATAAATCTTTGTTTTTTAATATATTTTTAGTTTTGAAAAACAAAATTGCCCTTAGAAGTTGGTTAAGTTTGAACACTTTTTTCTTGGGAGGGGGTCTTAGACCTTGGACCCCTTCACTTTTTTAATAATGGCAGTGCGCCACCTGTCCTTCCCTGCCTTACTTCAGTATAACTAAATCATTTGTATGCACTTGCTACCCTGTACATTAGCTAATCCTAATCTATCACCTTTACTTACAATCACCATTTTGTATGTAACATGTTCTTATCACATAAGAAAGCACTCACCAGTAATTGCATCACCAGTTAAGGGTGAATATTACTGTTAAAAGTGTCTTTAATCCTCTAATATGGGAACTGAATACTTATTTCAATATCTTACATGTTGAAGAAACAAAACTATATATCAGTTTCAAAAACTCCCTTAAAAAAATTGGGCTACATATTTATAAACGCCTTAAAGGCATTTGAAAATAATAATCTTCATTAGGTAACCTTGAATTTTCACATTAAAAAGATGCAATATTATTCAAATGAAAGGAAGTGTACAGCAGGAAAATAGACAAGCTTATATAATGCTAGAACTTTGATTAAACATAACTGAGACTCTCATCACCACTTCCAAAATACATTTGCCCTAGAATTCTTTTTATGGTGTTGAGCATGACAAGGAACTTAATATTCCAATAGAAATCAAAAAATTTGATATTTCATAGAATTTCCAATGCAAGTTTAGTAACCAGAGATATATAATATTTTTCATTGTCATATTTTTACCTGCTACTTGCCCTCAGCAAAACTTTTGCATTTGGTATCGATTTTGGTTATCATTAGAATTTGAAAATACATCAAAAGATATGTCATTAATTCAATTTAGAAAGAAATGCAGGGGAACGGAAAGGGTTGCGGAAGACAGTTCAGTGGAATGATTTATATAGCCAGATGGCTTTTCAGTTACTTAAGAAATGATATTTTTAAATATTAGCCCGAAAATGTGAAATTTAGGCAAGACAAATTGGTGAGATAACGACATTAACCTTGAGATCATTTCAGGACTTTCAAAGACAACATCTCTGCTTCCAAGATCTGTGGCATGACTAGCTCTTTCATTTCTTTCAGATTGACTCGAATGCTTTTGATGTATTTCATAATTCTTGCAGGGCTGTTTTGCAGTCCACATAAAGTATGTTAATAACTTTTTGTGTGATTTCTTGTGATGATTAGAATGATTCTGTCGGTAATTTCAGTGAAGATGTTGATGTCATTGCTAGGGAGTATGTGTATTATATATCAATTTGTTTTTGCGATAGCTTTCATAATATAATGTAGAGCAAGGCCGAAATGCATCGGGTGACAGGCGACACTTTGCGGCAGAATTTTGAAAAAATACATAAGCTTTTAAAAAACTCTTGTCCCCCCTAATTTGTGGAGGAAATGTATGGCCCCATGCTCCCCCTTCCCACACACACACACATACTTGTTGAAGGAGAAATAGAGCCTTGTAGAGCACTTGGGAAATCAACAGAGAGTTACCTATGGTTTCTGACATTCCTTCACAATTTTTGGTTCTGATGCGATAGCATCAGTAATTTTTGCAGTCATGATGACGTGTGTGTGTATGTGTGTGTGTGCGTGTATGCATGTTTGTGATACCCAGCTCGTAAACACGATATCTCAAGAATTGTAAAGTGGATTCATGTCATATTTGGTACACAGATAGCCCATGGTCTGTAGATGTGCTTTATTGTTTTTGATGGTGCATGATGTCATGCTTAATATAAATATTAATTAAAGATTGATATTAGGCGGCACTTAATGTAAAAATCTTGAAATGTTCATATTTTAACAACCACATGTCTGTTTTGTTTCATATGTGGTATAATTATGATGTTAGCTGGTGTGTACATGTTCATGACGTAAAAACGTTGAATTTCATTAATATGCATAGTGGGCGGGGGCTTAGTATGATTTTGCTAAAATGAGCTTGTAAACACATCTCAAGAACGGTAAACTGGATTCATGTCATATTTGGTACACAGATAGCCCATGTTCTGTAGATGTACCCTATTGTTCTTGATGATGATGTCATGTATATTAATGAGTCGGCAGGGCTTCAAGTGAAAATTTTGAAATGTTCAATTTTTTACCACATGTCTGTTTTGTTTCATATTTGGTGTAATTATGATGTTAGCTGCGGGTGTGTACATGTTCATGCTGTAAAAACTTTGAATTTCATTAATATGTATAGTGGGCGGGCTTAATATGAATTTGCTTAAAAGAGCTTATAAACACGGTATCTCAAGAACGGTCAACTGGATTAATGTATTATGTGATGCACAGATAGCCCATGATTGGTCTGTCGATGTGCCCTAATGTTTTGTTTTTAGTGGGGATAACATGCATATTAATGAGGTGGGGCTTAACATGCATATAAATGAGGCAGGGCTTATTATAAAAAAATTAAAATGCTCTTATTTTGACAATCACATGTCTGTTTTGTTTAATATTTGTTATACTTATAGTGATAGCTAGTGTATTTGTTTTCATGGCATAAAAACGTTGAATTTCATTAATATACCGGGATTAATATGATTTTGTAAGCAAAAAGTAAACATGATATCTCAATAACTATGAACTGGATTCACATCATGTATGGTACACAGATAGCTCATGGTCTGCATTTATGAGCTATTCTTTGTGGTGGTGATTTCATGCATATTAATAAGTGGGTGGGGCATAAAGTTAAAATTTTCATAGGAGTAATAAATGAGCAACTGTATGTCCGTTTTGCGTCATATTTGTCATGATAATTTTGTTGGTTATTGTGTACATGTATCAACAGGTGTCATTGATTTGCATGGTGGGCGTGGCTTCATGTGAAAGTGCTAAAAGTAAATACCATAAATGATATATTAGATTTATGCTATATGTAGTACACAGATGGGTAATGGTTGGAAGGTATGTTCGTTCTGTTGTGCTAGTGATGTCATGAATGCTAATGAGTAGGCGGGGCTTACAGACAAATTATTGAAATAGGATAAATGAGCAATTGTTTTTGCATCATACTTGCTGTGATAATAATGTTATTGTGCAAATTGCTAATGTTGTCAATAGTTTTATTGATCTGCATGGTGGGTGTGGTTTATTAATAAATATCATGGAACAAATATTTCATGATAAGCAATGACATGACAGTAAGTACAAATTTTGTAAATCAATCAGCTGATGAAAAAGAAGCATTGGAACCAGAAAACCTTTTGGTCCTGGTCTTGATTCACTGCATGTGCTCAGTTTATATTTTATGAGTGAAAAAATGCAAACACACATGTTCTCTTAAAGAATAGCCATTTATGATTATTTCAATGTTTATTTATGAGATCATTTATGATTTAATGTCTAGTTTGTCACAACAATTAAACTCCCACACAGGGAAACCTGCAATCTTGAATAGTTTTTAGCTCACGAAGTTGAGGTTATAAAATAGGACCCTTTCTGTCAACTTTCGTCTCCCATTTTTTCATTGTATCTACTCGGAGGTTTTTGACTAAAGACTTCTGAATTTTGGCCGTTTTGAAGAGCATGAAAATCTCAACAGTACTCAGTGTTTCATTTACTGTTTGCATACCTGAAATAGAGCAATGTTTCATCATTTTCAGGAATATCTGCAGTCAAATCTGGAAAATATGTGCTGATGCGTAAATAATTTCATGCAGCTGACTATTCACACCAGGGAAATGATAAGACACCAAGGACTCGGTACCACTTTGTTCACACTCGGTACCAGTTTGTTCACACTACAGTGCACAATTAGCTCTGTTGCGCGCGGGCAGCATGGAATACTATCCCTGTTTTTATCACCCTCGCTCGTTATCTTTGCCTGAGTGACTTGTCTTCATTGTTGTAATGTAAATTTGCAAACTTTTAATGTTTTTGCAGCTCTTGAGTTTCTTCAATAGGTACCGTAAAGCAAATGACAAAAAAATGTATTGATTTATAAAACTTTTTTGCTTTGTAAGTTGAAATTTCAAATTAAGTACTAAAATCTGAAAATGTGGGGGACTAGCTGAAGCTTCTTTCTCCTGGTAATTTGGAGAAAGGAGACCCACCTCTCCCCACCATCCCTTCCCCCCCCCCCCCCTCCCCGAAAAAAATAGTATGGAATTATCCTTCATTTGTGGAAATTTAACTACAAAAATGAAGATGCCACCTTAGTAAGAGATATCTTGTTAATTATCTTATAAATGATGAAAATATTTTTATTTCTAACAATTGTTGCTGGAGGGGCCTGAAGTCTACTTCCTTGGATTCCATTGGGAAAGTCCCCTGGAGTTCTATGGATTTTTCTTTTCTTAAGGAAAGTAAACTGCTGTTAGCTAACAAAAATAAGAACATTGTCAGTTAAATAGTAAGGCAAGTATTGACAGTATGAAAGATTTAAATATTGATTTCTCTGAAAAAGTGTTGCGAGGGGGATGAAGTATACTTTCTGGGAATCCAGGGGGACAATCCCCCAATTCCACAGGTTTCTCCTTTTCTGGGGGGAATTTGTTATTTGTAGCTAACACATGTGTAGATAGAGTCAATTGAATCTCCAAACAGCTTTGATTTTGACATCAGCTGCCTTCAGCTGAATTAACACATTTTAATGGAAAATAACTTGGTTTTTTGATTTGGCGGAATAGGCGGGATTTGAGGGGGGACAAAGGGCCCCCCTCCCCCACTTTTTTTAAAGATATTGTATCTTTTTTATGGTAATGTTTAGCATCTTAGCATGATTTTGTGGTTTCCCCCTCCCCCCACACACACACACTTTTGACTTTACCCCCTCCACTTTGGGTAGACAAATCCTGCCCATTTATGGCCTCATAAAATGCACATGTGTGAAACCCTTGCTGATTGTTTAGTTCCACCAAGGATGTGTTTGTACATCCTTGGTTTCACATCATACGATTGGCGCATTTTCAGACAAACTAATTGAAAGAAAGGATGTACAATGTTAGTGTATAATCAATGGGAATATTGCAAGGAATAAAATGCTTTGTATAAAATGCTATTAAAGGCCAGTTGTCGTCTCTAACGTACGAGGTAAATGAAATTCAAATCCTGTATTTTGATTGGTCGAAACACAATGGTATAACATGCACTTACATTGATAGACCAATCAGTATAGTTTTGGAATCAATTGTGCGCTGCCACATTTTAATCACGATAGATGGCCTTTAAACGACGATAGATCATAAATATATTTTGTATGTAAAAGTTGACTTGAAAATGGCAACTCCCCATTTTATGTTCCTTTAATATCATCTTTACTACTCTTTTGAACATTTTTGTGGTAAATTTAAGCTTCAACATCATTGATGTTCTGGTTCTTTCATAACTTGTAATATAGACTTCCTCATATGAGTTATATGGGAACATGGTAGTCTCCTCCCCCCCTCTCCCCCTCCCTTTCCCTTTAGGCAGAATCTTTGAAAATACATGACCGCCACTTTGTGGAAAAAGTTTGAGAATATGAATACACTTTTAAAACTGCTCTTACAAAAATGGTGTAAAAGCATTTGTAACGCTTGTTATGTTTTCTGTTTAATTTCTTATGTCAAAAAGCCTAATGTTTTGAAGATAAAGAATTAGAAATCTGGTTACAATAGTGAAGTCTTCTCCTTAGCATGTTTAGCAATTTCTACCAAATAAACTTGAATCATAAATTAGGATTGCATAATATGCAAGAATGAGTCAAATAGAAATGAATCACATTGTTACAAAGATGTTTATTTTACCTATATTTCAAATTTGGGTTTTTAACGTTAGAATTGCAGGGAATCGTGGGAAATATTATGAAATAACAGTCCCTATACAGGAAGCTTCTATGCAGAAGGGAAGCTTTTGGTTCCTTATTTTAGGCCCTTTCTCCGACTGTCGAAGCTTTTAAAACACGAAATTTCACACTTTAAAAAAAGTTAACCTATTAAAACAGTAATCCGAGCTTCCTTTCTAACCTTCAGTCAATCCCATCAAATGTATCGTCGAAAATCTATGAATGGTTTCATTTCCAATCCTCTTTAAAAATCAGCCTCCGTTTCCTGAAACACAGATCACCTGTAATGCAAACCTTTCTTGCAAAAATGCAGCTGCAGATTTGTTTTTCAGCAAAGCCGTAAAGTGAGGCAAGTAGATTTGTATATGCAGCAGAGAAGGTCATGAACATGACCTACTTGAAATGAATACTCATCTTCGCCAAGTGCTGTTTATTGCACTGGGGTTATGTCTGAGAGCCAGTAGCGCATTTAAGGCATCCGGGCGCGTGCGTGAGATTCATTACGGATTCGTTTTCCCTGAAAAAAGGAAATGTCACTTTATATTCAAGTCACTGAAGGTGCTGTAAGCTTTACCGACTTGTTGTTCCGGAGCATGTATATATGTGATTAATTTATTTATGTATTTATGTATTTATTTATGTATTTATTTAAGTATTTATTTATTTATTTATGTATTTCTTTCTTTCTTTCTTTATTTATTTATTTATTTATGTATTCATTTATTCATTCATTCATTCATTCATGTATTCCTTTAATTATTCATTTATTCTTGTATTCATTTATGCATTTATTCATTTATGCATTTATTTATCCATCCATTCATTCATTTATTGATTTATTTAAAATCTATTTTCATTCTTTTCAAAGCATATATGGCTGGCTACACCACTGTCTGGGTTCGCCCCAACCCCCCTTCCCCCTCCCCCTCATGTTCAAAAGAAATTGCCAATGCGCGGTCTTTAAGTACATGGATGCATTGAGGCTTACTAATTGACTATGCTATCAAAATCTGATACTTTTTTTTCGTATTGATTTAAATGTATGGCTCGGAAAGTGATATATTTCCTAACATACAGGAAGGCTTCAATGTTCTAGATTACAGTATAGTCACGAGTAATAAAATACCGTGCACCCCTCTTCTGGCCAGATAAAAGTCTTTTTTCTTTTTTTCTTTTTTTAGAGGGTGGGGGGAGAGGGGGGATAGGCAAGGATTTAAATGTTATAAATTGGTAGGTTCAAGTTCAATTTGGCGAGTAATTAAATACTCTGCGCTTTCTTTGGGCCCGAAAATTTTGAAATGAAATTAAAAAATAAATATCAATTCTGTGTAAAATTTAGGGTCTTTATTCAGAGAAATGTGGGATCATGAGAAAAAAATTCGCCATGGATCAAAATTACCAGAATTTCTTTTTTTTAACGATTTCCCTCTGATCCTCCAAATTCGTTTTCGAGGCTTGAATATAGGTGTACGGCACCGTGACTGCCCAATGTCTAGATGAAATTAGTACACGGCACCGTGACTGCCCAATGTCTAGATTGAATTAGTACGCGGCACCGTGACTGCCCAATGTCTAGATGAAATTAGTACGCAGCACCGTGACTGCCCAATGTCTCGATAAAATTAGTACGCGGCACTGTGACTGCCTAATGTCCAGATGAAATTAGTACGCGGCACCGTGACTGCCCAATGTCTAGATGAAATTAGTACACGGCACTGTGACTGCCCAATGTCCAGATTGAATTAGTACGCGGCACCGTGACTGCCTAATGTCCAGATGAAATTAGTACGCAGCACCGTGACTGCCAAATGTCTAGATAAAATTAGCACCCGGCACTGTGACTGCCCAATGTCCAGATGAAATTACGTCTTTTGTTAGGTGCCGTTAAAGGTATATTGATAGGTAGAAAGCACAGTAGCTATATTGCTTTACAAACTACTAAGAAACATGAACGAAAAAGATCATCACAATCGGTTACAATTGGCAATTTTACAGCTTTTTGAAGATTTTTGTGTAATTATGGGCAAATTTGTGTTTTACTCTCGTGATGTATGAACGAGACATAGTCTCTATTGTATATTTGTAAATCCATGTTAAACCCTCTGCCACTTCTCTTTGCAAAGGGAAAGACGATTCTACTGAAGAGGATTATATTTACCATACTCCGAAGAAAAAGCTGGAAAAAGCACTTTGAATTTTTTCAAGGACTGAAATTAAGAGAAGTAATCTACAGAATTTGCCGTAGCTTACCGTGTAAATTGAATTATGTCAAACAGCTACTAAAAGCAATCCTTTCAACATGATTTGTTTTAGTGAAACATTCAATGATAGTACCGTTAAAAACGAGGAAATTGCTTTGGACGACGACGAGTGAACACACAATTACAATGACGGGGTCATCACCTGCGCATTCGGTTATGATAGTAACAATGCTATCACGAAACGCTTAATACAACCCAGACGAGAACACAGGTACGACGTATGGACAGACATAACATCGACAACCAAGTCAATGTCCACGGCCTTTGATAACCAGTTGTGGTGCACTGGCGTGTCTACCCAACCCAGGCTTGAACCCAGGGCCTCGTGGTCTGTAGACGTGTATGATAACCGCTACACCACAGTTAGTAGACAATTGCTTTGGATGGATTTCAGCTATATATATAGGAGAGATAGAAATCGTCATGGTCAGATGGTGGAGGTGTGGCCATTTATGTCCAAGAGACTTCATGTCATTCTTTTAGATCAGATTTGAACGTACGCACCGAAATTAAAGCTTTGTACATAGAAATAAAGCCCAGAAATCATTTTTAGAGTATGTGTAATCTATCAACCCCCCTGAATCATTCATTTTGTTCTACGTCTAAGTTAAAACAGTATATCGTAGGAATTGATTACAACAATAAGAATTTGATTATAATTCTAACCGTAATATACAAGTCACAATGGTATATGACTCAAACTACACAAGATTGACAGAATTAAGTCATCTTTTTCAGTGGCATCAACTAGTTACGGACTAAACTAGAGTCACTGATACAAGTAACACCATCGTTGATTTAATTTTCACTTCCGATAAAACAATGCTCTCAGAAACTGGTATTTTTACAACATCGGTTAGTGACCGTTATCTTGTATATACTTTACAACATTGGTTAGTGACCATTATCTTGTATTTACTGTACAACATCGGCTAGTAACCATTATCTTGTATTTACTGTACAACTTTGGTTAGTGACCATTATCTTGTATTTACTGTAATTGGTAGAACATCCACCAATAAAGAGTGCAATATAATAAGTTATAGACATTTTAGTGAGGATATGTTTTTGCAAGACCTCTCAAGCATCCTGGTGCACAATATTTGAGAATGACAATGTTCATGAAGCATTAAGAAAGCGGTAGGCCTATTCACTGTCTTAGACAAACATGCACCAATGCGTCAGAGGAAAAAAAAAAAAATGGGTAAGAAACTAGAACACCAATGATGTAGCAGCTCAACATATATTTTGGGGTGGTTAAAGCCCGTTTTTATTAGTGGGTAGTTAAATCCAGTAGGAAAGAAATACATGTTTGATGTTTATTTTATTTTCGGGATTTGCAAGCGGGAGCAATAACATCGTTGTGATCAATAACGCCGTCATGGTGTGGGAGGGGGTCATGGAGGACATGGCAATGTTTGAAATGTCAAAAATATATTTTTTCCAAATGACTATTTGTGATAATTTTGTTAATGGGGGATGGGAATGGGGGTAGTCTGTATCATTGCAAAATTGTACGCTGCTATACTAGATCGTTCGTAATCATCCTAACTTAGTTTTAAAGAAACCGTGTATTGATTGCACACAGGCCTAATCAGAGTCTTTTGGAGGCATCTAAAACTTGGAAAATGCGAGATTTCCCGGGGTCTTCGCCCCATAGACCCCCACCGTGGCTTTGTCCCTGGACCCCTAATGCGGGCCCCTTAACCACATGCCGAAAAAGTTTGTTTCCCCCACCCCCTTACCCCCGACCCACCCCCTAATATTAAACCCCTGACCGCGCCACTGGCTGTGATGCTAGAACATCAATGATGTAGTAGCTCAATATATGTTTTGGGGTGGGTACAAGACTGGTTCCGACATCGCTGCGGAGGCCAAATTCCCCACATGCCCACAGGCATGCCAGGACTCAAGTTGCCCCGCTGCGTATTGGAGCTTAAATATTGTTTAAGAATGTAAAAACTGTTTTTCAAGTGTAAATTATATTAACAATGTTTGCTTTTGAGTGAAAATGAAATCATAAAAAGACAGACTAACAGCAAAATACTGCTGTATACAATCAAGATGGATTTTACATCCTTACAAGACACGATTTTAACTATGATATATTTTAATCTACTGGCTAATATATTGGCCATTCTGAGCAAATAATTGATTATCGCAATTGATGAAGCACAATTTTAGGGTGAAGCAAGTATATCTTATATGAAAGAGGACTCCAAAATCTTATTCCGTTACCGAGATATCCTAAGTTTAAAGGTTGGTATCATTTTGTAGAAACGACTGAAATCAGACTAGTTGTGATGTCATAGCCTCAGATTTTTCAAATTCTTTGTATATTTCATCATATTTTGGTCTGCCATTTTGTGGCTTAAAAACATGGGATATGTCAAAAAGTAGTAAAACCGAATTAATAATATACCGCCTGAAGAAAGCGACGAAAGATGATTTAAATAGTGAAGAAAAATAGAAATACATTAACGATTGTTAAGAATGTGAGGATGCATACGCCAACTTAAGACTTCCAGTCATTTCTATACAGATTTTGACAGAGCTTTAAACTTGAATATCTCCTTATAGCGGAATAAGATTTTTGAACGCTTGCTTCACCATTTTGTTTTTTTTGAAGTCCTTTTTTTATATAACATGGACATGCTTGACCACTGAACTAATTCTTTAAAAATTTCTTTCGTAGTCGTCTGCCAAAGATGGACCAATTACTTGATCCCTGAACAAATACACATCAAGAATAAATTCGCGATTTTATGCAGCAACTATACGCAAGCAAATAACTTCTCCAGAGTAGGCAAGTTATTGTGGATGATATTACTGCAGGCCAGATCATGCGTGTAATGTGGTAGTGGACTCAATGTGGATTTTGGTTGTTTACACTTTGGTAATTTTATAGCCTCAATTGCGGTATATGCATGATAGGACAGCCTATTCAGGGTAGGCCCTACTTAATAGTTTTTAACCCCAAGTTTATAGCTCAAACGAGCTATCAACTACTCCAATTTGGCTATTCTGTGGGACAGATCCCAAACGCGTTATTAAGCCCAATTAGCGCATGTGTCAAACAATCGTTTTTAAAGGATTAGTTCAGTGGTCAAGCGTGTCCATCTTATATGAAAGAGGACTTCAAAAGAAAGCGGTTAGCATACCCATCTACAGACCACGAGGTCCTGGGTTGGGTAGACAACGCCAGTGTACCACAACTGTTTATCAAAGGCCGTGGACATTGACTTGGCTGTCGATGTTATGTCTGTCCGTACGTCGTACCTGTGTTCTCGTCCAGGTTGTATTAAGCGTTTCGTGATAGCATTGTTACTATCATAACCGAATACGCAGGCGACGACCCCGCCATTGTAATTGTGTTTTCACTCGTCGTCGGCGAGAAACGAAATAGTGAAGAGAGCGTTTAAAAATCGTATCCCCTTAAGAAAATATTCATTCAAGTGTAAAGTTTGGTATCATTTTTGTAGAAACATTGAAATCAGACTAGTTGTGATGTCACAGCCTCAGATTCCTCAAAGTCTTGATGTATTCTAAAGAAAGTTTATTTAGTTTTTTTACTATTTAATTTATTTTTCCTCGAACTTTGCTCAGGTAGTATATTGTAAATACCCTTCCTAGATTCAGTTTTACTACTTTTCTGACATATTCCATGGTTTTTAAGTCACAAAATTGCAGGAAAACATATAATAGAATACATAAAGACTTGTGGTATCTGAGTTTTTTTCAAATTTCGCAAATTTTTCGTCAACGTTTGGGAAATAATGTCAAATTTAGCCAAAATTCATAGTTTTACCTCCCTGGCCCCTGAACAGTTCAATTGGCCCACTTGTGAAAATTCTTCTAAAAACAACTTCTGTCTGCCTTACTTACAATACCCCTCCAAATGGGTTTAAATGAGATCAATTTAGACCCACAAAAAGGGTTAAAATGCACCAGCAAGTTAAGGAAAACCGTGATTTGGGGTAGGGCAGTTTTTCGATCCAATTTTGGGCTTCAATTTTGCCCAAGAACCCATTTAGCATCGGCCTTTAAATTTCCTTCATTTTGAGCAGGCCCCTGGACCCCACGAACAATTTTTTCCCGGAAATCGCAAAGCGCTTTGCCAAAATTCGCTTGATAGCGAAAATTCTAACGCGCTATAAACTCTCAGCAAATGCTAATTCAACCCCCCCCCCCCCCACTCCCTCCACCCCAATGTCAAATACTTTCCGACGGCACTGTAACTAACAAATTTTATATTTACTTTACTTTTATTGCTAAGTCTATTGTACCAAAAAATGACACTTATCACTTTATCACTGGTATTGATAATAATGCTACTACTGATAATGTTATGGATTGTGATAAACCGTCATTTGATATTCTTTATTACATCACTGACTCTCTCGTTGCCAAGGAAATGGACAAACTTTCATGCAACAAAGCTACTGGTGATGATATTAGCTGCAAAATATGAAGTATATTAATCTTAAAATATATCAATGTACCATCTATCACTAAAATTAGTAATGTATCTATCTATACGGTACAAAAAGCGGCCTATAGTTGCCTACTGCGTGGAATGAAGCAAGTGTAATACCCATTTGAAGTCTGGTGACTTAAATGGTGTTATCAATTATCGACCAATCTCTATTTTACCAGTACTCTCTAAGATTTAAAAAAAGGCGGTTTTTAAACATTTTTATTCATATTTAACAAGATTTGATATTATCTGTAAAACTCAATGTAGTTTCCGCCCAAGCATTCTTGCATACGGCGCTGCTAAAACTCGTTGATGATTGGTTAAAAAAACATAGATAACGGAAAAGTAAATCCTATTGTTTTAAATGATTTACGTAAAGCTTTCAATACTATCAATCATTCAATTTTGCTTGAGAAGTTCAAAGTTGTTTGGATGTACGGCAAATGCTATCTCCTGCATGTTTAATTCATATCTTGCCAATCGACAACAAAAAGTCTTATGCAAGAATAGCATTTCGTCATCAAGGAGTATAGTTAGCCCACAAGGCAGTATAGCCTACTAAGCCCTCTTTTATTTTCTTTGTACATTAATGACATACCAAAGTCAATTCATAATGTTAAAGTAAATATGTATGCAGATGACACGACATTTCATGTTGCTTGCAACAACCATCAAGATATATCATCTTTGCTACAAGTTACCATGAATGATGTAGCTGCATGGTAAAGAAGTAATAAACTAGTATTAAATGCTGTTAAAACTAAGATTATGCTTATTGTATAAGGGCCAGGGGAGCCCGGGCCCCCTAATAATTTCAATAGGAGGCCAAGACCCCAAGAAATCATTTGTCATTTTCATATTTGTAATCACCCCCGAGATTTAATTCATATATTCTCTGTATATGATAGCCTAGATCATGCAGTCCACAATAATATTATGATATTCTTCAATTATACAAAACAAAAACCTAAAAGGTTTTTATAAGACATGTTCTGCAATGGAGCCCCCTTCTCCCCCTTCTACCCCACCCCTCTCCCCTACTGACTAGAATGGAAAATGTCCAGTCATATGGTCATACTTACTTGCATTATCAGATTATGCCAACTCCCTGGTCTCAGCAATGACAACTCGCCTCCCTGGTTGCCTGGCTTGATTCTAACACCAGGGAGTTGGCATTAGAAGCGGGCTTTATTGGATGTTGGCACTATTGGCTTGACTATCAGACTATTGGCCTGAAAGCGGATGTATTTATTTTTTAACATTTTGGAAAGTTAGGTTGCTCACTTGAATCATAAAACATGGGTAAAATCATAATTGTATTAAGCAGTTTTTTTTTTTTTTTTTTTTATGAATTAAAATTTGCCCGTTTCATTCTCTTAATTGAGCAGTAAAATTTTGTTTTAAATAGCCTACATTAAACAGTCGACTTTTTTGGAGATATTATGAGTCCATATATATTTTATCATGCTGGCCCGTAGCCAGGACTTTGAGAGGGGGTTCTTTTTCCTCGTATAAAAGGGCACTTCATTCCTGCACCTCAGACAAATCTAAATGGGACGCGACGTTCTACATCAAGTATGTTTTTTCCCCGAGAGAAGGCTATAGATTCGTCAAATGGTCAGAACCGTTCCGGTACTTCAACTAAACAAGCTTTGAAATTTTAAGTGCTTATTTTGTATTAAGATCTCAAAAGAGCACTTTCTCAGAAAAAGGGAGTTCTTCATAGCTGCAGAGAAATCTGTTAGTAATATATTAACACTTTGTGCGACATTGTATTTAATACATGAACTAAGACACTGAGAGATAGAAGAGGAGGGGCGAGATATAGATCAGGTTCGTTTTAAAAGTTTGACAAAATTTAAATATGTTCATAGTAAATTATTGGAAGCTCATCAAACATTTTCCTTTTAGACCACATATTTTTCAAAGGGTGACTATATACCTATATCTATGCACAGAAACGGGAACAGTAAAACATTATATTTCCACATTATCCGTTTTCATGATTTTTTATTTTTTTTGTTTATTGTATATTACATCTCTCTATAATATGAATTTTGACTTGTATAATTTACTTTCTTCCTATACGTTGTGACGTACCTTTGCCCTTCAAATGTAAATTTTGCGAGAGTTTCCGGGGCTTCGCCCTGGCCCTACCGGGGCTTCGCCCCTGAAGCCCACCAGGAGCCCTTAAGCAAGCCCGTGGACCCCACGCCGAAAAGCGAGACACCGCAAACAAGTTATGTAATTTTCAGAACGGATCTGTAAATTTTCTTGTAAATGGCAATAGACTCAAAATGGTCGAATCCGCCAAATATTAGGCTGTTAGGTCTTGAGATTGATTCAAATTTGAATTTCCACTATTTGAACCATGTTGACAATATTTCGAAAAAGGTCTCAAGCAGTCAATTGAAATTGGCTTTCTGCCGCGTATAAAATCATGTGTACCTCGTAATGAATGACCTACTTTATTCAATGCAATTGTTAATCATTATGTTAGGTTTTGTTCACCTGTATGGTCGGGTGCCCTCACTGACAAGCAATAATAACCTTTACAAATTACAAAAACGAGGGTTACGAATGATCTGCAATGCTAAATGGGGCGAGCCTTCCGATAATCTGTTCTAACCAGAATGCCAAATTGGGTGGCATTACTTCAGAATTCTTTTCATAATGATTGTATAGTGATGTATAAATGAAATAGCACCAAACTATCTTTGTAAATGTTTTAAACATTTCGATTCAGCTGTTCTGTCGACACGGCAAACCGAGGGCCGATAGATCGTACTTCCATCTTATAAAGCTGATATGATATATATGTATATATATGTATATATATATATATATATATATATATATATATATATATATATATATATATATATATATATATATATATATATATATATATATATATATATATATATATATATATATATATATATATATATATATATATATATATATATATATATATATATATATATATATATATATATATATATATATGTATATATATATATATATATATAAGAAATTTTTCGTATTTAGGGAAGTAAATTTTGGAACAATTTAAGGATTGAATTTTAAGGAACAATAAGGATTTGAAAGTTGTCAATCCTCAGCCAATTTTAAGAGCCAACTAAAACTACCAATACTTACCTTTGCCCAATTAAAGCTTTTATTCCTAAAATCTTATCCATTTACTTCTTTTAGCGCTTATATATTTATTTATTTTTACATGTTTTTACATATTTTTCACTTTTTCACATTTTGGTTAGTTACAGTTTTACTAGTTATTACTTTGTTCAATGTTGTTTTATTTCCATGCACTTTGTATAACTTTTTCAATTTCTTGTTTTGTTTTTCTTTCTTATATATTATTTGAATTTCTACTGTTTTCTTTTGCTCATCGCCCTGTGTAAGCGAAGTCCTCGGTCTGAACATGCTATCCTGATATAAAATAAATTTAAAAAATTGAAATAAAAGAAAAACAAAAACAGTTTGAGATGTTTTCCTGTTCATACATCATATTTTTTCAATAATTAAGAAAAACTTCAACTTTAAAAGAAAAACTTCAACTTTAAAGTCCATTGAACTGAGAATTCGGAAACTCAGAACCACGCAGTCGGTACGTGCATGGTCGAACGGCACACACATCAACATATATTATTATTTCGAATGCAATCTTTTTATTGAAAACTAAAGCAAAGCATATATCAGTAGCAACAAAAATGATCAAATAAGTTAGTTACAACGAAAAGAATATACTTTAGGCACAAAGAATTATTGTGCCTTCGCCTTTGTTGACAAAATTGACTGAAATTTTCGGACTTTAGAATCTATTAAAGCCCATGAAAGGCAAAATATGCAGGAAGGGATAGTAGGCTATCTATAGGACTATTCATGAAAAAATTATTGAATAAAACATTACATTAATAAAAAAGGGCGCTTCTGCTACCCCTTGTTCCCCTTCGAAAAAGGCAGGAGGGCGATCACCCCCTTCTTCCTTTCTTCCTCCTCCTCCTCCTCCTCCTCCTCCTCCTCCTCATCATCATCATCATCATCATCATCATCCTCCTCCTCCTCCTCCTCCTCCTCCTCCTCCTCCTCCTCCTCCTCCTCCTCCTCCTCCTCCTCCTCCTCCCTCCTCCTCCTCCCTCCTCCTCCTCCTCCTCACCCCCACCTTTCCGGCGCCCCTGCCTCTTGTTTTTGTTTCTGAAAAACTTTCCCTCTGCCGTTCCCCTCTACACAAAAATCCACAATAAACCTGATGATTTTACGGTCCACGAAAATAGTATATTGAAAGCAATGAAAACAAAGACAACTCGTTAAAAGGATTAGTTCAGTGGTCAAGCATTTTCATCTATAAGATAGAGGAATTTAAAAACAAATGGCGAAAAACGTTATAAAATCTTATTTGTTTCTTAACGTTTTCTTTCATAACAGACGAACTTACTTTAGCACTGAAGTAGCACTTGTCACGCAAGCTTCATAAACAAAAATACTACAGGTGTTGTTTACATCACATCTGTGTTTCATTAACTAATTGGAATAAGGTACTCTTTGGAATGATTTTCTGTGGCATATCACTTTCATTTTCCTGTATTAAAAAGTGATAGACCAGTGAAATAGTTACGAAATGGAAGCACGGAAGTATTTGAAAAAAGTTGTAAACATGGTCATTCTTAAAATCAGGAAACAAAACTGAACGGGAAAAAGAGCATTTTCCCTTTGTGACCTTGAATTTGGTGACGGTAACAATTGAGAAGACTACGACCAGACGACGAGGAGATATGATTCAGATGTTCAAATTCTTATCTTTAGTGATCCTTTGACTTACTTTAATTTCCTCCACGTTTCAGCCAATCCTCATGTGACACGTCATCACAGTATGAAGTTGACCAAAGAGTTCTCACGGATTGGTATTCGGTGTTTTAGCTTTGTTAGGTTGTTAACGTCAAAGTCAAGATGGATAAGTTCCTTACTAACCTGGGCGTCTTTGAATTTGTTGAGTTTTTTTCTGCATTTTTCTGTTGTGGTGGGGGTGCCAGTTTAGGCTTTGTATGGGGAGTCCATGAGCCAGGGACAAAATTTTGGCAAAATGGTACTGTAGACTACCAAACACATTACTTTTCTAGATGAAAAATATATGAATTATCCGAAAATGCTTTCTGGACATCGATATCGTGTATCTTTCTTGTAGTAATTTGATGATTTCCAATTTGGCCGCCAAAATAGTTATAACTGAAAACAAAGTCTATTTCTGGAAATTACCTGGAAATATCGCCTTTCAAGGGAATTTGGGACCTTCTCGTGTAGATTTTCTAATTCACAGACAACTTTAAAGTCAGGAGGACTTCCCTTGACCGAGAAACAACATGGAAATTCAAGATGGATGCCAAAATAGCCGCCAAAATGGTGGCCATTTTGTTAATTTCTCTTAAAAACGAATAACATACTTGACTTTCTATCAAACGGAGCCATTTATTTTTAAACAACTACATTTATTAACTTAAGAAGATTGGAATGTACCAAAATTGAATATTGGACTACTTGAGATAACATGGGGACTTGCTACACGGCATGTTTCCTATGAGCGATGGTCACAGTCATCTTCATTTCGTTGGTGTTTTTTTTTTTTTATATCAGGCCAAACTGCCAAAGGATAAGTTTAGTTGTAAAGCATGGAAAAGAGCAAGACATATACTGTAGTCCATGAATCAGGGCACAAAATTAGCAAATTGGTAGCACAAAGATGATATATTGTACGCAAATTGGTAGCACAAAGATGATATATTGTACGCAAATTGGTAGCACAAAGATGATATATTGTACGCAAATTGGTAGCACAAAGATGATATATTGTACGCAAATTGGTAGCACAAAGATGATATATTGTACGCAAATTGGTAGCACAAAGATGATATATTGTACGCAAATTGGTAGCACAAAGATGATATATTGTACGCAAATTGGTAGCACAAAGATGATATATTGTACGCAAATTGGTAGCACAAAGATGATATATTGTACGCAAATTGGTAGCACAAAGATGATATATTGTGCGCAAATTGGTAGCACAAAGATGATATATTGTACGCAAATTGGTAGCACAAAGATGATATATTGTACGCAAATTGGTAGCACAAAGATGATATATTGTACGCAAATTGGTAGAACAAAGATGATATATTGTACGCAAATTGGTAGCACAAAGATGATATATTGTGCGCAAATTGGTAGCACAAAGATGATATATTGCACGAAAATGTTTTCTGGACATCGATATCGAGTATCTTTCTTATAGTAATTTTGATGATTTTCAAGATGGCTGCCAAAATACTCACCACGGAAATGAAAGGGGTTTGTTTCATAAAACTTGCACCTTAAAGCAAGTATTTGATGTCAAGTTTGATGTCAAGACAAGTTTCTAATTCAAAGATAAGTTTAAATTCAGGTGGCGTTCCTTCTGTCCTTTGACTTCGAAACGTCTTGTAAATGCAAGATGGCTGCCAACTGGCCGCCAAGTTGGCGACTAGTTTGGTGATTACTTTATTAAAACATACAGCATACTAATTGTTTTATGAAATTGAGCCTGTTATTTGTGCAAAACTGTATTTATTATCTTAAGAAGATTGAAAACAGAAATGAAGAACTACGTGAAGTAACATATATAGTTTAATTGATATTGGCCTGTAAGGCCTGTTTCCTATTAGCAATGATAACAGCCACCTCCATCTTCTTGTTGTTTTTGATATCACCACAAAGGACAAGTTTAGATGTAAATCATGAGAAAGAGCAAGATATACACAAGACAAGATGATCAGGATGTTGGGACGAAGTAAGACAACAGGTCTCCCATGCGAAACTTGTACCATGACACCACGTCCACGAGGATATATAGATAAGTACCCCAAGAACACCGTCCACACTCGTGCGTGTGACACTGGGTTAACCAATATCAGTTCTGCTCTGGCCCAGATGGCTAATTGCCCTTTCCTGGCTGGGTAGACACGACCCTATTAAAGTCTTAGACCTCCCCTAGGTAAAAGGGGGTCTGGGTAGATACTAGTATGACATCTGCTGGTTTACCACCCAGCTTAAACGGTGGGTGAGATCGAGGACATGTGTGGTATGGGCGACTGCCGTTCCCTAGTCGTGCGCCATTATCAGCTAGTCGTCTATGTACATAAAGATCCTGCCGCCGCTTTTCTTTATGCTCGCAGCAAACAACATTTTAGCCCTCGAAGAAGAACGCCACAAAGTGGCTGTAATCCCAATGGATTGGGATGTGAAGGTACGCTTGTTAGAGGTCTATGGACGTGACCAAAGACCCTGACGTAGATGAGGGTGGATTGCGTGATAGGTTTCTATCTTGCATTTGTTGGATTGATGGATTTGTTTAAAGGTCACGGGTTCAAGATTGGTATCCATTTTCCGTTTTTCTTGAGGGCCAAGAAAAATATGGAGGCGATAACCACGGCGCGACGGCTCTGCTGCCCTTTTGGCGAGCAGGGCCGATATTTCTTCTCGGGAGCCCTTTGAGTGCCGGATCTTGTGGTGTGGGAGTTGGACGGAGAACGGTTATCTTCTCGGATTGTCCGACGTGATTTCTTCCCACATCCCTGCAAACCAGACTCCTCAGACAGGGTGAAAAAGTTGTTTCCGTGACCGGGCACAGTGACCTTACTTGACCACTTTTGCTGGTTTGAGGAAGTTACAGGTGTCAAGGGGACGTGAGGCAAGCGCATGGGCACTCCACTGTTCTCACCGTCTCTGGGCACGGTCACAGGTGGCGAAGGGACAGGCATGTCCCTACACCCATCAATATGTCTACGACAATTGTCTGCTCACGCTGAGGAGGGAACCAAATCATCAAATTCTCCATCCAACCTAAACACAAGGCCATCTGCGCTCACTGCAAATCAAACCGCCCTGCCTTTAAATACTCTCCCATCACCTCCACGTACCCTAGTCTCACTTCGTTGAAACTCCCATGACACCACGGCTTAACCTGCCTCACAGAATATGAAAAAAACTTTCTCGCCCTCTCAGGCTCAAAATCAACCTCAAGTTCAAGCTTTAGTCCAAGCGCAAGTTACAGCTTTAGTCCAAGCGCAAGTCACACATATCCAGGCTCCAATGCCAACCCGTCGTTTCAATTCTGCAATTGATAGCTCCATGGTCCGACCAAAAGTAAAGAGAAACAAACTAGTGTACCAAGTCAACTCAAACCACCAAAGCCATCAAACTGATATTGCAGTCAACACTGAATGGTCTGCGTCTTGAGCATTCCAACACAGTCAGCCGAAACCAGTGGTGGCGGAAGGAAAACACATATTGAATGGGGGAGGTGGGGGGATTTAAAAATACAATGTATTTTCGCTGAGGGGTAGGGGTAAAAAGACAAATTAAGGCTTTAGCGGCGAGCGCGTGGAGAGAAACCTATAAGGTATGGGGCCCACCCCAAGGGCCCTTGTGTGGTCCAGGAGACGACGCTTTCGAAAGCTATGCGATTGTAGGCATTCTTGGGATTAAAACGCAATCAAATTACTTCAGCCAGATTGTTAGCTGCCTTGATCTGTTGATGTCTTGATAACCAAAAATGGATTATATTTTAGACATTTTATAATAACATTTCTTGGGGGTTAAACATGACTTAAACCCCCACTGTGTTCATTGAGAAGGCTGGGCCCCGAAGTCCCTCGGTTCCGTCACTGAAGTCAATGCCAACCCCCAAAGGATACAGGACGCATGATAGTCTACCTTGGTTAGCTAGGCAAACACCTTACCTTCTGTTTATGTCTCAACCTAATTGAAAAATTAACGATGAAGTTTCCACAACGAATGCCATCGAATCTGGAATGACTCTCACATCACCTGGGACAACTTCGCTACTCAAACCATCAAACATAGTTACCTTCTTCCATCTGATTCGGAGACCACCGACAGCCAAGTGCCAATCAAAAGAGTCACCAATCATACTACTAACTCTCGCCTCCACCATTTTAAACCAACACTAATCACCGTTACGGCTCACTGACTAGTTACCAAGCAAAGGAAAGACCCGCCAACTTCTTCAACCTTTTAAATCTCATGCTTCCACCTTACGGACCCTGCCGTGGTTGTTCACCATCTGTTTGATTTAAAAAAATATTTTCTTGTTGTCCGTTGCCCATCGGTCGCCTTACCCTTGGCCCATGCTCCGTCCGTCAGTATCGTCAGTATAAGCGAAGTCACCGACCCCTTGGGGTTACGTGTCAACGTAGGTGATGGAGTCCATTCGTCCCGCAAACTGTACTGTCATTTTTGTTTTAGTGACGGCAAGTGGAGGACTGGGGTTTGTGATCAGGGGCGGACTGAGACCCCAAAATCGCAACTGTGCACGAGTAATGAGTGAGTAGCAGAGTGGTGTCAGGGGCCCGTTAAAGTTGGTATGGCGTCAACAAATTTCAGAAACCTTGGCGTGGTGATGGATGGTGCCGCCACTGGGCAGTTTTGTTGATTTATGGTCGACCATATCCTTTTTATTTTCATTGTTAGGCCTTTTTATCTCAATGCAGCTCAAGACTTCCGAACAGAATGGCACATTAATACCCATGCAACATTTTTGCTTGGCAATGCCAGCGCCTATATAAGCCTACAGGTTACCATGTTAAACCAGCTTGATTACTACAGGTTGTCTTGTCCTTGTCCCACTGTCATAGTGAGAAAAACTACTTCAAGCAGGGAAAGTGCCACATTCATGATCTCGGAAAGTTTCAATATCTTAAAGATAATCTACAATACTCTGTTGACAAAACTACATAATTGTTTGCCTGCATGGCTCGGCTTTTTGGGAGGTAATTAAATTCCATAAACATGCACCAGGTGGGGAGAGTGACAATCGTTATTGGATATTATTAATCACTGTCATGTAATTCATTTCAGTAACGGTATTATCATAACTAGTATTACCCCGCTTTTTAATGCAATACATATAATATTGTATAACACGCCTATTGCCATGGTTGCCTGAAACCTAAAACCAGGTGTAAATTTTGAAAGCTAATCATCTGGACCGTCCAGAAAGCATTTTCGTCATCATATGACCACCCTAGATGTATGGTGTGAAGGGAGTTTGGTAGTCTTTTTGGTACGGATACACCCCTCGGGCTCATGGACTATTCTTAACCCATCATCTTTTTGTGAATGAGAAACATGAACAACGCAGAACGGGAATTATTTGCTTTATATATGAATGATGCCAGTGCGGTTCCGAGCCTATTCCGCGAGACCAAGAATAGACTCTGTGTAACAAAAATAAATCTATCGTTGTCTTAGAATATATCACTACATCTATATATGTCTAGCGTCTTAACGTTTTTCTCAACCCTTCCCATGAAATCGTGAGTTTCTGCGATCTAAATTAAGAAAGCGTCCCAGTTTTCTGAGCATTTACCCTATAACATGTACAGTAATCTGTTTAATTTATGTACATTTCTTTTTGTTTCTCCTCCTTCTCGAAGCAGTAAATGACATAACATTCAGTCTTCATCGAGAAGTGTTTTCCAATTGTGTATTCTGTTTCTATTTATTCAATTTGCAAAGCTTCTGTTACGTCTTTAATAAGTATCACACGAAATAATACTTTGAAAGTTTTCTGCAGCACACTTATATCACACAACGGGCCTCAAACTTGGTTGCTTATTGTTGTGTTTTTATCGGACAACTTGCTTTTTTCTGTCATTACTAATTTCTATATATATATATATATATATATATATATATATATATATATATATATATATATATATATATATATATATATATATATATATATATATATATATATATATATATATATATATATATATATATATATATATATATATATATATATATATATATATATATATATATATATATATATATATATATATATATATATATATATATATATATATATATATATATATATATATATACATGTATATATATATATATATATATATATATGAGGTTACTATATCTATATATACATATATCGTGACCGTCAAGGTGACCAGCTCCTGGTTAAAGAGATTGTGAAGTACGTGGAAAAATCAGCGGGAAAGTTTCACAATTTTTGATATATCTCAATTGTAATTCCTTTGCTTAAGATCAAACACTATGACACACTTTTCGGGGCCCCTTATTCTGCTTTTTTAAATTCAGAGGATTTCCTAAAAATAGGGATAACCATATCTTATTATTTCATTGTTCCGTGACAGAATAAAACAATTTTCCACGATGAGCTTAGGGATGTAACCTTTTAACAATTAAAACTCCGCTGACATTATCCTACGTAGAAAGTGAGTAAGTTATCCGCCTTCAAAGTCGTAAGACGACAGATTGGAGGAAAAAACAAACACAAGTTTAAAATCAAAGAAGTTTTGGCTGGCTGCTAATTAAGCAGATTAAAATAAAACACATATGCAAACTCAACGCACATACCTAACATATATTTCGTCTGCACCTTATATCAGACGGCGTACCACAAGATGGCGTACATCGGAACCCTATCATGCTCTCTCCTTGGGTCTGCCTATTCCTAGGACGAGCTCCCAGGACAGAAGTTTTCTCTATAATCCATATACATTAGCCAGAATACCGAAAACCCTTCCGAATGATTTTGTTGGAAATAGAACAGGCAATGGGATCTAGTCCTTTCAGACCGCGTACATATGAGATAATGTGAGATATCAATAATGTGAGATATCTTTAATCAATTTCTGGATATCTGAAATTGAATTTCGACTATCTGGAATTATTTCGAATATCTGGAATTATTACGGATATCTGAAATTTAATTTCAGATATCCCAAATTCCATTTTGAATATCCAAAAGTGAATTTCAGATTTCAAAAATTGGATTTTTGATATCAAAAATTTAATTATTGATATTAAGAATTGTAATTTAGATATCAAAAATTCAATTACAGATATCAAAAATTAGACTTCGTTCAAAATGAGTTCTTGATATCCAAAATTCATTTTCAGATTTCCAAAATACAATTCTTGCTATCTGAAATTCAATTTTGAATAACCAAAATACAATTTTTGATATCCAAAATACAATTTCGGGATATCAAAAATTGACTTTGGGATCATCTAAAAATTCCATGTGCAATATGCATATTCATGGTTGGTTATAACTACGTCGCGCGGCAATTAAAAGTCTGCAAGTTGCCCAGTACATTGCACATATCATTTAGGGATCGGGCCTTCTGGCCTTGGTCAATATGGAAGTTAACCAAATACTTCGCCTAATAGACAATTTTGAGTTCGCGATTAGGGCTAGGAATTGCGACGAAGACTTCCAGTCGGTCACCCCGAATCCGGTCCGGGGTGCAGGTGCCACTAGCACTGCAAGCAGTGGCAGTGAGCTCTTAGATCGGATTAGGGCTGCCTTCCTTCAGACCCCGCCGTCCACGTCATAGCTACAGCTACAGTATGGTGCTGAACATGTACTACTACTTTTACTACTACGTACGGGCACTACAGTCTGACGGTATACAGTATAGCATTTTACTGTGCAAAACACACAATCATAATTCATTTGACCCGCAGCATTTATGTTAATTAATACACTTCCACTACAGGTCACATGGTAATTATCAGAGTAATGAATATGAAAATTAATTATAGATATCTGAAATTCCAGATTAAATGATAAAATGGCGTTCCATTCGTACGTGCATCGTTACTTCCAGTCAGTGAGACGTGGGTCTGAACTGTTTGTAGTGTACCAGACAGAGTCTGCATCTCTTTGGCATTTGTCACCGGCTATGTTGGTGCATACTGACTTTTTTAGTTGCGTTATGTGCGTTGATCATTCCCACTTGTTTTGCTATAGTTTTGAAGACATGTCTGTCATTCCATTCCACTTTTGTTTGAAACACATTACCAATTTGGATAAAAATGTACATTTTGATGCCTGAGCTTTCAAAACGCACTAAAATGCTAAGTTTTTAACCAATTTTAATGAAACGTTTTGCTATACTTTGGAGACTCTTAGTAGTTTTTAAAGCAATTGAGCTAATACTACCACTACGCGTCCAGGTACCTTTAACTATGCTGCAATTGAGCTTATACTACCACTACGCGTCCGGGTACCTTTAACTATGCTGCAATTGAGCTAATACTACCACTACGCGTCCGGGTACCCCCAACTATGCTTAACTTGAAGTACGTTACAAATTGAGTCATTTTTAATTCTTTCGCAATATTTGACCTTGAATTATTTTATTGACAGCTTGATGCATTTACAAAATAGAACAACATCAGCTTCTGATAACAATTTCGAGAGGATGGCATTGTGATGCATATATAAATGATGAAACGTGTTTCCGGGAGTATATCTAAGGTACTTAAAATAAATTGCCACGTTATGCGTATTGTGCATCCTATTCATTACTCTTGCGTCATATCGTGTAGGTGGTGTGTGGGTTTTTCCTCTTCATGTGACGGCTAAGATATTATAGTAGGTCGCCATCGATTTTCCTCTACACCAAGGACAATATTAATTATTTCAGGATGTTATTTTTAGTTCTGTGTTTGTTGATTGTATGTTCCGTAATGGATGCTTTATCGAAGTATGAATATGAAACTCTTGCCTTTGTTTATCGTTTTTTTTTTTAATGTATCGTTTCACTTCTTATCGTGAAGCAAGTTCTTGATTCCATTGTTTGCCTCAATGAAAAAACCAAAGTTGCATGCATGGCATGAATATGCGTGCATTCATTAGGTTTGTAAACAACTAAAGTGTTGCTTTATGCTAAATTCCAGTGTATTAAACAGTTAAAACATGTTGCATTTTGTGTAGAATTTAAATTTGGTTGAAAATGTGTTAGTATCTGAAGTATTATTTGTTTTGATGCTCGAAATTTGATATGTATCAGATCGCCTACAGATGGAAGGCGATCCAAAAAACTGTAAGCAACCCTTTGAATTGCTCTTTAGATTAAGTCATTTATTATCTTTAGAAAATATTCCATCTCAATGATAATTGGCAGGGCCGTCTGAAGTGGGGATTGGTGGATAAACGACCCCCCCCCTCCCTACCGTCATAATCGCACATTAATGTAGTATATTTTGGAAAGTCATATAGTTAAAGAACATATATAGGTATAGAGTTAGTGCAAATTTACACACTGAAGAATATGTTAATTAAATTGTTGATAAAATTCAAGAATACGTCATAAGGGAAATGTGACGTGGTAATCTTTGAAGATATTTCTAGACTCTCTCCGGGCTATATCTTATTTTTCTTCTGACCAATGAAAACTGATCTGCACAAATCAAATATATTCCCGTCCTTTGATATTCTTAAATGCGCTCTGGGACATTTTCTGTGTTTCTCTATTATAACAATGGTGACTTTAACAAAAGTAGCCTATATACAACTTTACATTCAATTACAAATACAATATCAATAAATTTAGGAATTTTTCACCTTTTTCTTTGAAAAGGTACCGCTCATTGAATGAGGAAAATGATACAAACTTGTTAATAAAGAAATAAAATTGCGCAACTATTAAAATTCCACGCAAATACATGTTAGATAACATTTACACCCTCATTAGACAAATACAGCGAGAGCTTTGAAGCTGAAGGAGAACCCGGAGCATTCAATCTGTAAAAATTAAAAAGCATATACATTGATTATAATATGATAATCTCCATTATATAGTATTGTAAGATCATACACGCTTATACATCATCAAAGTTTGTCTCACATAGTATATCTTTTTGCCGTATTGTTGTTTTCTTCTGTACAATTTGTTCTCATAACGAAACCCAAGAGATATAAGAACCTTGGAGGATATCTTGCATATTTTTTCTTTTTCATATTTCTATAAACAAGATATCTATAATATCATGAAGTAGCGAAACGTCAATATAAGACTGGTAAGTATAGCTAACCCACTGAAATATGGGCTAACCCACTGAAACATGAGCTAACCCACTGAAACATGAGCTAACCCACTGAAACATGGGTTCAGCCACTGAACATGAGCTAAGCCACTGAGACATGAGCTAAGCCACTGAAACATGAGCTAACCCACTGAAACATGAGCTAACCCACTGAAACATAAGCTAACCCACTAAAACATGAGCTAACCCACTAAAACATGAGCTAACCCACTGAAACATGAGCTAACCCACTGAAACATGAGCTAACCCACTGAAACATGAGCTAACCTACTGAAACATGAGCTAACCCACTGAAAATAAGCTAACCCACTGAAACATGTGCTAACCCACTGAAACATGAGCTAACCCACTAAAACATGTGCTAACCCACTGAAACATGAGCTAACCCACTGAAACATGAGCTAACCCACTGAAACATGAGCTAAGCCACTGAAACTTGAGCTAACCCACTGAAACATGAGCTAACCCACTGAAACATGAGCTAACCGACTGAAACATGAGCTAACCCACTGAAACATGAGCTAACCCACTGAAACATGAGCTAAGCCACTGAAACATGAGCTAACCCACTGAAACATGGGCTAACCCACTGAAACATGAGCTAAGCCACTGAAACATGAGCTAACCCACTGAAACATGAGCTAACCCACTGAAACATGAGCTAACCCACTGAAACATGAGCTAACCCACTGAAATATGGACCACTGTAGTAGCAAAACGATTTATCACAATTGGAGAAACATCAACCATTTTACAGCAATTTAAAACCTCATGTATCAATGCATCCTTTTGAAACATAATTTTTTAAAGTGGTGCAGAAAATTCTGATCAAAGGTTTTTTGAGTCATTACCATACCCCCCCCCCCTTTTTTTTTCTCCCCCTTCCCTCCACCCCAACCCCGCAATCAAACTCCAGAAGGAATTGGTTGAATTGATTTTCACTGTGACTAGGACTCAGGAAAAAAGTTACACAAATTACGTACATTTTCTGAGATCTTCTCAGATTTTAGTACTTTTTCAACTGATAGTTGCTATATATTCATAGGCCTTTAAATGAAGGACACATTTGTTGTAAAATGTTGAAGCTCACAAGCTTTTGATTCTTTTTTGTTGTTAGTATTGTTATCATAACTATTCCTCAACCACGGGTGCAAGATTGTAGTTCCCTGATTCAAGTAAGTTTTACCCACATCAACAATATATTCATATAATCCAAATACTTATTTACTTTCTTGTTGAACTTCGAATGACCCTTTACGTAGACAATCTATTAATTAATACAATCTTATTTCTGACCTCATTCATTTATCCTTCTGTGGATATCCTATTTCTATTTACCATCGGTATTCCCATATCTTCCCATTTTAGTCCAAAACTATCAATGATTTTAAAATAATCTAACCACGGAGTTGATATACTCTTTCAGTAATTCTAAATATCTCCCTGAATTTGAATAATAGGTACTGGCAGTTCACTTACAGTCGTCATGGTAAGACTTCATTTTTCTCTTAAGCAAGTATTTTACGGTCACAACTTTGAATTTGCTCATTTCCTCGTTTGTTACATAAATTTGCCTGTTTTCGGTTTAATCCTTTGATATGCACCAAAATTTGGCCAAATGTAGAAATTTTAATCAGGCAAGACCATTTTCTGAAACGTTATTGTTTTTCTCTCAAATTTCAGCAAGATTCAAGATAATTTTTTGCCTTAGCGAGCTGATTATTTTGCTGTGCAAAAGCAAATAAAGAAGCAAGATATTAAATTGACAGTAGAATCTGTGTTCTATTTGGATGGATTTTTATCATTTGCGCCTATTTTGTTCGTAATCTAAGATGCTTACTACATGTGTGTAGCCTATGTAGGTTAATGCAGCGATTGCTGAGAGAGGAGGATTTGCCTCTCCTCTCCCCCTCCACTGCTAGCTACGGCCCTGGCCCCTCCTGCAGTCCTGAAGAAATCTAGAGCGAAATTTACAGACTAACTTAACAAGGAAAACCCAAGACATTAAACAGTCCGAATCGTAATTCTAAATGTTTCGATTGTCCCAGGCATGATTATAAATTCCTTTTCCGAATCATAGTCTGATTTTATTTTTATTTGATAGCTACAAATTTCAGACCCCTTCCCCAAAATAACGGGTCACCAACAATTTTTGGACCCATTTTGCCAAGTACCACTGAAAGATGTTGGTTGTCCAATGTGAATTGAAAGCTTTTATGACAAGTCATCTGAAATGTCATACCTAAAACTTAAAGCATGTATGAAAAAACAACTATCAGGAATATTTGCTGAGTTTCCTAATGTAACCAAAAACAATTGTTCGATTGACAATGCAATGAGAATCACCGGAAATTTACCCACACTTCTAAATCTCCTGCACCCACCCCGATCCGTTCCTTGATATACCACTGTTGAAGAGATGTATCCGTCCTTGCTACAGATCTTCAAAGCGTGAGACTTTCCGAATTTGAAGTAAACTTAAAATGATCAAGTTTTGTTGTAATGCCATTTCACCTAGGCCATAGCTTAGTCAACTGGCTATTATTAAGTTCGGCAAAGAATTCGGCTAAGTGAATTAACTCCCCCCTTTACGCATGTTACGTTATCTTTTTTTGAACTTTTTCGCCCGAAGTCCGAATTTCTGCTAAGGTTTGTAACACCTCGTGTCAACGCTGAGAAAGGATAACTTAATAGAGAAATTGTCTGGAAGTATCGATTGTTTTTACATTCAGATTTCGTTATAGGGGAACTCATGACAGATTCAGGTATTGTTGAAAATGCCAATTGATTGAAGGATTAGTTCATGTCAATGACGTCACCAGGTATCAGAGTTGGTACATGTAGATTGTTCCAAGTGCAAATATCAAATCAATTTGAGAACAAAACTTAAACTTCTAAAAAGCCGAACTGTTACCCTGTCAAGAAAATTCAAAATTTCGAAACAGTTCGGCCACTGACTGGTGCAGAAGATTATTGAAATGTAAAATGTAATGAAAAGAAAATGTTATGACGTAACTACTATAACATACAATATCACGTGGTCTGACGTCTTATTCACCATCAAAACTTTTGAGAAAAGGCCAAAAATCTTATTCTATCCTGCGATTGTGTGGCTTCAAAACTAATGGGTATGTCTAAAAAGTAGTAAAACAATCTAAGTAAGGGTAATCAAAATTTACCATTTGAAGAAAGTTTGAGGAAAGATAATTGAAATAGCAAAACAAATCGATGAATTTTCTTTTAAATACATTAACATTCGTCAGGAATGTGAAGATGAGGGCACAAACCTTCCATAGTAGACTTACTACACCAGTCATTTCTATACAGATAAGACAAAGCTTTACACTTGAATATCTCCTTAACGGAATAAGATTTTTGAATGCTTTCTTCACTATTTTGTTTCTTTTTAAGTTCTCTTTCATATTAAATAAACTTGCTTGACCACTGAACTTATCCTTTGAATATTTGTCATTATTTTATTTGAAGCAGTCAAAAATGACTCAAGAGATCTGTTGCCAAACATAATTACCTGAACAATATTAGGTCAGATTTGGCAGTTTGGGGGCGGGATACACTTACACAACCTGCTAATATTTCAACTAAATTGCCACATATGTTTTGTCAAGATTTCAAGGATTTTTTTATATGAAGAAAGCCTTAAAAAGAGAGTTTCACCTGATTTAAACACCACAATTTGTTTCTAATTTATTTTATTTTGATTCTGACTCCAAGTACTAATTATGAGGGTGACGTTTGTCATTACAGAATTGACTCCTTCATACGTATGTTAATACGTTACCCCACATATGACGCAATTCTACGTGACAAATTCCACCTTTGACTGTACTGATGTAGGTCATTCGGCGTAACACATTGATTGGAAAGACCACATTCTTATTACCAACTTCACATTACACCTATTGTGTATTTTTGTCAGTATGAAATCGAATGCAATTAAAGAAATTGATTTTGTTGACGTGTAGGATTTAGAGATTTCGATCTCAGTTGACATTTTTAACCCTCTTGGTTTTCTTAACCATGGTCTAGTTTATGCTCCGGGAATGATTGTGCCTTCGGCCTGGTCACCTGAGCCACTGTGATATATTTATTAGAAAGATTAGAATCCTGTTTCCGAAATCACATGTCGCCCGGCATACATATAGCGACTAGACTTAGAAAAAAATAAAGAAAGTTCTTACTTTTTGACCTAATCGGTCTTGAGAGATTTAATCCAAATGAGAGTTAAATTTCTTTCAAATGAATAGTTTAGTGTTCCTCCGTGTTTTTCTTCTATGATCAGGCGCATTAATATGCTATTTTTGGAGGTGATCAGGCGCATTGATATGCTGTTTTTGGAGGTGATCAGGCGCATTGATATGCTATTTTTGGAGGTGGTATACAAAGTAATATTTATCTACGACCCGGCTCCAAGATTGTTCCATGAAGTGGATACAATCTTACTGTCGCCAAAGTCGTATTCTAAAACTAATTATAGAACAAAGTACAATTTTACCGACCTAATCCCAGATTAAACGACTTATCTCAATTTTTACCAACATGACATAAAGTATATACGCTTCTGTCTTGAAAATGAAAATACCTCCCTAGATTTATGTGCTGACATAGTCAGTGTTTCAAGCCACATAGTATAACATAATGAATTGGATATGATACACGGGGACATTTGAGGAATATAAGGTTGTGATGTCCACTGCCAGTTAGAGATACCAGTCGTTTCTGTAAAGATTCGTGAGAGCTTTTCAGTAAAGTATAATGCATCTCGTCAAAGAAAAAATATCTTTAATAGGTGCTTTTTTTTAGATAGGTGCTTAGTTGATATGTCATGGTCAAATTTGACCATTACTTTCTAAGAGTTTTTTTTTTTTTTACTGATAAAGCGAACGTCAAATCGTTGTATCTTTATATCTGTATAAATAGAGATCTTTTGACCAATAAAGTAATGGATATATAAGCACAATCAGACAATTGATCTGACGATACGAATTAAATTACCTTAAGTTGGTATTCAGTTTGAATTAAATGGCTGTTTTTATCGAGAAAAAGCTCGGAGAAGTGCGTGATGCGTAATTAAACGACAACAAACTAGCATTCCCTTAGAAACATCGATGTTACGTCAGTTCGGGTGAACCCCTCCTTTTAGCCCTCGGTAAAACCCTTCGAAGGAGGGTTTTTTTAGGCCATGGAGGCAGCCATTACCCATCATGCAATTTCCTTCGCCCATACACTTTGTACAGAGTGACCAAGTAAATTCATTTTGTGAACTACGACGGCGTTTGCTGAAGTGTGAGAGGTACATGGAATTATGGGGAAACATGTTAGCTAACTTTTATCCAGTACCTTTTGATATGTTCACCAGTCCGAATTTGAAAAAAGAGCCAATATATGGCACGACCCATGTTTGAAATGCTTAGGTTTGTTGCGAATAATCTGTACTGTGCTAACATCTGCGTTGTGTTGACTAAGCATTGACTTTTCTTCTTTGACTGCGATTGTCAGTGTTCAATAAATTACAAATTAAAGGGTTAT
The DNA here is from genome assembly GCA_020152595.1 of Chiridota heheva. NCBI lineage: Eukaryota > Metazoa > Echinodermata > Holothuroidea > Apodida > Chiridotidae > Chiridota > Chiridota heheva. The sequence goes on from JAIGNY010001864.1 coordinate 727,186, forward strand.
TTTATATGCATTCTTACATTAAATTTTTTCTTCGCGTAAGTTGTGTTGTTATTTACGTAGCCTCTTGGAGAACGCGTTCAATTAAATCATTTTAATGCAGTGAATTATCAGTTCCTTTGTGACTTTCGTATGTGATGTTCTGTCTGAACAGTGAACGTATTCTAACGTAGGCCTATTGACCGTAACTAATGCTAAGTTACAGCCATCATGTGCGTAGAGTGTACGTTGGACTGTTTGCATTGCAGGCTTGTGTGTAATATATATTGTCATTCGTTTTATTCTTTTTCACCCATTGTCTGTACTGGCGAGTAGCGTTCAGACGTTAGGTCCTAATCAAATCATGAATAAAACTTAAGCAGTTAGTTTAGTTAATCTCAAATTGCACTGTTTATTCCTTTACGATCTGTCAGTCAGTAGGTGATCGCATAATGCTACCTGAAATAGACCAAATTGAAGTTAGTAAGCAGCTGAGATGTGTGTGCGATTCGTATGTTTGAATTGTCGACTGGTTGCTGAACTGCGCGATGGTCAAACCGTGGAAGCAGGGATTAGCATGAAAGACTCTTTTCAGGGGTTCACCCAAAGATTCGTGAGAGCTTTTCAGTAAAGTATAATGCATCTCGTCAAAGAAAAAATATCTTTAATAGGTGCTTTTTTTTAGATAGGTGCTTAGTTGACTATGTCATGGTCAAATTTGACCATTACTTTCTAAGAGTTTTTTTACTGATAAAGCGAACGTCAAATCGTTGTATCTTTATATCTGTATAATAGAGATCTTTTGACCAATAAAGTAATGGATATATAAGCACAATCAGACAATTGATCTGACGATACGAATTAAATTACCTTAAGTTGGTATTCAGTTTAAATTAAATGGCTGTTTTTATCGAGAAAAAGCTCGGAGAAGTGCGTGATGCGTAATTAAACGACAACAAACTAGCATTCCCTTAGAAACATCGATGTTACGTGAGTTATTGTGGAAGAACTAAAAATAAACCACGCATTATCGGCAAGAAATCTTGTAATGTTAACTATTTTAACATTTCACTGCCAGTCAGACAGATCTGAAGCTAGAAAAACAAATTAACAAAATGTCTGCACAGCAAAGAGCAATAACTTTGAATAGGATAAATGAAAAGTTTTTTTTCGAAGCCAGACTTTAAAAATACCTTAGAATTACATAAAAGCAAGCTTCCATCCGCATGTGCCATGGAAACCGGAACAACCACCGACCCTATGAGCCTATTGGCTCGAGTGGGCTCAGCTAACATAAATGAAAGATAATTTAATATAAGAAATAAATCCTATTTGGCATCAGAAAAGTTTCTTAACCTTAGATTCTTCAAAAATCATTTTGATCTAATTTTGAATACTCAAGAGACTAACAGTAACAGTACTAAATATGAGGGTAGTGACACATGCAAGTAAGACCTTTTGTCTTATTCAAACTGCTCTTGCAAATTGTTACTTCCGGCCGTTCCAGAAACAAGGCACGCATAGTCTGTGCAACTCTTGAAGCTTTGAAATACAATTCATGAAAAAGTGCTTTCACAATTATATTTTCCCTTGCATTTTTAATCTATCGTATGTTCGTTTTGACATCCTTCATATAAAATTCATATAAATACAAAAAATACCTGCATGGACGTAAAAATTCCTAAGTTATTCATTCATTCCGCAGTCACAAGTCGTTGATTTTCTTTATTTCCGACGCCTGACTTAACAAGCAGGGAAACTTGAAATCATAAGCAGGTGTATCCGCGATGTGTCGTGTACCAATCAATTTCAGCCCAATCGATTTTTTGTGGTTTTAGTATCTTCTCTTTTGTTTGATTGACCACGAGAGACTTAAATGTATTCAATTAGCAAGCAATAAGGTGACAAATTATTCCCATAAATTAATGTAAATTAATTCCATCATATTGGGTGTAGGGTGAAGAGACTATTAAGATAATATCTTTTGAATACAAGTGTTTGCATGTGTCCGTGCTCACACATATCTTCGCAATATCAGACCTATATGCTAAGTAACATTTAGATTATGGTCAGAAAACTGACTTCTCTGATTATGGTCAGAAAACCGACTTCTCTGATTATGGTCAGAAAACCGACTTCTCTGATTATGGTCAGAAAACTGACTTCTCTGATTATGGTCAGAAAACTGACTTCTCTGATTATGGTCAGAAAACTGACTTCTCTGATTATGGTCAGAAAACCGACTTCTCTGATTATGGTCAGAAAACTGACTTCTCTGATTATGGTCAGAAAACTGACTTCTCTGATTATGGTCAGAAAACTGACTTCTCTGATTATGGTCAGAAAACCGACTTCTCTGATTATGGTCAGAAAACTGACTTCTCTGATTATGGTCAGAAAACTGACTTCTCTGATTATGGTCAGAAAACCGACTTCTCTGATTATGGTCAGAAAACTGACTTCTCTGATTATGGTCAGAAAACTGACTTCTCTGATTATGGTCAGAAAACCGACTTCTCTGATTATGGTCAGAAAACTGACTTCTCTGATTATGGTCAGAAAACTGACTTCTCTGATTATGGTCAGAAAACTGACTTCTCTGATTATGGTCAGAAAACTGACTTCTCTGATTATGGTCAGAAAACTGACTTCTCTGATTATGGTCAGAAAACTGACTTCTCTGATTATGGTCAGAAAACTGACTTCTCTGATTATGGTCAGAAAACTGACTTCTCTGATTATGGTCAGAAAACCGACTTCTCTGATTATGGTCAGAAAACCGACTTCTCTGATTATGGTCAGAAAACCGACTTCTCTGATTATGGTCAGAAAACTGACTTCTCTGATTATGGTCAGAAAACCGACTTCTCTGATTATGGTCAGAAAACCGACTTCTCTGATTATGGTCAGAAAACCGACTTCTCTGATTATGGTCAGAAAACCGACTTCTCTGATTATGGTCAGAAAACTGACTTCTCTGATTATGGTCAGAAAACTGACTTCTCTGATTATGGTCAGAAAACTGACTTCTCTGATTATGGTCAGAAAACCGACTTCTCTGATTATGGTCAGAAAACCGACTTCTCTGATTATGGTCAGAAAACCGACTTCTCTGATTATGGTCAGAAAACGACTTCTCTGATTATGGTCAGAAAACTGACTTCTCTGATTATGGTCAGAAAACCGACTTCTCTGATTATGGTCAGAAAACCGACTTCTCTGATTATGGTCAGAAAACCGACTTCTCTGATTATGGTCAGAAAACCGACTTCTCTGATTATGGTCAGAAAACTGACTTCTCTGATTATGGTCAGAAAACTGACTTCTCTGATTATGGTCAGAAAACTGACTTCTCTGATTATGGTCAGAAAACCGACTTCTCTGATTATGGTCAGAAAACCGACTTCTCTGATTATGGTCAGAAAACCGACTTCTCTGATTATGGTCAGAAAACCGACTTCTCTGATTATGGTCAGAAAACTGACTTCTCTGATTATGGTCAGAAAACTGACTTCTCTGATTATGGTCAGAAAACCGACTTCTCTGATTATGGTCAGAAAACCGACTTCTCTGATTATGGTCAGAAAACTGACTTCTCTGATTATGGTCAGAAAACTGACTTCTCTGATTATGGTCAGAAAACCGACTTCTCTGATTATGGTCAGAAAACCGACTTCTCTGATTATGGTGAAAACTGACTTCTCTGATTATGGTCAGAAAACCGACTTCTCTGATTATGGTCAGAAAACTGACTTCTCTGATTATGGTCAGAAAACTGACTTCTCTGATTATGGTCAGAAAACCGACTTCTCTGATTATGGTCAGAAAACTGACTTCTCTGATTATGGTCAGAAAACGACTTCTCTGATTATGGTCAGAAAACTGACTTCTCTGATTATGGTCAGAAAACTGACTTCTCTGATTATGGTCAGAAAACCGACTTCTCTGATTATGGTCAGAAAACTGACTTCTCTGATTATGGTCAGAAAACCGACTTCTCTGATTATGGTCAGAAAACCGACTTCTCTGATTATGGTCAGAAAACCGACTTCTCTGATTATGGTCAGAAAACCGACTTCTCTGATTATGGTCAGAAAACGACTTCTCTCTCTGATTATGGTCAGAAAACCGACTTCTCTGATTATGGTCAGAAAACCGACTTCTCTGATTATGGTCAGAAAACCGACTTCTCTGATTATGGTCAGAAAACCGACTTCTCTGATTATGGTCAGAAAACCGACTTCTCTGATTATGGTCAGAAAACCGACTTCTCTGATTATGGTCAGAAAACCGACTTCTCTGATTATGGTCAGAAAACTGACTTCTCTGATTATGGTCAGAAAACTGACTTCTCTGATTATGGTCAGAAAACTGACTTCTCTGATTGGTCAGAAAACTGACTTCTCTGATTATGGTCAGAAAACCGACTTCTCTGATTATGGTCAGAAAACCGACTTCTCTGATTATGGTCAGAAAACCGACTTCTCTGATTATGGTCAGAAAACTGACTTCTCTGATTATGGTCAGAAAACTGACTTCTCTGATTATGGTCAGAAAACCGACTTCTCTGATTATGGTCAGAAAACCGACTTCTCTGATTATGGTCAGAAAACCGACTTCTCTGATTATGGTCAGAAAACCGACTTCTCTGATTATGGTCAGAAAACTGACTTCTCTGATTATGGTCAGAAAACTGACTTCTCTGATTATGGTCAGAAAACTGACTTCTCTGATTATGGTCAGAAAACCGACTTCTCTGATTATGGTCAGAAAACCGACTTCTCTGATTATGGTCAGAAAACCGACTTCTCTGATTATGGTCAGAAAACCGACTTCTCTGATTATGGTCAGAAAACTGACTTCTCTGATTATGGTCAGAAAACTGACTTCTCTGATTATGGTCAGAAAACTGACTTCTCTGATTATGGTCAGAAAACCGACTTCTCTGATTATGGTCAGAAAACTGACTTCTCTGATTATGGTCAGAAAACTGACTTCTCTGATTATGGTCAGAAAACCGACTTCTCTGATTATGGTCAGAAAACTGACTTCTCTGATTATGGTCAGAAAACTGACTTCTCTGATTATGGTCAGAAAACCGACTTCTCTGATTATGGTCAGAAAACTGACTTCTCTGATTATGGTCAGAAAACCGACTTCTCTGATTATGGTCAGAAAACTGACTTCTCTGATTATGGTCAGAAAACTGACTTCTCTGATTATGGTCAGAAAACCGACTTCTCTGATTATGGTCAGAAAACCGACTTCTCTGATTATGGTCAGAAAACTGACTTCTCTGATTATGGTCAGAAAACTGACTTCTCTGATTATGGTCAGAAAACTGACTTCTCTGATTATGGTCAGAAAACTGACTTCTCTGATTATGGTCAGAAAACTGACTTCTCTGATTATGGTCAGAAAACTGACTTCTCTGATTATGGTCAGAAAACTGACTTCTCTGATTATGGTCAGAAAACTGACTTCTCTGATTATGGTCAGAAAACTGACTTCTCTGATTATGGTCAGAAAACTGATTATGACTTCTCTGATTATGGTCAGAAAACCGACTTCTCTGATTATGGTCAGAAAACCGACTTCTCTGATTATGGTCAGAAAACCGACTTCTCTGATTATGGTCAGAAAACCGACTTCTCTGATTATGGTCAGAAAACCGACTTCTCTGATTATGGTCAGAAAACCGACTTCTCTGATTATGGTCAGAAAACCGACTTCTCTGATTATGGTCAGAAAACCGACTTCTCTGATTATGGTCAGAAAACTGACTTCTCTGATTATGGTCAGAAAACTGACTTCTCTGATTATGGTCAGAAAACTGACTTCTCTGATTATGGTCAGAAAACCGACTTCTCTGATTATGGTCAGAAAACCGACTTCTCTGATTATGGTCAGAAAACCGACTTCTCTGATTATGGTCAGAAAACTGACTTCTCTGATTATGGTCAGAAAACTGACTTCTCTGATTATGGTCAGAAAACCGACTTCTCTGATTATGGTCAGAAAACTGACTTCTCTGATTATGGTCAGAAAACTGACTTCTCTGATTATGGTCAGAAAACCGACTTCTCTGATTATGGTCAGAAAACCGACTTCTCTGATTATGGTCAGAAAACCGACTTCTCTGATTATGGTCAGAAAACTGACTTCTCTGATTATGGTCAGAAAACTGACTTCTCTGATTATGGTCAGAAAACCGACTTCTCTGATTATGGTCAGAAAAAACCGACTTCTCTGATTATGGTCAGAAAACTGACTTCTCTGATTATGGTCAGAAAACTGACTTCTCTGATTATGGTCAGAAAACCGACTTCTCTGATTATGGTCAGAAAACCGACTTCTCTGATTATGGTCAGAAAACCGACTTCTCTGATTATGGTCAGAAAACCGACTTCTCTGATTATGGTCAGAAAACTGACTTCTCTGATTATGGTCAGAAAACCGACTTCTCTGATTATGGTCAGAAAAACTGACTTCTCTGATTATGGTCAGAAAACCGACTTCTCTGATTATGGTCAGAAAACCGACTTCTCTGATTATGGTCAGAAAACTGACTTCTCTGATTATGGTCAGAAAACTGTCTTCTCTGATTATGGTCAGAAAACTGACTTCTCTGATTATGGTCAGAAAACCGACTTCTCTGATTATGGTCAGAAAACCGACTTCTCTGATTATGGTCAGAAAACCGACTTCTCTGATTATGGTCAGAAAACTGACTTCTCTGATTATGGTCAGAAAACCGACTTCTCTGATTATGGTCAGAAAACCGACTTCTCTGATTATGGTCAGAAAACCGACTTCTCTGATTATGGTCAGAAAACTGACTTCTCTGATTATGGTCAGAAAACTGACTTCTCTGATTATGGTCAGAAAACCGACTTCTCTGATTATGGTCAGAAAACCGACTTCTCTGATTATGGTCAGAAAACCGACTTCTCTGATTATGGTCAGAAAACCGACTTTTCTGATTATGGTCAGAAAACCGACTTCTCTGATTATGGTCAGAAAACCGACTTCTCTGATTATGGTCAGAAAACCGACTTCTCTGATTATGGTCAGAAAACCGACTTCTCTGATTATGGTCAGAAAACTGACTTCTCTGATTATGGTCAGAAAACCGACTTCTCTGATTATGGTCAGAAAACCGACTTCTCTGATTATGGTCAGAAAACCGACTTCTCTGATTATGGTCAGAAAACCGACTTCTCTGATTATGGTCAGAAAACCGACTTCTCTGATTATGGTCAGAAAACCGACTTCTCTGATTATGGTCAGAAAACCGACTTCTCTGATTATGGTCAGAAAACCGACTTCTCTGATGAGGTGCATTTCTCTCCATATCTAAATTTGTAAGTTTATAGAACGAAGATTGTATTTAATAAGATAGCTTATATTTTCTATGATATCTTGTTTTGATCTATTATTACAACACTTCGTTGGTTTACATTGGTCGACACACGAAAAGCTGTGAAACCTCGTTAAACAGATACAAGTAATGTATTTCTGGATAAATGGAATTCCACCTTTGCTATGGCACACTTTAGCTGTTGAAAACAATGTACCAATAATGAAGTTCAAATTCACGTGACAAAATTGCTAATAAATACACTAATTTGCAGAGTAAAGTATAAAGACACACATCGTGTATGTGTACAGTATGCATTCTTATACAGTATGCAACAGAGCTCGTGATGTTCCATCTGAATAAATGTTGCAAAAAATAGTTTCAATAATAGTTAAAAGAAAACTTTCTATGTGTTCTAAATTGATTCACAATTGTCACAATATTAGGCTTTCTTTACAGTAAACTTTCTTAACCAATCATTTTCACAACAGCTTGTGCCATCTTTAGACCACGATAGCTCATGTATGTACCAAGATAGCAAAGTAGGTTTTGACCACTTCTGTTTGTTCTATTTGATACATGATGGACATGCTTGACCATTCTAGTACTTGAACCACTTGAACTGTCAGACTGTAGGCAAAACTATTTTCCATGATCTACTTGAAACCAACTGTTCCCTCATTGTGCCACTTTTATTAATGTCATGCAACAATTATAGTTGAAGTTCTTTAATATTGCAATACCCGACTAAACGTCAGAACACTTATATTGAATGCCTACGGCTACGTGGATTTTCTATTTATGTTATGATATCAGTAAGTGTTTCAGATTAAGGTGTAAATTTGATGCAAAGTCGTTACTCTATCATACAAACTTAATGAAAACACCTAAGAGGATAACTAACACATATTGCGAACTATATGATCGGACACCGCATGGGAATGCACATCGGCAAAAGATAGTTCTACCACACATTTTACAATGGCTTTTGCCATGGCAATAATAATCACCTTATCAAAATCATAATGATGATTTGTAATTCATAAATGTAATTTTTATGTTTAACTCAGATCTGCCACAATTGAGGACGTAGCCCATATTCTTATCCACCCTGTCCAGTAGTTAACCACATCACTTTCTAATTTACCATTAAAAAACGGCTCAAGAGTAAGTCTTGCGTGTAAAATGCAGCTCTGCGCTTTTACGAGGGTTAAAATGACCTGAAGTGCTTGCAGAATAATATGATAAGAATTGTTCCGGGAAATATTGATTTTTCAAGAACATTAGCTTCAAGTATGGTCAGCTAAGCCATCAAAGGCAGATACTTCTGAATAACTAAAATAAAAAGCACCTGGCAGCGTTGTACTTCAAAAAAGAATTTCCAAGTAAACCTTGATAGAAGACATAAGGCCATCGAAGGTCATTGCGTCAAGACTAAAATTGAACAATAGGTCGTTTTACTTTTACACATATTCATCAAAAGAAAAGTGTAAAAATAAACGCTTGAATAGGTTAGGTGTGCCACTGACCAAGCAGTTTCAATTCAATGATTGAGACAGTTAGTGTCTCACTGTCTTGCATAAACATGGCACAAATGATATTTTTGATTACACTACTGCACACGTGACATCATGAAATCGAATTATCTCGACATTGTGCGAATTATCCCGACAGAGCAAGAATTATCTTAGCAAAGCATATCATGGTATTTGTAGGTTACAACTTACAACTCTTTCTGACTGATTTTGCCATTATATTGTTATGTAAAGTAAACAATGTGTATGTCGCACATTAAACCATATCACATTGCAACATTTTTCAAGGTTTAAAATAAAACCTTCAATTTTCAATGTTTCGCATAACATCAAAATATTATTACATTAAATGCCATAATAACGACGCTCATTATTAAAAGTTTTTATCATGTAAATTTATTGTTTAGTTCTTATTTGTGATGCATTGATATCTAAAATCAAATTGGCAAAGCACAAAATTATATTTATACACTTTTAAGCAAATTTAACAATTTTCTCGCATTTAAAAATTCGTTTTGCTTTATTTGGGAATTCTGGGTAGTTTTCATCAAGACAATAGGTATCATGTACCATATAATATTTCCAACATTCGTAAAAGCATGTCTAAGCTAGCATATAATCTGGTTGAGTTTTCTCTGTATAATATGTTATAAGATCTGTTCAATTTGTTTGCTAACATCTTGCCTCGGTGGGAAATGGCACTGGAACTTAACTAGTGGGTTTTATCCATGGAGTTCCTTATTGTTTCAGTTTAATCGTAATTCCAAAATTAATCTAAAAACGCAATACAACAATTAAATGCGAGACATTGTACAAATTATCCTAACGAATGATCCAAAGCCTAATAATTACGCGCTGTTTCTTTCCTATTGATGTTGCCATGTTATTTTTTTATCAAAAGTAAACATGACATACACATCACATCATGCCACATTGCAACAGTTTTAAAGGTTTGAAATACAATCTTTAATGTGCAATGTTTCGTATAACATAAAAATGTAATTGCTTTAAACACCATAATAACGATATTCATTATGAAAATGTTTCATCGTGTAAATGTTTTATTTGTGATGCCTTAAAGGAGCACTAAACCAAAAAGTGAGGGCGCTTGTTGTTTTTTTGTGAATTTTACAGATATATCATCCACAAAAGATCGATAAACTTCATGCATGCATAGCCCACAGACGATGTGAGGACAAAGGTTACTTGAATATTCATATTAACCAAAAACTGGCAATATCGTTGAATGCTAAGTAAGCATTTTATTTTGGGGATACCCCCTAGAAATCTGCCATCACTTTTCAGTCTAGTGCTCCTTTAATATCTGAAATCAAATTAGCGTAAATAGTACTTACACACTTTTGACCAAGTTGAAAACATTTCTCGTATTCAAAAATATTTTTGCTTTTTCTGGGAATGCTGGGTAGTTTTCTTCAAGATAAGATGCATCATGTATCATATACTATATTCAACATTCGTGAAAGCATGTCTAAGCTAGCATACTTCAAGTGCAACGAATATTTAAACAATATCGGCGTGATGAACTTCAAAATGAGGTTTTTAAAAACACAATGTGGCAGACTTTGAAGAATCGATAACAAACTGCTTATTGCACTGATATTGATAAGATATGATCAAAAATAAATTAAAAGTAAAGCAAATTTAAGGTGGTTAAAAACATTAAGTGTAACAAATATTGAAACAAAATCGGCGTGAATAAAATTCAAAATGAAGTTTTCAAATAAACGGTATGGCAGACTTTCTACAATTAATAACAAACTGTTTGTTGTTACAGTACTCATATCGATGTGACAGAAATCCCTGAATGTTGCAAATGAAAATCAAATGTAGATATTTGCTAACTGTGAATGAAGCTACATTTTAATTTTGATCTTAGCTGTGAAAGTAACTATTCCCAATTGCGGTTTTGTTTTGTGTTGCTGTTTTCATCACTAAAACAGTGCTTTTGAAATTATAATCTAAAGTACTTCTCTACGAACGTTCTTTAAATTGTTTTGCTTTTTTCTTGATTTATTCATGATAGATTCTCTTGGGAAAGTTATTGCTTAAAGACATGCATTGTTGCTTTTTATGATTGCTGTGATTCGGAGCATTACTACGGCTCAAGTAGTCTTGCGTATAAAATGCAGCTGTGCGCTTTACAAGGGTTACAATGACCTGAAGCGCTTGCAGACTAACATGATAAGAATTATTAGGGAAAATATTGATTTTGCAAGAACATTAGCTTCAAGTAGGTTCAGCTAAGCCATCAAAGGCAGATATACTTTGAGTAACTAAAATAAAAAGCACCTAACAGTGTTGTACTTGAAGACAGAATTTCCAAGTAAACCTTGATAGAAAACAACCATAAGGCCATCGAAGATCATTTCGTCAAGACCGTATTGAATAATAGGTCGTTTTACTTTAACACATAGTTATCAAAAGAAAATTAGAAGAAAAAAATACGCTTGAATAGGTAAGGTATGCCACTGACCAACCTCCGTTCCTTTTCACCGACAACCTGTAAGCAGTGTCAATTCAATGATTGAGACAGTTAGTGTCTCTCTGTCTTGCATAAACATGGCACAAATGATGTTTTTAATTGCACTACTGCACACGTCACATCATGAAATCGAATTATCTCGACATTGTGCGAATTATCCCGACAGAGCAAGAATTATCTTAGCAAAGCATATCATGGTATTTGTAGGTTACAGCTTACAACTCTTTCAGACTGATTTTGCCATTATATTTTTATCAAAAGTAAACAATGTGTATGTCGCACATTAAACCATATCACATTGCAACATTTTTTAAGATTTAAAATAAAATCTTCAATGTTCAATGTTTTGCATAACATCAAAATGTTATTAGATTAAATGCCATTATAACGACGTTCATTATCAAAAGTTTTTATCATGTAAATTTATTGTTTGGTTTTATTTGTGATGCGTTAATATCTGAAATGAAATAAGCGTAATAACCACAAACAACACTAAGACACTTTTAACCAACTTTAACAATCTTCTCGCATCTTGAAAATTAGTTTTGCTTTATATGGGAAGGCTGGGTAGTTTTCATCAAGATAAGAGGTATCATGTATCACATGATATGTCCAACATTCGTGAAAGCATGTCTAAGCTAGCGTAGGATCTGGTTGGGTTTTCTCTTTATAATATGTTATATGATCTGTTCAATTCGGTTACTAGCAGTTTGCCCCAATGAGAAATGGCGCTGAAACTCAACTAGTCTGTTTTATCCGTGGAGATCCTTTATTTTTTGTCAATTTTATTGGCAATACAAAAATTAAATGTAAATTGTAAGGAGCTGAAGTAAAGCAAATGTAATGTGTATACAAACTTTAAGTGCAAGGAATATCGAAACAATATCGGCGTGAATGAACTCTAAAATGAGGTTTTCAAAAACACGATGTGGCAGACTTTGAAGAATTGATAACAAACTGCTTATTGTACTGATATTGATGTGACAGAAATCCCTGAATGTCGCAAATGAAAATCAAATGAAGATATTTGCTAACTGAATGAAGCTACATTTTAATTTTGATCCTAGCTGGGAAAGTACCATTCCCAATTGCGGCTTTTTTTGTTGCTATTTTCATCACCAAAACAGTGCCTCTGAGATTTCAATCTAAAGCACTTATGAGCGAACGTTCTTTAGATTGTTTTGCTTTTTTCTTGATTCATTCATGATAGATTTTCTGGGTAAATTATTTCTAATGACAGGCATTGTTGCTTTTTATGATTGCCGTGATTCGGACCATTAATACGGCTCAAGAGTTAGTCTTGGGTGTAAAATACATATGTGTACTTTACGAGTGTTACAATGACCTGAAGCGCTTGCAGAATAATACGATACAAATTGTTTCGGGGTATTACATTAAATGTCATTATAACGAAATTCAATAACAAAATGTTTTATCATGTAAATTTATTGTTTAGTTTTTATTTGTGATAAATTAATATCTAAAATCAAATCAGCGTAACCACAAATAACATTTAAACACTTTTAACCAACTTTAATAATCTTTTCGCATTTAAAAATGTTTTCTGTTTTATTTTGGATCGCTGGGTAGTTTTCATCAAGATAAGAGGTATCATGTATCACTTAACATCTCTAACATTCGGGAAAGCATGTCTAAGCTAGCATTTAATCTGGTTGAGTTTTCTCTGTATAATATGTTATAAAATCTGTTCAATTTGTTTGCTAACATCTTGCCTCGGTGGGAAATGGTACTGAAACTTGACTAAGTGTGTTTTTTTCATAGAGATTCTTTATGTTTGTCAATTCTAATAGCAATACAAAAAACAAATGTAAATTATAAAGAGCTGAAGTAAAGTAAATGTAATGTGTATACAAACAATAAATGTAACAAATTTTAAAACAATATCGGTGTGAATGAACTCTAAAATGAGGTTTTCAAAAACACGATGTGGCAGACTTTGAACAATTGATGATTGCACGTTAGAAGACATGAGACACTGACATCTTACTAAAACATTATCAAGTACAAATGGTATTTGGTAAAATGTTATAAATAAACAAGACATTTGATTTCGTAGTAAGTAACACACAACACTTAATTCATCACTTACTGTAGTTTGCAACACAGTTCTTGCTTATAGTCTTGTAAGGCAGTAAGGATAACAAGGTAAACTTAAAGTAAACACTTATTTTAAGAAAACATGCCAATATAAACCAAAAATATGCCAATATAAACCAATCCAATATGCCAATATAAACCAATAAAATAACAAAAGGCTGGAACAAAAGCGACCATTTGACCATTTTGCATCCGGCATGATAGAGCCTTATCATAATATATTATGCACATTTTATTGTTATTTTGTGACATCACAACAAGAAAACATGAATTTTCTTATGTAAATCTGTTGTTTTAATTCTTCATCACCGTTTTTTAATGGGATCAGTTCAATATGACTAAGAGATTTTGAATCCTCTATGAAAATTTAGCAGGAGAAAAAAGGCTGAATAAAAGTATGATTTTCAGTGACTGAAATTTAGGACAGAATTTTAAAGAATTACAATAAAGATTTTGAGTTGTCCTCTCTTTCATACGTCACAACTTTTGCATTCATTAAAAACTCTTCAATGGTAACTGTATGTGCTACCGTTGTAGTTCAAAAATTAATCTGTTTAGAGTTTTAAGTTCTTTCCGGTGAATATACAATCTCTACCGTTCAGTATGCAATAACTTTTTTGAAAACCAAAAACGCATATCTCCGCTTCTTATGTTTGTCTTGTATTGTATCAATCGTCTTTATGGAGGTTTTCAGTTTTTGCGTTCAATATATGCGTGGTCATTCCGTAATGCGTAATAGAGCTCGACCCAAGTACATTTTGGCATATCACACAATCGAGTGTCACCATGCTGTATCAAATGAACTTTTAAAAAATCTTTTTGAAAATATTTGAAAATCGAATTTAAATGAATGACGAAACAATCAAATACATCCAGAAGAATATTTTCTTAAATTGTTTTTTTTCGTTTTGTTAACGATACGCAATAGCTGTTAATTCTGTGTTTACAAATATTTTACAAAGAATAAATATGATAAACATTTTGTTTGATATCTAAAATTCTGTGATGAAAACACATTGCAATGACATTATAATTTAGGAATTTAACAAATGAATACAATTATTTTCCTACTTACAGTAATCTTGAACTATCTGATTATGTGCAAGGCTTTGCTTTATATGATTAATTCTATTAATGTCCTTCACATTTGGTTTAAACGAAATATAGAATAGTTATGAAATTATTTGTTCACCAACACAATATTCGAAGAAAGAGGCTTTTATAACTTAACGGAATTGGAAAACCAGTTGTATTTATACACATTTTTCTAAAAACAAAAAAACAAAGAACCTATTGATTAGATCTAAAAAACATGCGTCTTGCAGTTATAAGAGCATGTAATATGCTTAAGATCTCTCTCTCTCTCTCTAGGTGCCGGGTCTGGAACAGACATTGGCGATCATGGCCCTCCAGTCACTTCTGCTTAGAGCTAAATGCATAAACGTATTGTTACTTAGGCTGTTGTTGGTTGCCCAGTTGTTTAAGCTTTGGACATATTTAACTCGCTGCCTTCCTCTGCTTCTTTTGCCCTTAATTTTCCCACATACTGCAAGCTGTTCCAACCCATCCTCCCGATAAACATGCCAGAAAACTTCCATCTGTCTTCTTCTGATGGCATTAAGTAGGGACCTGTCCATGCCTGAAGCTATCAGGACATCATAATTTGTTTTCCTTTCTGTCCAAGATATTTTCAACATTCTCCTAATGAACCACATTTCCGTAGCTTCTAATCTTTTCTTGATGTCACTGGTAATTTTCCAGCATTCACAGCCAGAGAGATGAGTAGACCATACATATGCCTTCAAGACACAGACTTTCGTGTCCATTCCAATATTTTTATTCTATTCTTCAGAATTGAATTCATTGTTATAAACATGTCTTTGACAATTGCAATGCGTTTTTTAACTATCTGACAGTCTGATGTTAGTGTGAGCCCAAGAACGTAAACTGTTGTACTTGTTTAATTATTTCTCCTTGGCTTTGTTTAATACATAATAGGTTTATGGCTTTTTTTTAAACGATCATACATTATGTTTTCTTTACATTTAGAGACAGCCCTCTCTTTTCGCTTTCCTCTACAGTTTTTCTTCTGACTCTGCTATAAGTACCGTGTCATCTGCATAGCGTAGCTTTTTTATGTTATAGCCTCTAACTTTCATCCCCTCAAGACTGTCGATGTTACGAAGTATTGTTTCATTGTAAATGTTGAAAAGATCTGGTGACAAAACACACCCCTGCCTGACTTCTCTTCGGATTACTTTAAATTCTTATTGCTGCTTCCTGGTCCCAGTATAGGTTTCCTATAATTCTTAGGTCTTTTCCGTTAATGTTCAAATTACTAAGTATTTCAAAGAAATCTTTATGTTTGACTTTGTCAAAGGCTTTGGAGTAATCAATGAAACATAAATATAAATTTTGCTGTACTTCTATGCACCTTTCCATGATCATTGATAGTGTAAATATTGCATTCCTAGTGCCTTTGTCTACAACAAAACCAAATTGTGTTTCTGAAATTTCTGGCCGAATACTATTTCTCATCCTGGACATTATAACACGAAGTAAGACCTTGGTGATATGGCTCCTCAAGCTTTTGGTCCTGTGTAGTTCGCATTCTGTTGCACCTGGTTTCTTGGGTAAGGTTATGAAGATAGATTTGCTCATACCTGGTGGTATCTCTGTATCATATATCATATTTAAAAGCCTAGTTATAGTTTCAATGCCTACATCATCAAGAGCCACAAAAACTTCAATTGGCATTTTGTCAGGTCCTGATGCTTTGCCATGATTCATGTTACTGGTGGCTCTTTGCAATTCCTCCTTAGTATCGGTGGGCCCTCCATGTTCTTTTTAATGGTAGCTTTTTTTCCTCTGTTATCATCAAAGAGTTCGTCGATATATTCTGACCATCAGTGTTGGATGTCCTCTTTGTCCATGAGGATGGTACCACCTTTTGATTTAATGCAACCTGTCTGTGTACAGGTACGTTTTGCTGTTAGTTCTCTGACTTTTTCATGCATGTATTTACTGTTTATGGTTACGTGTGTTCTCAATTTCTTTGCACTGTTGATTGATCCAGGTTTCTTTGACTTTATTGCATTTTTTCTTTACTACTCTGTTTATTTGATGATATCTTTCATCATCATCCGTTGCTAACCGTCTTGTTTCCATTAAGTCAAGGATTTCTTAGGTCATCCACTTTTTGTGATCCTTATTTGCCTGTTTTGGAATCTGTTCACTCATTGCTTTTGTTACTGAATCTTTCATTATTTGCCACATTTCATCAGCCTCAGTGAAGCTTTCCAGAACTTGGAATTTGTTCTTCAATGAAACTGAGAATCGCTCTTTTATGTCTGGATCAGTTTTTAACAAGTTGATCTGTAATTTAGGTTCCTTTTTAGGTTTCTTTAGTGATTTAAGTTTTACTTGGATTTTACATTTAACAGGAATATGATCACTGTCACAATCAGCACCGGGCATTGACTTAGCTGTTTTGACCGAATTTCGAAACCGTTTCTAAATCAGTGTGAAATCAATCCTATTTCTGACTCTGTCTCCTGGGCTCTTCCAGGTTTAACGTCTTCTTGGGTGATTTTCGAAGCAAGTGTTGACAATTATGAAGTCATGTTCTCTGCACCATTCAACTAGTCTTTCTCCACGGTCATTTATTTCTCCTAGTCCGAATGGTCCAACAATATCTTCTACTTTGCAGTTTCCAACTTTGGCATTGAAATCGCCCATCACAATCTTTATATCCTGTGATTTGAGTTGTTGTTTGGCTTTTTCTACTTCTTCATATAATTTTTCTATTTCTGTTGTCTCATATTCAGCTGTGGGTGCATATACCTGAATAAAGCCAATGTTAAATGGTGTACCTTGTATTATCACCACTATGCCACGATCAGATATTGGCCAGAACCCTTTGATACATCTCGCAGCTGCAGAATCGAACAAGACACCGACTCCTTTTTGGTGATGGTCTCCTCCAGAATACACCAGGGTGTGACCATCTGATGTTAAAGACCCAGCACCCTTCCATCTAACTTCTGAGAAACCTTGTATATTGATATCCATCCTTTTCATTTCCTGCTTTATGTTGTCTAATTTACCTTTCTGCATCATTGTTCTCACGTTCCATGTTGCTCTACTTTTTGGCAAACTGTTACGGCTAGTCGTTGCATGACGATCGGGTGCCACCTGCCGCTCATGGCTGTCCCTATCGAGTGAGGTGTTCCATTTTAGAACCCCATTTACGCTGTTACTCTTATTCTGTGTTTGGAGCGTCATGATTATACTTAGGAAAATGCAGCAGTGGTTTCCTCTTGCCTTCTGCCGGTTTGCATACAGTTTACTTTGATAGCCTTTGACAAACCAACATCTTCCTGCAAGGCAGCAGGAATTCGTGGATGGCCGTTGGCTCATAAGGAGTTCATCCGCCCTTTGACAGGTTTTTTTTTTTTTCCGCTGGGGATCCACTACCCTCCTCATATAACAAGCTAAATGGGGGATCTGGTTTAGTCGCCGACCACTCAACCCATGGACAGGTAGTACTGGGTACATGGCTGCCAGTAGATGCTTAAGATAAGAAACTTTTATCTTGGTAAATCTATAGGAAAACATTCATTGACAACTGACAAAGAGAGAGAGAGAGTGTGTGCAACTATTGGAAGTTGCAGTTGATTACAATGAAAATCTTAATAGGGTCTTTCTCATAGCATCGCTTTAATTTCTTTTATGGTTTCCTGTCTTTCTATTGTTCTCCTTCTCTCTTTTATTGTTTTACTTCTTCCTCGGATGTTTCCCTTTTTTCAATTGTAATTTTTTTTTTGTTTCCCTCCTGTCTCTGTGTGCTCTTCTTCTGTATCTAATGATTTCCTCTCTTTTCCTCATTTTCTCTTTCTTTTTCTGATTTCCCATTCCTTCTTCCTTTGTTGTTCCTTATCATTCTCTGGTTGTCCCTCTTCTTTATCTGATTCTTTCTGTTCTTCTTCTTTTTTCATTTTCACTAATCTGCGTGACTTGTGATAATTACGACTGGGCACTGGAAAAAAATCAAATCCCTTTGTTCCCCTTTCTATAGATTGTTTCATATTAATTACTTCCTTGTATAACTGTTAAGAAATCAATACTGTTAAATACCAACAAATACAAAATTAAACACAATTACTAACCTGCTATGAGCTACATGATCTCAGTGACGCAAGTAAAGGATTGATCTTCGGCCAATTTGATTTTTACAGACTAAAGAGAGAATACATACAGACACAGAACAATCTTTACAATATTCAAAGAAATATTCCAGTTAATTTTCATTTCGATATATTAGGCAGAGGACTATAAAAGAAACAAATTGGTGTAAACACCATGCTGATATCTTTTTTCGTTTTGAAGTTAACGTTTCGAATCATTTACGAGTATGTTTAAATATTACCCTGCAGTGACGGTGTGATGTTATGTTATACTCGCAGTAACGAGACAATTGTTTATATGTATTTCTTTGAAAATGAATTGCATCTTTCTAGTTTTTTGGAGAAAAAAACTGTTGCCTAATTATTGAGATGGGGTATGACATGCACTTTACAAGAACATGTTTCGCCAATCTGTATATACCTTCCAGTCTTAATAAAAGAACATAAATTTAGAGTTTGTTTAAAAACCTTAAAAATGATCTCTATCTGCAAATATAACATCACACTGTATACTGCAGTGGTCACTTTTTAGCACACCTATGAAATCTGTGAATGCAATAAGTCCTAAACGGAATAAGATATCAAGGTGGTGTTTTCACCAATTTGTGTCAAAATGCACACGAATATTTCTTTAATTCAATGTGTGATGATGGTTAAAGACATGACAGAAAAAATATATGAACAATATACTTTAATTTTGCTAATGGTTGGATGCAATAAATAATATTCATTCATCGTTTAAAACTAGTGTGAAATTCTCTACATAATGTTTTAGATGTGGAATAAGAAAACGTGTGAAGATGCAAACAACCATTGCACAAACAATAGATTGACAAAACAGAAGACTCATTTTTTAAATATAAATTTATCAAAACGATTTCAAAAACAAAAGCATGATGTGCTATAGATAGATCTTAAAAAGAAAGCAGATGTTTAGGAATAGAACCGTCAAGTCACTGAAATGAACACAATAAACAAAAATGAAGCCAGGTACGTAAATAGAAAACAAATTGTCACATGCAAAGAATTTTTCGAGGCATTTTCACCTATGAAAGAAAGAAATGGACACAGCGATATCTGAACAGAAAGTGGAAAATAATTTCTGGATGTATTCACATGTTTTGTTGACCAAAAGAAAGGAATCACTTGACTTAAAGATACTGAATGAAAATGACGGTACTTTCTATACTTATCAATTTTGAATGAAGAGGAGATTCTCACAAATGCAGAAAAGTACGGTTCTTTTGCTGTATAAAAATTATCAGATCATTTTCAATTTTCTACATTTTGCAAGATTTAAGAAATAAAATAGATTGGTGTCTGTGACAAAGATTCTAAAAGATTTAGGAAATCACAATGATTTTGAAATCTTTCAAAAATCCACGCTTTAAACAAACGAAGCCAAAAAGTGTGGAAAATACACAAAACAAAAGTTAGCTGCGTACGATGTTCTAATGTTTTCTTTTATGTTTCCAAGCGAATAAAACCTCAACCTTTCATGCAGTTATATAGCTATTAACAGCGAAAATGCTCCCGCATAGTGCAGACTTCTTATAATATCTCTAAAATTGTCTTAAGTGCCTGCTTCAGTATAACAATGATGTTGTCCTTGCTCTTCAAGTAATAACGCTATGTGTTTGTTTATCATATGCCGGTAAGTAAAACAAACTTGCTTTAAGTGGCCTCAGTAATTTTACATGACATTCACACAAATAAACGTACTTCGGTTTGTTTCAATTAAATGCTTTATCACTTAACTCACTAATTTGCTTCGTATATTGACGTAAGTCGGGACGACCTATTTCTTACTCTTTTATACTTTGTATGTTAAACCTTTCTGTTTCTCTATTTACACCTTAGGCAAGGTTAAGTAAAACAGCAAAAACTAGAAATGGTGTTAACAAATATACGTTTGACGTTTATAATCTTAAGAATGTGCATCAAATCGTTTTGGTGAGATATGTATGATAGAAAATATTAACAGCGATAAATCTCTTGAAGTGTATTCTGTATTTACATTTCAAGTTAACAATGAGTATTAGTTCAGTGGATATCACAGGAAAAGAGTGACCTCTTTATTTTGGAAAGGTTGTCAATTTATGAAAGGATGTCGGTCAAAATCAGAAAATCTGATTATATAATTTATTCTCCTGAGAATAATTGGTAAAAACTTATGATTTTGTGAAAATCTTTCTAAATATTCTTCAAACATAACAAACTTTGTTTTTATATATATAAAAAAAATCAAATAAACCCATGTACAAATTTGTTTAAAAGTCCGTATATTGCCTACAATTTCCATTCAAGTGGTTAATCCAGTACGATATGAATTATGTTAATGATTTTGGAATAAAAAATGTTTTACAAAGATTTTGAGAAGGGAAAAACGGTTCCATTTTATTGACAGTACAGGAAGCAACGTATGCATTCAAGTCATTTTTTTAAGTGTTAATGACTTGTTAAGCGCTATGCGTTTCAATCAGCACCATTTATTTGGAGATTAGAAACCTAGACATTATCTTATTCTCACTCACACAGAGAAAAAATCTTAAGAATATAGAAACGATCCAATCCAGCAGATTTAAGATAAATATTGTAATATGCTGGTCACTTTGAATTGGTGGTTGTTGCTGTATTTCAGTGTTTTAATAACTTATAGCAACGATTACTCTTTTAAAAGCAGGTTTTCATTCTCAAACAGATATCTATTAGTGTATTCGCCCACAGTTTTATCCTTTAATGATTTTAGTGTGATTCATGTTTCTATTACCCTTAGATTACAGGAATGGGTGACAAGAACGTTTGATAAAAACCTTCGTTCCAACAAGAATTCATTAAATGTCTAACAAACTCGTGGACACATCAATTTTGACAATCGTTTTAGAAACTTCGGTATTTTTTAATTTACCTGATTAAAGTACGATTGAAAATGATGATATACTACTAAATAAATATTATATTTGCTCAAGTTTAAAGCCAAATAGATTTTTAACAATCATCCAAAGAACTAACTTTGGATTGTTTTCGATATTTTATGTAGTTTTCATTTCATTTAAGTGGAGCATATTTACTCTCTGCCTTTTGAAGTTAGTTTTACGCGACATTTATGGAAATTTCCGGCCTGGCGCCAATCTACGCTACCCTGATTAACAGCTGTATATAACCTTTGTTTCAACTATAAAACATCTTGCACGACAATGGATGATCTTTTCAGTAGGCAATTTCATACTTTTCGTACTCTATCAGATATTTTGAAATGACTTTTATTTTTAATTTAAAAACGTTTGTAATTTTGTGACAAGTTTGTAGGAACGCCAGTCGAGCGAAAATAAATCGAACTGCTTAGTACCTCAACAAGGTGTACCTCGCCCAGAAATAGAAAGCAATGCATTTACACGTAAATTCAATGAGCTTTTTTAAAATTTCGGGAAAGTTAAGTGAAATTCAGGTAATTTTGGAAAATTTAGAAAAACATCGCGAGAAATCGTTTATAAATTTGTGAAAGCACTGACCTCGCACAATCGCATCGGAATTTTTCCAAATGTTTTTAAACACATCACTTTATCCATTGTATCGTACATAGATACATTTTTGTTAGATGCAGATCTTTTTTGTTTCTGTAACTAATAAACAAGGGCTAGGGAAGTATACTGAAGTTGTATCTTGACAAGGGTACTAAAGTCAACAAACCTTCCTGCATCCAAAATATAATTTGATTTTTTATCCAAAAAATCCAAAGAAAATTACTGAAAAACCATGTTGATATTTTATTCCATTTTGAAGTTATTACATCTTAAATAGTTCACCAGCGTGGCCTCGCAGTGTACAATGTGATGTCATAAAGGCAGATCCAAGAAATGTGTATGTTTCTATAAAACCAAAAAAAAAATATGATTTTAGTAATAGGGTAAGATTCATGATAAGATGTTCCTGCAAAATGCGTGTTGTACCCCATCTCAATATTGAAAAATGTTTCCAATAATTTAGAAACAGGCAATTAAATGTTTTTAAAAATACATGTAAATTGCCTAGGATTGCATTTATGACATCACACTGAACATTGTGAAGTCACTTTTCAGCACACTGATACAATCTTTGAAATGTAATTACTTTTAAACGGAAAAAAAATATCAACAAGATTTTTAAGGTAATTTGTTTCTTCTGATTTTATATACAACAAAAACAAATTTATATCTGAATCCAGGAAGGTTGACTTCAGTGCACTTGCCAACTACATTATACTTTCTTACCCTTTGTTTTATTATTGTTAACATTCATGGTAACACCTTCAATTTCAATCTTTACAGCAGTATTATTCAATTCAAAAGTGGGCTCAAGGGTTGTGAAGTTTGGTAGTAATTCGTTGACAAATCTTGATTTTCGTGTATGTGACACACACACACACACACACACACACACATATATATATATATATATATATATATATATATATATATATATATATATATATATATATATATATATACATATATATATATATATATATATATATATATATATATATATATATATATATATATATATATATATATATATATATATATATATATATATATATATATATATATATATATATATATATATATATATATATATATATATATATATATATCAGTTATAAAGGATCTCTTACTGAGCAGGTGTGTTCACTCATGCTTTGCATGCTATTTATACGACGGAAACTATGAGGAAATACAACCCATCACATTTTATCTAAAGAAGCATTCAAACGTATACCAAACATGTGTCTGTTGGTGTCTTGGGAAACACTTATCATTTAAATTACTTGAAGAACTTACACGTCATATATCTATATATCACGCTGAATTATACAGTCTGGAAATGCAATGTAATCTTCATCTTTATTTTCTTCACTTCTTTAAAGGACATACGCAGTGGTGAAGCATATCTATCTTATATGTAGAAAACAATGAAAGGACAAAGTGGAAAAAGTATTCAAAACTTTGACTCAATTGAGGAGATATTAAAGGCTAAAGCTCTGACATATTTTGGTAGAAATCACATTTATAAGGTTAGCAATGATGTCACCGCCTCATAGTGTTTGTATTTCTATTCAAATATACATTTAAAAGGGCATAACCGTTGTGTATGTTGGTAGATTAGTACAGTCTAGTCACGTAACTATGAGTTTCCATCTCAAGACTTTTGAGGAAAATCTGCAATCTACTAAAATAATATTCAGAATAAAATACATTAACAAACAGACAAATGTACAGGAACTTTGTCATCTCATTCTCCAAAAGTAGCAATTTTCAAACAAACCTGTGTCATATTTAAAATTCCATACCACTGAACACATAATAAAATAGTTTATTGACAGTGATAGTTGTCTTGTGGTCATTCGTGCAATACTGCAATATGGACATGTCTGACCACTCAGATAATCTGTCAGGAGTGTCACAAGGCAGTTAGTTACAATACGAAATTATAATAATAATTCACATTTAGTTTCAGATCCAGGACACTATCAATATAATTGATTATGGCACGTCAATTGAAGTAAATAGTTTTCAGATTTGATGAAATATGGAAGAAAAAAACTTTCAAGTAATAGACATTGTTGGATTGATTTTCAATAAGATGCCTCATTGTTTATCGCCTGAATGGGCATATCTACCATTGTGAACACTTCTTATGAAAGTGAGTGGGGAACTTCACCCCTGCAAAGCGTAATTTCCCTATCTGTCGTTTTAGATCAGCTTGTAACGTATTGCAACCCCAATATATCCTAGGACAGGCAAGATATCTAAGTATTTTCTTCACTATTGGAGGAAGTGAGCGAGCGACCGCACCTTTCTAAAGCAGAACTCCCATACCTCTTATACTAGACCATCTTGCAACGTATCATAAATGCATTATGAATGTGTAGGCCCTATCATTACCATCGTCATCGTCGTCGTCGTCTTCGTCGTTGTCGTCATCATCGTCGTCGTCGTCATCATCATCGTCGTCGTCGTCGTCATCATCATCGTCGTCGTCGTCGTCGTCATCATCATCGCCATTGTCATCGTCATCGTCGTCATCATCATCATCATCATCATCATCATCGTCATCATCATCATCATCATCATCATCATCATCATCATCATCATCATCATCATCATCATCATCATCATCATACAGTTAGTAACAATACTACATTATAACAATGAGTCACAGATTCAGATCCAAGAAGTTATAAATACATCAGAATCTAGCATGTCTATCAAAATAAGTGCGATTTAACATTAAAAGAAATATAGAAAATAAAACTACTTTCAATTAGTCAAAATAGGTGGACTAATTCTCGATAAGATACATTTGTGAACAATTATAAAGGAAATGAGCGAGCAACTTTACCCTTGTAAAGCAAAATATCCCTACCTGTCATTTGAGAGAAGCTTGTAGCCTATTGCAACCTCAATGTATCCTGAAAGAGGCAGGCATCTGAGTAAGTTTTTCATTATTTCGTTTTCTGTGATGCTCTTTGTAATATAAGATATGTCTCACCATTAAACTAATTACCTAAATTATTCATGACAATAATATTTTCGTGATCTAAATTTCGCGTAATTTGTCCGTACCCAACTTTGATTAGAAATGGTTTGACTAATTTTCCGCAAAAAGATTAATTTGCCTAAGTAATTTCTTCACCATTTCGTTTTCTGTGATTACCAAAATTATTCATAACAATGATATTTTCGTGATATGAATTTCGCATAATTACCATGGTAGAACGTTGATATTTGATATTACAGAAAGTTTATCAGACACTTCCGGGATGCATGAGGAATAAGGATAGGCATGCATGACAACAAGATATTTACCGCTGTCAGTGAACTTCTTTGACTAATTTCCGATACATTTCATTTATCAACAATTACAATGAGTGAGTAACTTTACGCTTTGTAGAGCAGAATTGCAATACCTGTCATACAAACTTGTGACGTATAACCACACATAACAGTACAGTAAGTTACAATACTAAATTATAACTGTGAACCATAGTTTCAGACACAAGAAATTATAAATATGACCGAAGTCTGAGTGAAGTAAATTTGATTAAGATTTGACGAAATTTTCTGGCCGATCGTCTGAATGGGCCCATGAAAATCGGACAAAATGTTCGTTATTAATATATTTTCAAATATTTCAGCAATGCCGTGTCTTAGTATCTTCTTATGGGCCACTCACATGGGCTCAAAGGCAGCAACACATATCAAAAGCAGTTGCATGTATGCAAGATTTTGTGTACCGGGGTATCGGATGGATGAAATGATAATGATTCATTCTCAGGCCAAGGCACAACAATAGACTACCATTCTATATGATCTGCGAAACTTTTCAGGGCTGTGGAGATTTTCAATGTTGTGCGTCAATCTTACATGACAAAATAACCCTTGAAAAGATTTGGGATTTAGATCCTGATCGATTTTGAATTGACTTATATTCAGTATAACTTCGAACAACATATGGAAAGAGTTTTCATCAGTTGTGAATGACGTCACTGAGAACAATTCCCTGTTAACTAACATGGAAACAGTGTGCATAGATGTGAAGTGACGAAAATTCTTAATAAAGATGCCAATGTATTAGATAGGAAGAAAGATTAAGTTCCGTTAGATTTGTGTGAAATTGTCAGTTTTTACATCGGTCTTCCGTCACATGGTGGCAATAAAGCGCAAATTTCTTTTCAATATATGTTGCTTTTATTTTAATATTTTGCGCTATTATTGGTTAATTAATGCTCTGTTATGAATGAACTATATGCAATTACCCGCAATATCATTTTTCTGATGTTATTGAGTCAAATAAAGTGTTTTGGGATTGACAAATAGATTTAAGGTTTGACGTCATAAGTTGGTACTTTTTACTCGTCATTACACAGCGTAATCCGTGAAAACTAATCAATTTTTAAATCTTATCCTGTTTTTCGTAATTTTCAATTAAATTCTTTCCGTGGATAATAAATGCAAGTCTAATGAAAGTATTTTTGGTATGATTTTGATTTATAATTAAGAAGACAAGTTTATATAGTAATAAAAGAATGGTTGAGTAATCGTTATTTGTTAATAACTTACGATCGTTTGCCCTTGCACTTGAGTAAGCCTTTGATTAATGTAATTCTAGTCAACACAGAAATTATACAGGGGCAGTTTAACTTGGATAAATACATTCATTACCAAAAGGAAATCGTCTTTTGAGATCTCAAGAAGAAAATGTCAATTATTAACAAATTCTCACCCACTAAAGAGGTTTTTCAATTACCTGTAATCCGTTCTTTTTAAATTGGTTTCATACAATTGGCAAGACTCGAAAGAAGACAATTACTTTGCTTCTAGTCATGATTGCCACTGAGTTATTGTGATAATTAATCACCTATAAGAATAGATTTTGATATTGCAGTTCAAACGTATTGCTACTTTTGTTAGTCATTTTGATGTCACCCTCATTGTCTAGCTTATTTCGACGGCAATACAAAGGAAACACCTTGCAGTAATTTTCGAAGGCTAACCTTTTGAAGTAGAAAGTTAGAGCTTTAACACGGGCATCAAACGCAATATCAGAATAATGGGAATCTCATAATTATGAAATAACGTATATAGCTTAACCTGATTATAATGATTGATTGATATTTGATTGTCTACGTTTAGACATCTACTATAAAAAGCCTACCTCAAGGCCACATTCATGCATTGGAATATAATTATTACATAAGGTATGACATTACAAAGCAAGTTATAGCTGATGCAAATATTCCAAATAACATAACCTAACATAACATAACAAGATGACGGGCTAAGAAGGGTTAGTCACCCCATAAAAAGCCCAAACTAACACCACCACCACACGCACGCACACACACACACACACACACACACACAAAAGACGCCCAGCGTTAATAAAGAACTTATCAATGTTGACTTTGAAGTTGTGAAAAGAAATGGAGCTAACTACCCACTCAGGCAAACCATTCAACTCATTAACAACTCTTTGCGAAAAGCTAAAATGCCGAATATCTATACGTGAAAACTCTTTTGTCAACTTCAAAGTGTTACCATGTGTCATATGAGTGTTAGCTGAAATATGCAAGAAATAACAAAGAGTCAAAGCATCACTACCAGATCCAACTATTCTATTAATGGATCCTACCTGGCCGGCTATGCACTGTTGCATTTGCTTAATAAGATCTTCATCAGAGATCATACATTTCGAAATTGGTATGACTGTGATGTTAGCAAGCATACTTCTAATAAGATAAAATAAAAGAATAAGCTGATACTTGGTGGGTTGCTGGAAAGGGTTTATGGAGTATAATGTAGAGATATGTCCCGTACACGGTAGTGCATGTCATGTACATATCAAAAGGCCAGAGATCAAAATGATTTATTCGAATTGGGAATCTCTTTCAAAAAAAGCCGTGTGTACTTTTGGGTTGACCTTCTGTGGGTTTATGGAGAGTAATGTAAAGTTATATTCCGCACATGATGGAGCATTTCACTTAAAGATGAAAGATCAGACGTCAAATGATTGGTCACAAATGGTATATTTTGTGTCAATCACGGTTTCTTGGAAGACTTTTAGAGCTATTGGGTAGGTTTGTGATAAGTAATGCGCCTGCACATGATTGGATGTATACCTTTGAAGCTAAGGGTCAGAGGTGAATTGATTGATCTGAAAGGGTAAGTTTTGTGTCGCAATTGCTTCCTGCAAGGACAAACCGTAAGTGCTAGTAGGATAGTACTTGGTGGGTACGTGGAATGTGACTACTTCCCACAAATTATTTGACATGTCTTCTTAGAGTTTAGAGGTCAGAGATCAAAACACTATGTCCATGATTGTAATTTATTTCTTGCTACCTAGGAAACCCTTGAGTGCTATTGGGTTTTACTTTGTGGCTTGATGAAAAGTGATATATTGTTGTGTTTTTTACATGATGGGACATGTCACACAAAGGTCAAAGATAAAAGATAAAATAATTGACTTGAATTTGTTTTTATTTTCTCGAAAACCGTAAGTGCAATTAGAATGGAATTGGTACTTGATGGGTTCATGAAAGCCTTGGAAGGTGAACAATAAATATTTTCCACACATGGTGTGACATGTCACATAAGGTCAATTGATCACCTACCTGATGGCAAATTATGTGTTTAATTACTAATTGCTATTGGGTTGGTTCTTGGTGAATGGTCATTTTGTGGTCAGAACTCCAACAAATTTGGTGTAGTGGGAAAACCGTTTTTGTTATTGGATAGTAAATTGATTGGTTGATATGAAGTTTGCCTCCGGAGGGGCACGAGGGGCACCATATTTTTAAGGTCAATGTCATCGTAAAAATGTTTTACTTATGTTTTAAAATTCACTACTTCTGAATTTATTCAAATTACTTTTGAGAATCGGCAAATTAAAAGGCGATATCACGATATTTTGTTAATATATTTTGCTTTTCAAAATGGTCTTACAACAATTATGGATTCGTACTGGCAAATAAGACAAAAATCTAATGTGTTTTCATTAAGTATAATAAGTGAAATGTCGCCTTTTAACCCGATTCTTACCCTTTTAATTCCTTCAAATAATTTACTAGTCAGTCTCGTGAGATGATATCTTAATATCTCACCGTATTACATGGGATTAAACTTTGTTTTGATTTACTAATTTCAACGTAAGGTAATTTCGCATATCGATTTTGTAAGATTCAATCAATAAAAAGTGGGTAGTTGTTGTTTCTTCATTGGAGGCTTGGATCAATACATTGTGGTTTATCCAAACTCTGACTTTTGTAAAAACATGATACCTTTTGATAAGGGATACAATTAAACTTTTAAAAATCTAAATTGCCTTGATCTCTGTAATTACGTGGTAACCACGTATACTAGAAATTTAATAATGGTTATCATCAACTCTTTGCAGTAAAGAAACATTTTCCGGAAATAAAGTACAGCTCGTACTACAAAGTCGATAATCTTTTACAAATGCACAATGGCCTTTACGTCAAACTTTGAGGTGGTAAAGAAAAATGACTTCGATTTAAAAGCGAGATTTATCACGAGTTATTTGTAGCCAAGTAGTCAAGCATTCAGTTATACAAAGGAGGCTTTCAAATGATGAGTCATATTATTAAGACGAATATCAATCGGATAAGAAACGATTACGTAAATTCCAAAGCTGGTTTGCTCTTAAACTTTTAAATGTTAATTCTTATCCTATAAGTCATTGATTTCATCACGTGCAGAAAAAAATAATTTGAGATATTTTGTTTATTACTTTATCTTTTAAAACTGTTTTATTCTATATTTCTGAGAATGGTATGCAGTAATATGATATCCAACACAAAATGTTTCAAGCAGTATAATGTATTACTTGCATATATTGTAGAAAGGGGATTAAGAATATTAAGGGAATCTAAATAGATTAAAAGGCTACTAAAGGTGTTTTAAAGCCCAATTGAACTTGGTGCCACTTTCCAAAGACCAAATTCAGTTCTGTATTGTATTTCATTTCAATCTAAAATGATTTTTTGTTTTCAAAATAATAATTTTTGTAGTTTAAGTCAATCTGCATTTATGATGCAAAGAGCCTTTGTTGTAATGATTATACAGTAATCGAACGCCGTTTAATTTCGTTTCCATACTGTGGCTATACGAAGACCATCATCAATTTTTTTTCTTCAAAAAATCAAAGTTTCAAGTGAAAGTTGAGATAAAGCACTAAACCTTGCTCTATTACCAACCTGTTGTCATAGAACCCATGTGAATGTATAGAAACGAGCAAATGAGACGTGGCCCTCTTCTTCTTTGCTACGACTTTGAATGTATACCTATTGAGGGAAAATGCAAAAACTACAACTTACAATAATTATCTGCTTTTTCCATTTTCCGAATTATGATCTACGTGAACTTTTTCCATTTGTTTAGAATGAAGACTAAACTTTCCCATTTATCCTAATTATCATCAACGTGACATTTTCCATTTGCTTGAAATGGTGACCTACCTTTCCCATTATCCGAATTATCATCAACCTGACATTTTTCATTTGCTTGGAATGATGACCAACCTTTTCCATTTATTCGAATTATTGTCTGTCAACCTGACATTTTCCATTTGCTTAGAATGACGACCAATCTATTGATCCGAATTATCATCAACGTGATATTTTCCATTTTTTCAGAATGATGACCAACCTTTCCCATTTATCCGAATTATCATCAACGTGATATTTTCCATTTGCTTGGAATGATGACCAACTTTTCCTAATTATCCGAATTATCATCAACGTGATATTTTCCATTTGTTCAGAATGATGACGAAACTTTCCCATTTATCCAAATCATCATCAACATGATATTTTCCATTTGCTTGGAATGATGACTAACCTTTTCCATTTATTATAATTATCCTCAACGTGACATTTTACATTTGTTCGGAATTATGACCTACCTTTCCCATTGATCCTAATTAACATCAACGTGGCGTTTTCCATTTGTTTGGAATGATGATCTACCTGTCCTATTTATCCGAATTATGATCAACGTGACATTCTCCATTTGTTCGGAATTTGTCCGGTCCACGCTTCCGATCGGGAGATCTCACTATCGGAAAATTTCTTGTCATCATAACCCACAATGCATCTTTCCAAATTCAAATCTCTCTAAAGAAATATATTACGGTAAAATAGCTTTAAGCCAACTGTAGGAAAAATGCATGCGAAATATTCAAATTTTATTGGTGTAACAGAACGATACAATTATTTTCTCCATTTTCACCAACGCACATTTGACGTTCACCAGGGAATTTTAAAGTAATCTTGAAAAATTCATTTCAATAGTTCCCAAAGAGTGGATTTTGAAACTTTAGTTACCAGCAAAAGCTCAAATTATACAAAAAAAAGTTCCAGAAATATTAATTTCTATATCATTTTCAAAGCCTACAACTTTAGAATAAAAGAATTTGAAAAGCAAAATAAATTAAAAAAATTACGGCTGAAACTTTGAACAGCTTAAATTATGGTCACTGCGCTTGTCTCGATCTCCCAATCAGGAGATCTCCCGATCGGGAGCGTGGACCGGACTGATTATCTAAGTTTCCCATTTTTCCTAATTATGATCAACGCAACCTTTCCATTTGTTTGGAATGATGATATTCCTTTCCCACATATTCAAATTAGGTTCTAAGTAACCTATTCCATTTGTTAAGAATTATAATCTACCTTTTCTATTTATCCTAATTACCATCAACGTGACATTTTCCATTTGTTTTGAATGATGATCTACTTTTCCCATTTATTCTAATTGTAAGCAAAGCCTTTTTTTTTTTAAATTGGTAGTAATAATTCTAAAAGCTTGAAAAAGTACACCCGAAATGTAAAAAAGGTAGATGGTGCTTGAGACAAGATGGAAAGGTGGATAGTGATCGGGAAAATGGAAAGATAGATCATAAATCTTAATAAATGGAAATGGAAAAGGTTACGTAGAACATAAATCGAATAAATGGGAAAGGTATATCACCATTCCAATCAAATGGAAAATGTCACGTTGATCATTATTACATTAAATGGGAAAGGTAGATCATCATTCCAAACAAATGGAAAATGTCTCTTAGAACATAATTAGGATCTTCCACTAGAACTTGCTAATCACGAATAAAATACGCTAAAGCAGTGTATGAGGCAAGTTCATGTATCTGATTATTACCGTATTCTAATCTCTAACCACATTACACCATACTACAAAGTCAACAAGTTACCGTATTCTAATCCCTAACCACATTACACCATACTACAAAGTCTGAACTGAAAGTCAACAAGTTACCGTATTCTAATCCCTA
The DNA here is from genome assembly GCA_020152595.1 of Chiridota heheva. Taxonomy (NCBI): domain Eukaryota; kingdom Metazoa; phylum Echinodermata; class Holothuroidea; order Apodida; family Chiridotidae; genus Chiridota; species Chiridota heheva. Next base: position 759,712 of record JAIGNY010001864.1, read on the forward strand.
ACCACATTACACCATACTACAAAGTCAACAAATTGTATAAATTATAATGTTTTTCTCTATATCTATCATTAATTTAAAAAAAGTTTTTATTAGATTTCACATACAATATTGAAAACCTTCTCGTTTGAAAGTGTATTATACGCACGTGAAGTTTTCCAAATTCATATAGAAAGTAGCGGCCTAACCAACCAACCGAGGGAGCCACAAATGTCTTTTTTTTTTTTTTTTCTTCGCTACAATCCGATCCAAACCGTCTAAGATAAGAAACGCTCCATTAGAGCATCAAGTACGCTTTGTGCTTTCTTAGCTGTATATACTATTTCACGGAAGAGGGTGGTTTAAAACTCCCTGTAATACATTAATTGTTTTCACCTATTTGAATTATTCTTCAAACTCTGTTTTCAGTACGTGACAAATACGTACGAATTGTGTTTCGTCTGCAGTGTTTTGCCTTACAAACTTAAATCTCTGTTTTCTCTAAATGCTTTATTACGAAATAAGTTTGCTGATAAAACTTTCTTCATTATGATTTTTGGTCTTTCCTGTTTATCTTTGTAGCATCTCAATTTTGAAACACGGAAGTCTTAATTTCAAGTAAATTTGCTCTTGGAAATTGAAACCTACGCAACGTAACTACCAAGCAACAACGACCAATGAGTGACGCCTATAGTTTGAAACGATGTAATAGTACAGAAACAATCGAAGCACGCTTATATTTCGTCTTACATCAGAAATAATTGAAATGTTTTGCGATGATATTCATTCCGGAAGCACTATCTCTTCTTTACAAGCGTCTATTATTTTCTGATTTGTTAGCAATAGTGTTGGAGTCGATTATTACCTACTACGAGCCAGCCCATTTCATCAATGAACGGCATGAATAGAAATTAACTAGTAAATCATGTCTTTGCAAAATTTTGTGTACTCAGATTTTTGCCTCTCACACTGTGATCACGCTAAGAAGCCAATTATATAGGTGATTGTAGTTTATAACATTACATCAATCCACCCACGCCAAAATATTAAAGGAATAAGTGTCGTGCACATGCGCGAATTATTGGAAATGTTTTTTAAGTTGGATAAAATCAAACGCAAGTGCAAACAATATGCAGTAACACAGTGCTCCTAGGGGAGAAACATAAAACGACCGGTCATTGAGGACTTCAATATTTTTCCTTTTTTTTTTTCTGTTTGGAATTCTTAAGTATTAATTCTTCATTTAAATATTGTTTTCTGGTCGGGAGGAGTTAACGCTAAAGGTGAGTAGACATAATACTGCAACAATAACCATTTTCTTCTCATTAGTAGCAGTGGAGATTAATTTCATTTAAAGTTGTTAGGACTACAGTTTAATGACTACAGTAATACAGTTGATATAGGGCTAAGTGAATGGAACGTTAGGAAAATTTTATTTTGTATTTACTGGACGAACGATAATTACTTCAGATACGTTTAACCAGGGACGTAGGTTTATTAGTAAGTATAAAGTTTAGTTACTATTAACTTACTGCTCCAATAATACAAAACAAATTACAAGTGAAAAAAATAGGACAAACTCATAATACTTTTCGCATTCCATTATCATGAAAGCTGTTATAATACTTTTGTCCAGGATGGTTGCGATTAGGGAGATCTCAATCTTTTCGACAAACTTCACAAATGAAAGATCACACGTTTTTTTTGTTTTTTTTTGTCATTTGTTGCCAAGTCCATCACACTTTTTACCAATTGTGTGGGTGGCGTATACTGTTTGATTGGAGTATTTTATGACACTTTTCATTCATATGTATGATTTAAAAATCCATCATTTCAAAGGTTATCCACGTTAAAGTGATAACAAAGGAAAAAGCAAGGAACTAATGCACCTTCCATACATGCATGTTTACGTGTTTAACAAATGATGTAGAATGTTGTGATCCTTAGGTACTGTCGTCCTCTAAAGATAACATTTTCGTTTCCTGTTGAAAGTGACCAGGTGAGGGTCATTCTTTCTGATGCAAATGCCTGTTCAATGTGATAGAAATTAAGGTAAAGTTGTTTAACGGTTTCTGTAGGAACTCCTATTTTGTTAATATTCTTTTTCGGATGAAACCATAATGTACAGTGCTAATATTTGCAAGGAATGCAGTAATTACCAGTAGATTCACTCGATTATCTCAATGTATGTGCATAGGATTCTCATACTATTACATTACTTAAGTACTACATGTAAAAGTCTTTGTACAGAACGATTGAAACACCATTTCATGCGAGTTTTTGGAATTTATAAACTTGAAAACTTGTGTCTTACAAAGGTTAGGTATAGTGTGCGTTGACACTTGTTATGAGGAAAACAGATACAGATAAGATAAGTTGAAACAAGGTATTTTAAAGAGAAAGGGCAGAAATCTTATTCAAATCTTTTATTTTGCTCTCGGAGAATCGTGTTCGTTTAAGGCATACATAATACTTATTTACACATGGGTTTATGCGACGAAGCTGTTTGCATTGCATCTCTGGGCCATTTGATCGAAAATGATTACACATGAATGATCATTGGAAATCATATTCTAAAAATTTTTGATTTTTTGAGATTCTGATTCGGAAAAACAAAACATTTAGAAGACTTTTAACGTTCATTTTTTAAACTGAGAAAAGCCTTCTACCTTGAGTCACACATCTATCTATATTACCATTTTTGCAAATACTTCGCGATAAATTGAAAATAAATGTTTACTATAACTCTAAAAATAATTCTTGCATACCTTTCATCACAATTCTTTTAAACGGAAGCAGCACTTTGATCTTATTTGACCTCAAAGATACTGTATATAGACGGCTAAAAATACTTTTTGCTTTATTTTTTATGGAAAGAACTGAACAATTTTGAGAAAAACTGTTTTTTTGCAGTTTTGAATTGTTTTTGTATTTTTCACAGTATTTCATATCGATCTTTTTAATCGTTTAAATCGTAGGTGTTGATTATAGACATGGAGTAATTCTTTCTTTTTTTTGCCAGAAGCAGTCACTCTCTTTCACAAAAGTGTGTCATATGAATAAAACATAAAGGATTTTTTACAAGAAAACAACAAGTAGTATAAATTTAATAAATTACCCTTAAAACTTCAAAAACCTGTAAAATGGTCCATTTTACCGATGTAAAAGGTAATTTTGCCATTCAATTACTTTTCCTGAATTTTTAAAAGATTTACTTGATTTTACCTCAATCAAGTTGTACCCCAACTGTTAACTTTTAAATTATTCTTCAATTGTTAGAGTACACATAAACATAGGTTATCTTCAGCAGGTTAAATGATTTAACGATCATATCATTATCTTATAACTATGATCGCTCCAGCATTAAATTTGCCATTTGGTGATTAGCATAAACGTTATTCCAATCAACACAATAATTTAAAGTGCGAACTAATGCAGCGTTAGCTCCATACCGACTGGTCGATAAATAAGACTACCATTAATTTTCCCACCATTAGTACCACATGAGTGACACTTGCAATTAGTACAAAATCGAAGGCTTTGGATTTTTTACACTCCCATCTCACCTTAATGGCAATCGGTCTTTTGAATCATCTTAACATTAGCAACATACCATTGATTAAAGCTACTTTCTTTTAATTAAACCACTACTGTCCAAACAATGAAGTTTGACATGAAGGTGGCCGAAATTAACATTGCGCAATATCAAAGCATCTTACAGTTCTCAAACTGAAATATACTGGATGTCTGCACATACTGTAAAGTAGATTACTCTACCTTTTTAACAGTTTAATTTGTCTTCCAAAAGTTTACGAGCGCTTTTTTTTGTCGGTGACACATACAAATGTACAATTCAATCCGGACTGCGGAAGATATATGTATTTGATGACAAATACAAATAAACAATTCAACTCAGATTGCCAAAGATGTATATTTGGATCGTGTTTCTTTGAAGCATCTACTTTAGTTTATGATAAAGAACGTTGATAATATGAATTTCGAAATTTGATGACTTGTAGTATTATTTGGCAGTAGCTTGGTGATTCTAATTGTAACAAGTCACGTGTTCTGCTCATATAAATGTAGTTGATTTGAGAGAGAGAGAGTTGAACACACAATTACAATGACGGGGTCGTCGCCTGCGTATTCGGTTATGATAGTACAAATGCTATCACGAAACGCTTAATACGACCCGGACGAGAACACAGGTACGACGTACGGACAGACATAACATCGACAACCAAGTCAATGTCCACGGCCTTTGATAACCAGTTGTGGTGCACTGGCGTGTCTACCCACCCCAGGATTGAACCCGGGGCCTCGTGGTCTGTAGACAGGTATGATAACCGCTACACCACAGTAGGTAGATAGTTGATTTGTGTAGAAAGGGTTCTTTTATGTATTTTTCATAGTTGCAGACCTGTCAATGAATATCGATCTAAATATTGATCTTCCCATCCTTCAACGCAGCTATTTTAAATTCTAACTATTCTCAATACTTTCAAACAAAAAAAGCAATTGTAGCAAATGGCTAACATTAAATTGCTAATTTCAGACATCGTCAATGCTTAATCGTAGACGCTTTGCCCCTGAAAGATCAGTTCCGAATTGTTTAAAGACATTTTTGCGTGCCTTGCTTTAGGGAAATATATTGTATAATCTTATCTCTGCTCCTACATTATCGAAGCTATTGAATCTAGATAGATAAACTTGCAACCTTTCATAGCAATTTTAGCTAAGAATATAAGGGCCTTTCGAGTCAAATACGACATTGACGCTTTAATAGTCTATGATAGTCTCTTACGGTTTATCCTAAACAAATTGTTACACAACTTCAAAATGGTAATTTCCTTTGAAGTTGGTATCAAATAGCTTAATAGAGCATCCAATTTTGAAATTCGTAGTCTTTCAATTTTAAAAATAGTATATTTAGTTCTTGAGTAAATGGAAGTCATTCAATTTGTTGAAGTTTGTGGTGCTTAATAACATGAATAAGGAAATAAGTGAAAAGCTTTGTGTTATTCTAATATATTATTCAGTGTCCGTCGTTGCACAAGTCGTGTAGTTAGGTTTTGTTTTGGGTCCTGATCAAAATGTTGTCTACACTTGTCTATAGACTATAAGATAATGCACACTCCAATCATTCTCGATATGCAAGTGTTGTTTCAAAGATTTAAATTCCAAGGGATAGGTAATCATTACATTGTAGCAACAGCGTGGAAGTAAATACCGAACGTTCGTCGAGTTTGATAATTATATCTAGGTGAAGAAATAATGTTTTCTTTTGAAAATATTCCAATCTGACCGGCTGTGTAGGGTATTAATCTATTTTCATAATATTCAAATAAGTGTTTGAAAGTACTGACTTTTATTATAATACCGTTAACGTACGACAACATTGCAATTTCTAATGTGTCGGGAGAAAACTGCAAATTGATACACATTATCATAACTTTTGATGTGCTTTACATTTCATAGCGCAATAACACTATTCACAACATCACACAACTGATGTTCCTGGTGTGTAATATATTCTGTCAAGGTAATGGAAATTCATAATAAATTCAAGAAAGGGGGATTTCAAACATGAAGAAGGAGGTATGTTACAAAGCACACGAAAAAAATAAATGTGATATTTTGAATAAAAACTTATTAATTACTAACAATGCAACATTATATCAATATAAAATGATATTATATTTTTCTTCTTTAAATAGGTATTAACTATCGGCTTTTATTAGTGTGCATGTATTGTCACTAAATAGAATGTTATAGGTTCAAATTTGTTTCATCGCTGTACAACACAAGAAGTAGAGCTAGATTTTCACAATTGAGTGTTCATCATCCTCTCTCTCTTTAAAAAACTGTTCATATCATTTATACAACAAATCGATAGAATCAAACAATTTGAGTGATTATTCCCAAAAGTTGAATGCACATTTCCCGTGCATAGTATCAATCATACAGCTTAAATGTCAAGTTTTTTTTAATCATGAAGCAAGTAGCATTCTCCTTCGCAAAGTGACTTTATACAATGATTCAACACTCGAATTCAATAGAATAATAATAAGCTACTTTATACAATAATTCAACACTCGAATTCAATAGAATAATAATAAAGCAAAATATTGTTTAGTTATTAAAATCTAATATTAATTACACAGGAAATACATGTTATTGTTGGGTGTACTGGAGGTAAGTTAATAGCTCTGCATTGAGTTTTCCTTAAAATATTATAACAAAAAATATCGTAGATGAAATGGAGTACAATCTTCGTGTTATGAAGAGTATTTAAAGCTGATTGTGATGTTGTAGACATTTCGCGCATTTACTTGTTGAGAGAGGGCATACTGGATGGTTTGTGCTTTGCTATGCATGTAGTAGATTCCTCCTGTATACTCCATGTGAATATGTATCAATATATATGAATAAATTCATTCATTCAATAGTTATATTCCTTATATATTCATATATATACATAAAACATTTGTACATTTTTGAAGTGGGTCTTACATTGAGTATATACCAAGTTTCTTCAAATTCTAGATAGAAATCTTCACAGATGTAGTCCCATCTTTAGCATCGTTGTCCTCGTGAAGGTCTTGTCTCGTTTTCTTTTTTAATTATGCAAGCGTTCATTTTAAGTCAACCTGAAAAGAAAAAAATAATGTATTAGAAGATATGATAAAAATCCACAGATTTTTTTTTAAAACAGAAATTAATAATGTGCAAAGCTTTATCTGAATTACAAAATTTGTTCAACTGGGGTCAACACAAAGTCAAATGTGTTTAAGAAAATTGTAAACACATAATGTTTTTTATTTGGCATAGTGTTGTCAGGATGATTTTATTTCCAACCGTGCACTCTTCTTTTTTATGAAACGAAATGGCTTTAACAAATCATTAAATGACCAATTTATTGCTACATATTCCTTTACTTTTAAGGATAGACAATTTTCCTTGCTTCGTTGACATAACCTATTTTGTTATACTACTGAACGCTTTCGAGACGAAATTTTCGTAATATAAACGTTGAACACATAATAAAATCACGAGGTTTTTATTACACTATAACTGATTCACTTGAATATTCATGTTTTGTTTGCTACCGAAGCCAATCAAACTTCGAGGGACTTCCAAGTTTAATCCCTACAGTAAACAAGTACAATCAGAACGCTGCATCATGAGTTACCCTGTGGCGGCTCCCATAATGGCGGCTTCCATAATGTTTTTGGTCCTTACTGCTAAAGAGCTATGTGGACCTTAGAAGTAAGGGATCTCCTGAACTGTTGAATAAACGTAATACATTAGATGTCAACCATGAGTGTTGAGTTGTTATTGTAGTGAGTATGTATAAGTATTAGATAGACCAGTTGAGATGACCCTCCCCATAAGCTCAACAATTCATTTGTAAACCATTGAGGGTTTTACATCATAGACTAACTCACAGAAGCGGAGCTATAACAGGGACAGGGAATAGTTTTCTTTCGCAAGAACTTAAACAAATATTAATGCCAAATTTGCGATTATTAAAATCGGCAAGATTTAGATCATAATTTGGAAAAAATCAGAATGTTTTGTATCATTTTTAGGAATATCTAATTATGTTTTCCTTAGGGACAAAAGACGTCCATTTACACCAGTACTCTCGTATGTAAGACAGATATATTAAATATTATAATCAATTTAGTCTACTCCAAAACTTTCGCAACACAGTAACTCTAACACCTTCAAATAAAGTTCAATTATTCTTTGGCTATCTTAATAGACTGTTATTGAAGTGTTGCTTACCGGAAGAGAATAGATTTACCTGACATGGAGTCCATTATTTTCTACGATTCCTTACTGTTTAAATGTTTAGGATAAATGCATGTTTGATTGTTTTCTGCCCCCTAGAGCAAATGTTTTTATTGATGCACTTTTCATTCTCAAATATTAATAAACAAATTGCATTCCTATTTTGAAAGATTTCTGACAATTCAAAGATCTTTTTGACTTTTCGTTTTAAAAAAGCTTTTAAAGCTTGTAAAGGTTAAGCTAAGTAAAGAGGTCGCTTTCTTAAAATTTAGACAAAAAGGAATTTACGGAAAATAGTGCGAATGACCTATCTATTTCAAGGCCTTTAGGTGTTCTTAATTTATTCATGGTGCATTTATTCTAATCCAATCACCACATTGCAATTTATCATTATGTACCGTTGTAGCTTGGATTTGAGAATACTAACGTTTATGCAGAGGCGCTTCTGCAACTGAGAGGTGCAGTGATAAGCTTCTCTGCTGAATCGCTTAAATGTTGCAAAGATCCCTTCGTTTAGCATAGCATAGCATAGCATAGCATAGAGTAGCGTAGTATAGTATAGTATAGCATAGCATAGCATAGCATGACATAGCATAACGTAGCGTAGCATAGCATGGCGTAGTATAGCATAGCATAAGATAGCATAAGATAGCGTAGCGTAGCATAGCATATCATAGCATAGCATAGCATAGCATAGCATAGCGTAGCATAGCATAGCATAGTAGAGCATAGCATAGCAAGGTTTAACGTCCCGAAAGCATCCAGTACTGGCCATTATATCAAGCCGGCCACGGCCTTTGATAACCAGTTGTGAACTCACTGGTTGCAGACCCACCGGGTTTAGTCAGATATTTCCTGTTATTAAGACTTGATATATTCGGTTGCTCCCATGTCTTCATGACAAAGACCTATCACCTGTATAAAATGTTATAAATGCTCGTAACGGTACATGTAAAGAGTACAAATTCCAGTCTTTGCCTTGTTATAAATGCTCGTAACGGTACATGTAAAGAGTACAAATGCCAGTCTTTGCCTTGTTATAAATGCTCGTAACGGTACATGTAAAGAGTACAAATGCCAGTCTTTGCCTTGTTATAAATGCTCGTAACGGTACATCTAAAGGGTACAAATGCCAGGCTTTGCCTTGTTATAAATGCTCGTAACGGTACATGTAAAGAGTACAAATGCAAGTCTTTGCCTTGTTATAAATGCTCGTAACGGTACATGTAAAGAGTACAAATGCCAGTCTTTGCCTTGTTATAAATGCTCGTAACGGTACATCCAAAGGGTACAAATGCCAGTCTTTGCCTTGTTATAAATGCTCGTAACGGTACATCCAAAGGGTACAAATGCCAGTCTTTGCCTTGTTATAAATGCTCGTAACGGTACATCCAAAGGGTACAAATGCCAGTCTTTGCCTTGTTATAAATGCTCGTAACAGTACATCTAAAGGGTACAAATGCCAGTCTTTGCCTTGTTATAAATGCTCGTAACGGTACATCCAAAGGGTACAAATGCATGTCTTTGCCTTGTTATAAATGCTCGTAACGGTACATCTAAAGGGTACAAATGCCAGTCTTTGCCTTGTTATAAATGCTCGTAACGGTACATCCAAAGGGTACAAATGCCAGTCTTTGCCTTGTTATAAATGCTCGTAACGGTACATGTAAAGAGTACAAATGCCAGTTTTTGCCTTGTTATAAATGCTCGTAACGGTACATCCAAAGGGTACAAATGCCAGTCTTTGCCTTGTTATAAATGCTCGTAACGGTACATCTAAAGGGTACAAATGCCAGTCTTTGCCTTGTTATAAATGCTCGTAACAGTACATCTAAAGGTACAAATGCCAGTCTTTGCCTTGTTATAAATGCTCGTAACGGTACATCTAAAGGGTACAAATGCCAGTCTTTGCCTTGTTATAAATGCTCGTAACAGTACATCTAAAGGGTACAAATGCCAGTCTTTGCCTTGTTATAAATGCTCGTAACGGTACATCTAAAGGGTACAAATGCCAGTCTTTGCCTTGTTATAAATGCTCGTAACGGTACATCCAAAGGGTACAAATGCCAGTCTTTGCCTTGTTATAAATGCTCGTAACGGTACATGTAAAGAGTACAAATGCCAGTCTTTGCCTTGTTATAAATGCTCGTAACGGTACATCTAAAGGGTACAAATGCCAGTCTTTGCCTTGTTATAAATGCTCGTAACGGTACATCCAAAGGGTACAAATGCAAGTCTTTGCCTTGTTATAAATGCTCGTAACGGTACATCTAAAGGGTACAAATGCCAGTCTTTGCCTTGTTATAAATGCTCGTAACGGTACATCTAAAGGGTACAAATGCCAGTCTTTGCCTTGTTATAAATGCTCGTAACGGTACATCAAAGGGTACAAATGCCAGTCTTTGCCTTGTTATAAATGCTCGTAACGGTACATCTAAAGGTACAAATGCCAGTCTTTGCCTTGTTATAAATGCTCGTAACGGTACATCTAAAGGGTACAAATGCCAGTCTTTGCCTTGTTATAAATGCTCGTAACGGTACATGTAAAGAGTACAAATGCCAGTCTTTGCCTTGTTATAAATGCTCGTAACAGTACATCTAAAGAGTACAAATGCCAGTCTTTGCCTTGTTATAAATGCTCGTAACGGTACATGTAAAGAGTACAAATGCCAGTCTTTGCCTTGTTATAAATGCTCGTAACGGTACATCTAAAGAGTACAAATGCCAGTCTTTGCCTTGTTATAAATGCTCGTAACGGTACATCCAAAGAGTACAAATGCCAGTCTTTGCCTTGTTATAAATGCTCGTAACGGTACATCCAAAGGGTACAAATGCCAGTCTTTGCCTTGTTATAAATGCTCGTAACGGTACATGTAAAGAGTACAAATGCCAGTCTTTGCCTTGTTATAAATGCTCGTAACGGTACATCTAAAGGGTACAAATGCCAGTCTTTGCCTTGTTATAAATGCTCGTAACGGTACATCTAAAGGGTACAAATGCCAGTCTTTGCCTTGTTATAAATGCTCGTAACGGTACATGTAAAGAGTACAAATGCCAGTCTTTGCCTTGTTATAAATGCTCGTAACGGTACATGTAAAGAGTACAAATGCCAGTCTTTGCCTTGTTATAAATGCTCGTAACGGTACATCTAAAGGGTACAAATGCCAGTCTTTGCCTTGTTATAAATGCTCGTAACGGTACATGTAAAGGGTACAAATGCCAGTCTTTGCCTTGTTATAAATGCTCGTAACGGTACATGTAAAGAGTACAAATGCAAGTCTTTGCCTTGTTATAAATGCTCGTAACGGTACATCCAAAGGGTACAAATGCCAGTCTTTGCCTTGTTATAAATGCTCGTAGCGGTACATCTAAAGGGTACAAATGCCAGTCTTTGCCTTGTTATAAATGCTCGTAACGGTACATCTAAAGGGTACAAATGCCAGTCTTTGCCTTGTTATAAATGCTCGTAACGGTACATCTAAAGGGTACAAATGCCAGTCTTTGCCTTGTTATAAATGCTCGTAACGGTACATCCAAAGGGTACAAATGCCAGTCTTTGCCTTGTTATAAATGCTCGTAACGGTACATCTAAAGGTACAAATGCCAGTCTTTGCCTTGTTATAAATGCTCGTAACGGTACATCTAAAGGGTACAAATGCCAGTCTTTGCCTTGTTATAAATGCTCGTAACGGTACATCTAAAGGGTACAAATGCCAGTCTTTGCCTTGTTATAAATGCTCGTAACGGTACATCTAAAGGGTACAAATGCCAGTCTTTGCCTTGTTATAAATGCTCGTAACGGTACATAAAGGGTACAAATGCCAGTCTTTGCCTTGTTATAAATGCTCGTAACGGTACATCCAAAGAGTACAAATGCCAGTCTTTGCCTTGTTATAAATGCTCGTAACGGTACATCCAAAGGTACAAATGCAAGTCTTTGCCTTGTTATAAATGCTCGTAACGGTACATCTAAAGGGTACAAATGCCAGTCTTTGCCTTGTTATAAATGCTCGTAACAGTACATCTAAAGGGTACAAATGCCAGTCTTTGCCTTGTTATAAATGCTCGTAGCGGTACATCTAAAGGGTACAAATGCAAGTCTTTGCCTTGTTATAAATGCTCGTAGCGGTACATCTAAAGGGTACAAATGCAAATCTTTGCCTGGTTAAAAATCCAGGCACACAGACTGCATGAAGTGATGAAGTGTAAACGACCTTCTCGATGTAAATATTACATTGATTATAAAAGAAATTGATTATAATTGGAGTGGAAAGATAGATGCTCGAACATTGGAGAATTCATGTAGAAAATAGGGAACATGCGGGTATCGTAAAATGTTTTTATTTTAAGTTTTCGAAGCTTCTATACAGGTAACAAGTTTCCAAAATAGTAACTCATGCTCAATTTCAAATTGTCAACCTTCCCAGCAAAAATATGAAAATGTCGGAAGGTTTGGGACACAACAAGAAAAGATGGTTAACTAAACCTATCCCACTGTGACCAGTTCTTGTCTGGTTTTCCAACATCCAGAATAAATAATACCGACACATATAATATGAAACTAACAACAACTGATACAGACAAAGTACACAAGAATAGTGTATTTGTTTTCAATAAGCGAATTCACTTCTAAAAAATGAAAAGTAAAAAGTTAATAAAGAAACATACAAAATGATGGATTATTTTGCAAATGCCTGTACGTTATACTTTATATATAACCTTATCATCAGTGATTTGAGAAATAGTGTTGACATTGACTACCCTGTTAACAATACACTTCCATAATATTGTACAGCTAATGAGAGACGTCTCTTCACCTATTACGTGTACTCTTTACCAAGATTATTCAAAGCATTATAGTAGGTACACCTTAAGTCAAATTACGTCAATATATAATGTGCATGTGATCTAACGGAAGTAAGGTTTACTAAGATTTACTTGAAATTCGTCTGTTCGCAAACGATTATTATAGGCAGAATTGAAGGCAGTGCTCAAGGACACGATACAGCGCTCGTGACGGGAATCGAACAAGGTATATTTCGCATACGAGCATGAAACCCTAAAGGACTAGTTCAGTGGTCAAGCAAGTCCATCTTAAATGAAAAAGAACTTTCAAAGAAACACGTAGTGACAAAAGCATTCAAAAATCATATTCCGTTAAAGAGATATTTAAGATTAAAGTTTGGTATCATGTGTGTAGAAACGAACTCAAATCAGACTAGTTGTGACGTCACAGCCTCAGATTCCTCAAAGTTTGTTTATGTGTTCTATCATATTATGTCCTGCGATTTTGTGGATTACAAATCATGGGATATGTCAGGAAAGTAGTAAAACTGAACTTAGTAAAGGTAGGCTACTAATTTACCACCTGAAGAAAATTCGAAGAAAAATAATTTAGATAGCAAAAATAATTAAATAAATTTTCTTTAAAATACATTGACAATTGTTAAAAATGTGAATATGAGGGCGTCAACCTTTCTTAGTAGACTTAAAACACCAGTTATTTCTTCACAGATAAGATAGAGCTTTAAACTTGAATATCTCCTTAACGGAATAAGACTTTGGACTGCTGTTTTCAACATTTGTTTTTTTTTAAAGTCCTCTTTCATATCAGATAAACTTGCTTGATCACTGAACTAATCCTTTAACCACTGAGCCGTTGCGCCTCACAGCATCGCAAGATTGCCTATAAATGATATAGGTCTATTGCACGTATACCATATGCATGTATTTTTCAAAACTATACAAACAGCTACCATTTTGATTAGGTAGCAGGTGAAATCGCGTTCTGTGAACATACAAAAATGTTGATTGCACTTAATTTGCTGATTTTTTGTTGTTGCTTTGTTTCACGAACTCAAAAGACCAGCCTCCTCGACTAACTGTGAGGCAATTCCTGTGAAAATCATTATCTTACTTTGGTCAATTCAGTGTAGCTACTTTCGAAGGTGTACCATAAAGTGTATCAGTATGTGTTGCTTTAGACACGGTATTATGACATTCTCACCAAAGTTATGTATATCTGTTGAAGGTAAAAGTAAATTTAAATGTAGAAACAAGAAACACCACACTTACCTTCTGTTGTGAGTTTCTTTGTGGTAATGTTCTTCTCCAATGTATACTATTTTCTTCTGGTTGGTTTCAGCTGAGCAAATATTGAGGGTAACCTTCTTTTTTCTAGGCCAAGTTTACCCTTCGATGATCTTACCTCTCGACGTGAGGAAGGACCATTTACACAAAGACCTGTAAGTGTTGACCTGCGCTAGGCGACCCACATAAGATAACATATCCAATCTATCACTCTAATGCAACACATGTATAAAACACCTGTAGTTCGAACGTCAGTAATCTCTTTTTCAGCATTTTTCTGATTTAATATCCTCAAGAAAATATTTATATTCAATACATGAAAAGATATTTAAAAAAGTTGTTTGTAGGGTGTATGACACCCGATCTTTTAAAAATTCATATCATATCATCGATATTTTTGGTGAATTATAAGCAAAACAGTTTTAGGATGGATAGATAAGTCATTTGTATCCTTGTATTTATTCATGTCTTACATCGTGCAGTATTCCTTTAATGCGAAGAATTCAAATTATGTTTAAAATGTTAATGAAGTATACCATGATTAGAAATTTAACTTCACTAAGAAGTGGTGAATATTAGAGCTCAGAGCATTTTTAACATTATATCTGTCGGCGAGTCTGTCGACCAGTAAGGAATGTTGGTCACCTAGTTAACAACATTCTGAGACACTGGGCGACCAGATATAGTCACATTTTTTTCTTCTTCATATTTCATACTCACATTCTATTTAATCTATATCTATAACTTTTATCGTATTAGCTGATAAGCTTTAACATCATAGCAACACATTAAATCACGGAAAGAAATGTCATCTCCTGATTGATATTAATAGGCATCACGAAATGTGTTGAAAGGTGAAATAATTGTACTGAAATTAATCCTTAAGAAAGAAATAGAGACTACGTTCTGATAAAACAATCTTTCCCATACCGCATACGTTAAATGTCGTTTCATATTTAGAAAAACTTACGCGGTGTAAAAACCTAGGCCTATTCATTCATCTGTGCTTGCTATTTTTAATGACATTTGCGAAATGGTAAATGAGATATCAATAGTATGTGCGAAATACTTTATCAGATGTTGTATAAATCGTGTATCTGTAAAGACAGTCTCGTTACAATATATTTACTTTTTGTGAATTAGTGCCTAAATTAGAGAATAGCAATCAATGTTCAGTTAATAGAAGCAAGTTGTCTACGACTGCATTAAGATGTAATCTCATACTTCATGTTACGTCTAAATTATAAGGCGATTGAAATCCGCAAAGAAAATCAATTGCGATGTGAATAATTCTTAAGGAATATAAGAGATACGTTTTCCAAACCTCTGAGAAATCAAAACTTCCAATCCTGTACGTCTATGTATTGATTTAACGGTACGGACCTCCAATCATTAGTTACAGAGGGCAGTAGCCCTTTAGTTAGAACGTCGTCCCGTCTCGTATCTAAAAGGTACCGTGATCGAATCTTAGCCAGGGCGCTGTGCTGTGTCATTGAGCTAGACAATTTTTCCCATTTGCTCCAATTCACTCAGTTGTGAAATGAGTGCTAGTTTCGGCTGGGGGAATTAACCTGCGATGGACTGGTGCTTTTAAGGCTTGATGGGATTTAACTTTCTTTTTAACTGCCACCACCATGTCCATCGTATTAGGCCGTCCTTCAGTAAGTTAGTAGGTTGCGACTAAAACCAGGAACCCAACTGTTTCGAAACTAAAATAGTATCCGCTATAGATGTGTTAAGTCTTCGATTTCGAAGTTACCTGTACATTTGTACAGGGAATATATTATGATATGTTAAAATTGTCGCAACTGGTTTTATTGGAATGCCTCACATAGGTTCCTGAGAATGGATTTTTCCCTTAGATCTATGACTGCATGAGTAGCCATGACTGCATGAGTAGCCATGACTACATGAGTAGCCATGACTGCATGAGTAGCCATGACTACATGAGTAGCCATGACTACATGAGTAGCCATGACTGCATGAGTAGCCATGACTGCATGAGTAGCCATGACTGCATGAGTAGCCATGACTGCATGAGTAGCCATGACTGCATGAGTAGCCATAAACTGCATGAGTAGCCATGACTGCATGAGTAGCCATGACTGCATGAGTAGCCATGACTGCATGAGTAGCCATGACTGCATGAGTAGCCATGACTGCATGAGTAGCCATGACTGCATGAGTAGCCATGACTGCATGAGTAGCCATGACTGCATGAGTAGCCATGACTGCATGAGTAGCCATGACTGCATGAGTAGCCATGACTGCATGAGTAGCCATGACTGCATGAGTAGCCATGACTGCATGAGTAGCCATGACTGCATGAGTAGCCATGACTGCATGAGTAGCCATGACTGCATGAGTAGCCATGACTGCATGAGTAGCCATGACTGCATGAGTAGCCATGACTGCATGAGTAGCCATGACTGCATGAGTAGCCATGACTGCATGAGTAGCCATGACTGCATGAGTAGCCATGACTACATGAGTAGCCATGACTGCATGAGTAGCCATGCAGCCATGACTGCATGAGTAAACGTAGTAAACTAATACCATTTTAAACATTAAAAAAAGCAACCTTATTTTCTGTACGATTAATGACGTTTGATATTTTCAGGCACAATGACACAGCAACAATTTTCACTCTACTGTATGAATAATTAAACCTAATTTGAAAACATAATTCAAGTCATCAAACAGTCAATCCAAAAACAATTTGATTGCTTCAGGTAACGCGTGAAATTGTTTTTATAAACGTTGCCTGAAAGGCTTTTGCTGATTGTTTAATCAGCGAAATATTAGTGGGTAATGAGTGGGCAAATAAGTGGGTAAATGAGTATTTAATATAAATGATAAATTGGATTGCACTTTTTTACTTCAATAATTCACTTCTTGAAAATGCATCATTAATTTATGATTGTCTCTATATTTGCCAAAGCTTTTAAAACCTGTATTACCTTTATGAAAGATGCAAGTTAGATCTTAATATTTAGAACTTGATTTTATGCCACGATATGATTAATTTTATTTTTGCTAATAGTATTTCTGAAGTTTTTGAGTTGAAACTTTAATTTATGAAAAGAATTATTACCATATATCAGAAAAGACTCAGTTTTTGGATGATTGTCAGTCTAATTTATCGTGATGTTTAAATGAAACATTGATGTACGTATTACAGATTTATACAAGCAAATTGTCAAAGATGGGGTAGAATTATTACAATTACATAAAATAAATGAAATGCGGCATAACAAGATTATAGTATAAAACATGATGAAACATATTACCTTCTATACCACGAAAAGATATTTGTGACTTGAAGTTACAATAACCATCATATCATTGGTTCTAATAAATCACTTTTTAGTTTTGTGAATGATTTCAAGATGATTGTATTTGGTTAATGGGGTATGTGCGCTGACGTCATCCGCGCACGGTGCAGGAAATTATACAATCACTGGTTAAAGAATTGTAAACAAACAAAAGCGCACAGCAAAATACGCTCTTGGTTTGCCTTCACGTGTTCGTGTTTTTCATTTCAAATCTGAACATTGCTAACATGAAAAGCATTCATTTCTAGTTTATTTTGCGTATAAAAAAAGCTTATTTTGCATCTTCTATTTTGTTTCTATTACTGAAAGTGTTTGTCTGCTTTTCACGTTGTCAATACGGGTGTACAGTGGCCATTACGTAACAACTTACTTCCGGTACCAGCGGAGTGCGTGTTACATCACACCCACATATTATATAATTGAAGTTTATTTGAGAGAAGTCTAAATAAAAATCCTATTTCCTTTCATTTACAGTAGTATTTGTGTTGTTGGAAATCAATTTTCGAGAACAAACACGAATTTTACTAAACAAATCGAACTTTCATAAAGATGAGAGAAATTCAATTTCTTTACCCCGATTAGAAACATAAGATTTAGATTGATTTCCACCAATAGCCACCTTAACGTATTCCACTCGTACTTACTCATCGCAATTAACTTACAAAGAACGCTTTCCTTTCATTTATTTAAAAAAAAGCTATTCTATGAGCGCACGTTGTTTTTCACATGTAACACTTCAATTCATATTTTTTCCTCTATTAATGAAACATTTAATACATTAAGAGCATTTCGCAATACATTCTACATCAATACACGCAGTTCTATTGCAACACTTAGTGGATCATTTGATGCAATTAAAAGAAGATAAGGACGTTGAAATCAATCCAATCAGGAAGAATATTCAAAGGTTTCTTACAAGTGCCTAATCGACCTGCAGCTGCTAGATTGCATAAGCAATTGTTAAATCGATTTTAGAAATTGACAGACGTTTAAGACGAACATTTTATGACTGGAAAATCAAAAAGTTACGTCAAAGGAGTACAGCAATATTACGGAATGTGCCGCTGCAACTGTTTGATTTACATTTTAGTATTAATGATAACATCCTTTATATTCATAACTGCAGAATTTGGACTTTCTCTCCGGCGAAGTCATTATATTATTCTTGTATATATGAAATGAGTATGATAGTATAATCATAGAATAGAATACAATATCAAAAGTTATTTCACGTGTTATTTCTTGCATAAAACGTTTACAATATGTCTTTCAATTTTGCCGTGTTGTATTGGCAGAACAACGTTATCCTAGCTAGAAAAAGAGGACCTACATAAAAAATGAAAAAGTAAGAACAAAATCCACGTGAATTTTTTCCCAAAATAAAATTTAAGCTTCCATTAAATTGTTTTTAATATCTGAAACTTTGTTTCTCTAATCTCACTCCCTAAAATGAAACAATGCAAGTCTAATTGTGAAACGTGAATTTCGTTGTATTGAAAAATTATTTTAATTAAGAGGTCTATTCCTCGTAATGAAAATCATTTTAAAATCCGCAGAATGCTATTATTTAAAAACTTCTTGTAACTGGCAATCGCCAAATTCATCATCAATATTATTCACTTAGGCGCTATTTCACAGTCGTACTTAACTACTTAATATCACGTAATTACTCGGAAACCACCAAATCTACAACATGAACGCGTTCTCAACTCCTCGAAGATTGTGCTCCCATTAATGCAGATTTAAATCATTATTATTTCTATCATACCATTGCTTGCTATACTCTTTCCTTCCGTTGTCCTTCGTAATAAATGTTCAAAATTCACATTTTGCAATATTCTACTTGAAGGATTCTCTTTACACCGGTGATACACTCTCGAAGATTACTGACCAAAACATCTTTCAAATGCTTCAAAAGTACTGTATCCAGTGTCAAACCTTTACTTATGCGCGCAGCCGCTAATAGTTTGACGACTATGCTCAAGATGATAGTATTATTTCTTATTCATGAATATTATCTTCCTAAATGTGTTTCAGCATTTTCATCAAATGCTTTATTTGGATCTAAGCACATTTCTACGTACATAGTGATATAATTTGCAAACAAACAAGAAAATAGTAGTGTAATTGGATTAGGAACTTATGTCGTACATATTACATCATGGCATATATAGTGGAAACTGAAAAATGTATCATTTTGTTACGCTGTGTGAACTTGCTCCTCTTCATTTTTTTCAAATAAATTTTGAAGTGTCTGCAATGTTTTAAAAACAACTGGAAAAGTACTTTCATACTACAGATATATGGTTATATTTTAGGAAGTATTTTAACGTTCTTTTATAGCTAGTTTTTTCAATCTTCCCATGGTTTGATTTTATTAATCTCACAAACTCTTCATGCATCTTGCAGAACTTATTTGCATTATTTTTTGATTAATCTCCAAATGATAACCAGAAATAACCTCAACTGAGAATGTATTATCCCAAAAGTATTGTTCCGAACATACTACATACTACAGATCTTCAAAACGGTCATTTTACGGTTATCTTAAACATACTACGTACTACATACCTTCAAACTGTCATTTTAAAGCTATTAATAGACTACAAATAACCATTCTTCATCATTTTCCTGAACAGCTTTTCATGTGAAATGTTCATGATAAAAGAATAATTAGGTTATACAACCAGACTGGCCGTTTGTATAATTTTTCAAGGAAATATATTGCCTTTTAGGGCCTATCACTCAAATGTCAACTTGTACAAAGTCAGATTTGAACTGTTTATTCGTCATTCGCCTCACGGTCGCTTTTATCTTAAATGAGTTTTTTTTAATCAAAGTAAAGAAAATATAACTTTGTTTTACATTCATTGTTAATTAAATGGAAATGAAAATAATATGTTCATTAGATGAGGATGGAATGTAAAGCAATATATGTGCCATTACAAATTAGATGTAACTGGAATTAAATAAAATGTAAATTAATTGTAAATGAGCTGAAACGTATAACGACATAGTGCTGTTTAAAACTAGTCATATGCAGTACCACAATTACAGTAGGACATCCGTTCCAAAGGCATTAATTTTGGGGCTTCTGATTAATCATTAACATAAGTAACATGACAAATTGATATTTTCAATGGAGTATCTTACTCATTGTTTTTCATATTGTTGTGCTTTTGATTTTTAACATCTGCTTCGCAAGGTTGAACGCACTTCTACGTAAAACAATTTTTTACACAATTTACGATGATCCATGTTAGATGACTGGTTGTTCTCTTTTCATCAATTTTTTGTGAAATAACAGGAAATTATTGGAGGCTGCGATAGAGATATACTACGAATGTACATGACATTTTGGATGCTTCGTCTAAAGACGAAGCATCTTTTTAGTTAAAGAATAACAGGTGCTCGGTTGATTAATCTGTTTACAAAGTGTAACAGTTTGAAGAGATGGAAAAATAACTACTATCTTGAAAAGGCGTAGGTGCTCCCTATCTCGTTTGTTTATTAAATGTGATGTGAACAAGGTGAAGAAATCGCTGTATCGTAATTCAAAATTCTTTTTAACAAATTGTATTCAGACCTCTTTTGATCAAATCAACTTTATCCAAATAAGTGCAATATCAGTATAAGTTACACAAAGTAGCAATCATTCCAAGATTTCTTTAATTGATTAAATAGATGTTGTTTTGTATGCTGTATGTACTTGAAAGTTTAAAAACATTCTTCATTTACTGAAAAATCAACAATTATTCTTGGTAAAATGCCGCCGAGCATTTGAGCATAAGTCCGTAGCGAATCGGCTCGTGTTCTAATATTAACAGTTTTGAATTCAAATGGCCACTTGCCCTGAAACCGTGGCCAACTATTAACAACCTGAAATACCTCTTTGTAGTACTTTCACCGAAAGTTACAAACTTAATTTAAAACTAAGTTAAGTTAAAACTTAAGTTAAATCCTTTCTCGAACCCTGGAAACGCTTAAGGCCGGTGCGTATCCCCGGTTCTTGTGGCACAAACGGATAAGTGTCAACGGCTCTCCCTAAACGGTCCATTGCAGGTTAACTCCCCAACAATACTGGTACGCATTTCATAACGAAGTAGACGAGAGCAAATTTAGTGTGATGTCTTGATTAAGGACACACTCATGCCGGAAATCGAACCAATTATTATTTGTAAACGTTTTTGACTCTCTAACCATTGCACTGCCCAAGAAACCAGAACAGTTGTGTTTGCGCGCGCTTCTTTGTGCGGTTCTTGAAACACTATACATTAAAGGATTAGTTCAGTGGTGAAGCAAGTCTATCGTGTATGACAGAGGACTTCAAAAGAAACAAAATAGTGAAGAAAGCATTCAAAAATCTTATTCAGTTAAGGAGATATCCAAGTTTAGTATCATTTGTTTGGTATCATTTGTGTAGAAACGACTAAAAGCAGCCTAGTTGTGATGTCATAGCCTCAGATTTCTCATAGTCTTTATGTATTCTATTATATGTTGTCCTTCGATTTTGTGGCTTAAAAACCATGGATATGTCAAAAAAGTAGTAAAACTGAATCTAAGAAGGGTATTTATAATATAGCACCTGAAGAAAGTTCGAGGAAAAATATTTTAAAGAGTGGAAAAATTGAATGAACTTTCTTTAAACTACATTAACAATTGTTAAGAATGTGAGGATGAAGACCCCAACCTTCCATAGTAGACTTACTACACCAGTCATTTATACACTTTTGGTGTAATAATAAATACACCAAACTTGGACCTTCGTATGCATGGATGCCGCCATTTTACCTAGTAATAACCTTATGTCAATGGGGATTTTAATGAGAACGCGGGGGGATATTTATGAAAGGAAAAGCCGATATCAAATGAATATTCATTAGATTTGATCGCGGACTCTTTAATTTCACCGTGGACTTCGCGATAAACTAACAAAAGACTTCCTTTGATCTTTTGAACAGCCCTCTGGACACATGATTCTGTGTTGGCTTAATCATCGCTGATACCGTGTAAATGCATCATACTTTACCTTACACAAATACTACCGTGCTCTTAGTAAAAATCCCATTGATATAACGTTATCACAAGTTAAAATGGCGGCCTCCATGGATCTTAATGAATAAGAAGCTCCAAGTTGTGGTGATTTTTCGTATTACATCAAAAGTCTAGGATTCTCCCAAATTGTAGAACTTGCCTCTAAATGACACTCCAAATGCTTACTAGATGCGCTACAGGAAGGGAGGGGAGTAGTTGCCTTTGAACATTATATAACGCTTAGTATTTGTATATGGACGTTGATATACATATAAATTGCTTCAATCTATTTGCAAACTCAAAGATGATAAGATTTCTAAACTAGAAAGTAGCGTGGCATTCTCATATGGAATGTAATAACCATTTGATAAATCATTCTCAACAAATGTACAGAAAACGAGAAAAACTATCTTTTAAATAGATAAAGGACATGATCTAACTAAAAACTGGTGTTTCATCACAAGGAGAGAAAAGCATTCGATCTTATCCTAAAGCAACTTATAGAAAATCTAAATGAAACCTAGGAGAAGAAAGAAATTAGATAACCATACAAACTTATGAAGATTATCATCCTAGATAGAAAGTCAGATAAGGCAAACTTCTCTTCCGAAAATATCACTTCAGAAATGTCACCAAAAAAAAAAAAGCCGCATAAACCCCAGAATATGGAGCAATTATCTTCCCACATAGCTCAAAGAAAGTCATTATGTCAAATAAAACACCGCATAGTGTTCTGAACTTTATGAAACAGAAAATATTATCTGTTGGTGCGACATTTTAGAATACCATCTCTGACTGCATGTTTTTCAAAAACCGTTGTTTGATTGCTTTCTTAATTACCTGTCATTCGCTATTATCAGTAAAGAGGCCGATGACCTAATTGTGTAATTAAAGTTGTACATAGAAATCAAAGTGGATATACTCGTTTGCAAAATGTTTAAAAGCCCTTCTTTCGGTAAATGTAGTTGTATATTTAATTTAGATTTGCATAAGACTTAGGCTGTTTACTTTATACTTTCGTCGTTGTTATTCCAGCAGGAAAACATCCAACGTCCATATATATGTAATATTGATGCCGGAGCAAAAATTCAAAGCTTCATTGGTACGATCAGATTGGTCCTATTATTGCCATAGGAATAACATTGAGAGAATTCCCAGGTATAAAAACGCGCTAGGATATAGCATGCATCTGATTGATAATAACCTTAGATTACAATTACATAAAATGTAGCTTTTTCCGTTTGATGACACTGTCGAGGTTTAAGCCAGCTCAGTTGAAGCAAGTAATGTAGGTATTAGTGAATGATATAGATTATCTAAAGATTTATTTATTAATGAAGAAAAGAAGTATATTTCAGTGGAATATCGTCTTTTGTACAAATTTTGCTGCATGTTTTTTGTTCTGTTTTTGTTCAACCTGAAAATATATTCATTCCGCGCCGATCAATTGACTTTTAAGTCAAACGTTAAAGTAAATGGATGGCGTGCTATATTATTCAATGTTATTCTGGAATGTGAGATGGGACAAAACGAATAAGTTTCTGTCATTTTTGAGATAAACCCTTATATACGTTTGTTTGTTACTAACAAATGGTTTGAGGTAAATATGATACAAATCAAGCGAACTTTGTGGTGTTATTCTCGAAGGATGTCTTACGCAACAGCGAAATTGGTGATTTCAAGTCTTGCAGAATCTCAAAGGTCACATCTTGCATCAGCATGTTGGTATTTGTTTCCTATGAAAAAATATTTACAGCAACATGAGTTTTAATCATGTTAATACAACAACTTAAATTGAGTTTTAATCATCTTAATACAACAACTATAATTGAGTTTTAATCATGTTAATACAAGAACTTCAAGGAACTGGAGGATATCCCTTTGACATGTTTTCAACTGGAGCTTGCAACTTCATGTAGCATTTCTTGTGTTAATGCAATGGTTAATGCAACATTTGAAATTACAGAATATGATTATTATAATACGCGCTATGTATACCTACATAGAATATCATTCAACTGTAAACTTAAGTACAGTAGGTGAATAATTAATACAATAGAAGTCTATTCCGTCAGCATAAATAAAGATTTAAACCGAAAACCAAAGGTTTTGAAGTTCCGACGTGCAATATGGATTTTAAGTTATGAAGTATTGTATAATAAAAGTTATTACATAATGGGCTCAAAATAACAGTGACAAACAAATAACTTCACAATAATTAAATTCAACAATTTTTACTCCATTACCATCTATCTGTACAATTCCTGACAACATTATTATTTAAGATATTTTAACTTTAAGCCCTGTCTACTCATTAATATGCATGACATCGCCGCCAAACACAATAGGGCATATCTGTGGTCCATGGACAATCTGTGCATCACACATGACCTGAATCACATGTATCGTTCTTCTGATACTGTGTTTACAGGCTCTTTCAATAAAATCATGTTAAACCCCGCCCATTAAGTATATTAATAAAATCTAACATTTTGGTTCCTGGAACATGTACATACTAGCTCACAACATAATTATACCAAATATGAAATAAAAGAGACAAGCGGTTCTTAATTTACGAGCATTGCAATGTTTTAAGATTAAGCTCTGATTAATTAATAAGAACGCCATCACTACCAAAAACAATTTGGCACAGTTACATACCATAGGTTATCTGTGTACTAAATACGACATGAATCTGGTGTATCGTTAATGAAATATCTTGTTTTACGAGCTGGCGTCATACACACACACATGTAGATGGTGGAACTTGGGGACATACGTGTGAAACTAGGAAAAAATGGACTTCTGAATTCAAGGACATAGGCAAAAAGGCTGGCAGAATTTTTTTAACAATATATGTCTAAATGCTATACCCACAATGATTTAATGTTAATTCCCATTGCTTCTTGGTATGAAATCCTATGGAAGCATTCATTGGAAGTGGGGATACGCACTTTTACACATGTACTTAAAGTACATCCTATGAAAGTGGGGATTATTCAATATTTTACAGTTCCAATGTGAACATCCAATGTGAACATTCAAGTCCCATGTATATATCCTCACTAAAATCATACGTCCAAAACATTACAATTGATGGCGCTATGCACTTTGATTTGTGATGCTATGCGTTTTCTATCATGTAATTCGGAAGTCAGTTTTTGATCTGTAGGTGCAGTCAAGATATTTGGATACACACCAGCATACGATAAAACACTGGGAGTGCACGCACACACACACACCCACACACTTTGTTTACAATAATCTCGCTTAATATGTCGTATCTTTCATTAATGTAAACTGTATGATCACGAATCCGCGTCAGGGCTAAAAAAAACAAAATTCAAGTTTTGGTATTAAAAAATTTCTTTAGAATTTAAAATTTCACTGTTTAGGTCTTAAAAATCTGCGTTAGGGTTACAAGAAATTTGTGTTTGGCCTAAAGATGCACGTTAGGGTTTGAAATTTCACGGTTATGTCTTAAAAATCTGCGTTAGGTTAAACAAATCAGTGTTAAGGCCGTAACATACCGAACGCGAAGCGACGAGCGATTTTTTGGATAATAATACAGGAAACAAATTTTATAAGATGCTTTGACTTTTTGCTTACACACGATGAAGTTTACAATTGAAGCTTTCTGATGACACTGGAAAATTTGTTAGAAATGCTGTTTTGTTCAAACTGTGGAGAAATTCGTTACACTGATTATAATTAGACACTATATATATATATATATATATATATATATATATATATATATATATATATATATATATATATATATATATATATATATATATATATATATATATATATATATAAATAAATATATATATATATATATATATATATATATATATATATATATATATATATATATATATATATATATATATATATATATATATATATATATATATATATATATATATATATATATATATATATATATAAATATATATATATATATATATATATATATATATATATATATATATATATATATATACATATTTATATATATGTATATATATATATATATATATATATATATATATATATATATATATATATATATATATATATATATTATATATATATATATATATATATATATATATAGACTAAAGAAAGTTTTCGTATGGGGAGTTTCAAATCATCAGAGACGTGTCCATGTGGGAGGAGTTATGAAATATTGCGTGCTTAAACGCTTCAGAATTAAATTGTTTGATGTAAAAAAAGATGGTATTTTATTCCTAAAATTCTAAGCACGTTATTGTTTTTAATGACCCTCGTATATTCATTTTAGGCGGGAAGCAAAAGTGTATTTCTGAAATCAAAGTAGCCTTTGTGTTACTTTTGTTCCCTTCGAAAGCTGCACTGACTGAAAGTTAACCGAAAACTTACACACAACTGACATTTACCCTGTTTATTTAAAGCGCTTCGTCTTTAAATTGTTATCGCGATTTCAGTGGTAGTCTTGGACATGCGCGTTAAGATTAAAAACCTTAAGTGTCAGGCTGACAAATATATATATATATATATATATATATATATATATATATATATATATATATATATATATATATATATATATATATATATATATATATATATATATATATATATATATATATGTATATATATATATATATATTTATATATATATATATATATATATATATATATATATATATATATATATATATATATATGTATATATACATATATATATATATATATGTATATATATATATATATATATAATATATCTTGTTGCATATGCTTTGCGATTATAAAAGTGATACACGTTTTAACTGGAAATGCGGCCTTATAGCAATATTTACATATAAAAGGGATACACGTTGCAGATGCACGGATTGAACGTATTAAGAGATATAGCAAGTGGCATTCTAAAGACCTATCAGCATATCATAAGGGGATTGGAAATAACTTTCTATAGTAAACAGTTTTACGAAATGTCATGTTGATGCTTGGTGAGATAGTGTCACCCCTTAGGTAAAAACTTTTACAGAAATCAGATACAAGGGAAGAGCAGAGCCGATGATCAAAGAAATTACTTCCAATTCTTTGTTATCGCGAATCAGACAATGAAAACAAGAATAAGTTTATACAAGTTGAAATAATGTGAATCATAAATTTGTAGACGCGTAGAGTAGGCCTCACGATAAATAAGGTCATTTATAATGTACGAGTTGACTCGAATTAACTTTAAATAAAACACATTTGGAAATGGAGCGGAAATGGTATATATTTTCCTTGGGGCTTTGTTTTTCACAGATTCAACTTAACAGTGCTCTGCAGGTTCCAGGTGAAGGATTTTAAACGAGTATTTGTTGAATATTTCCGTACGTGAAAAGTGTACTCAATGTGCTGTATTTCTTTTTCGTCCTAGATCTACGACTTGCAAACAAATGATGATTAACCATTCTAACTATAAGTGTATTAATATTTCTTATTTATGTTTTGTTGCATTAATTGCAATCCCTTTAACACCAAATTGATAACATTCAGACACGTTAAACAGTTTAATGGAAGCGTGTGATAAGACTCAGCATAGTAAGAATTTTAAGCAATACTTGATAACATTCGGACTTAATCAGTTATGTCTTTCAATTAGTTAATGTCAGAGGGTTAAAAATTGCTCAGTTATATTAGAAAATAAAGTAATATTGCACTGTTGACATTACAAACTTAAACACACATTTTCCTGAATATTCCTGGAAAATAGAAAATTGGTAAACTCAACAAACACTCATTTTCACGAATTGTTGCATGATGCTCCGCTTCAAGCATGATATTCAAGCAGACTGCATAATGATATTTCCTGAATATAAATCTAGTGGTAAATTAGTGGTGAAAATAAATAAATCTTAAAAAGGTCCTCAACAAATTTCTAAAAGTGACTTCATTGTGTGAACCATGAAACCGTATGTTAAAATGTTTCTATAACAATACAATTTAATATTTCATATGCTTAAATATGCTTTCGCTTATATCATCGATTTTGACTCAAAAGGTTGTTTTCACTATTATTTTCTATTTGTAACATTTTGTAAAGTATTGATAAAATATTGCTGCTAATCTTAATGTTAATTTTCACTGTGGTACAACAACAACTGTGGTTAAAACAACAAGGAAATATTAACAGATTGACTTGTCATGCCAACTGAACCATCAATTTCGTAAATTGTATTTGCCAATTATGTGTTATTTAATTCAATTAAAAAGATAATATTCTCGATATAACCTGTTGAAAATGGCACAAAATGAAATCAAATTAAGTGATAGCTGTTCATACTAAGCACTATTTACAGTTCTGTAATTTATTGAAGCTTTTCTAGGGTTTGTCGCTAACTTAAAACCTTTAAAACCTTATTAAGTGATTTATTTATGGAAGTGCATACTTGATGATCTAATGATGCATGATATTCATTTATTAATTTTACTGAGTTACTAATCGAAAACGCATAGTTCAATGGCTCACATGACACAAATCTTCAGGGTCTTTTCAGAAATACATTTAAAATTTGTGTGCCATTTCATTTAAACTTAGAAAATGGCATCAAATATAGATAAAGTGTTGATCCAATATTTTTTTTAGATTTCAATTTGTTTTAAATCCGGAAAGTACGAAAAACAAAGAAAAACAAAACTTTGCAGTCAAAGTTTTTATAATATTATTGTTCTTTATATTCACTTGTCTTGTGTTCTTTGCTATTTTTCATTTCAATCCATCCTTATATCAAAAAAGACTAACAAAACCTAGGTAAATTTTCCAAAAGGCTTTTTCGTGAATAAATCTTGTTCAAAGTTGTCGAAAATGTTTAAAAATCAAGTATTTAGAAACATAAAAGATTGAATAACACGTTATCAAGTGATTGATATGCGGAAGTGCATGCTTTGAAAGTTGCAAAGTGACAAAGCTGCATGCTATCCATTTAATAAAATAACAAGTTACTAGACTTGAGAAGTTCAAGTTTTAGCTGCACAGAATTCGTTGTCCTTTGATTTCAGCTGAAATTATACATTTCAATGTAGATAAACTGATATCGATTTATCGATGCAAACAGACAAAAAAGAGTCAACTACAGAATATTGCTATTTTCTGCAAAACTTAGACCATGTGAATCATATTCTTTATTGTTATGCAACATATGGTAAGTGCTCAATCCCAATGATAAGTGCTCAATCCCAATGGTAAGTGCCCAATCCAAATGGTAAGTGCTCAATCCCAATGGTAAGTGCTCAATCCCAATGGTAAGTGCCCAACCCTAACGAGGTCTGCTCACAAGCACTTTACAATGAAAACTTAACATGAAAAACAAAATAAATTAAGACAATAGTCCAGAAATCAAGGAGATGGTGATATGTAACAAAATTCAGACGTCAAAATAAAGAATAAATAAATGTGTCTTTAGACCACGTTTGAAGCCATTAGGATTACTGATGGATCGGATGGATGCAGGTAGATTGTATCACAGGAGCAGCCCATGACATATATGTTTTACTATGTTATGTTTTGATTCGTGGAACAGCCATTATCAGAGTTTGTTGGGTTCTCGGTGATTCGGTTAAAGATTTCATTTCAATACTATTCTTTCTATTTTACCATTAACAGGATCAGGAATTTCCGGGGTTACTTTGGTTAGGAGATGGCAGTATGGACGAGGATGTGGATATCTGGATATATTCTAGTTATATGGATAGCATCAGTTAGTTGTCAAATTCACATAGATGACACAACTAGTTATGACAAATTATCAAAGGTAAGACTCCATCATAAATTTTTGATGTGTTTGTTCAATCAGTCCAGAAGAAACATTTTTAAGGATTACACAGTTCCATGAAATAGAACACTTTGATCAAGCAGTATTACCCACAATGCACCATTCGTCCATTACAATACAATACAATACAATCTATTACAGTGCTTTAGGCCATCTGGCCTTTATCACAAACATAAACAATAAGTGAAATGGTACATGATTGAGGTTGTACAACAAACAATAATCAAAGAAAATGAAACAATCGTCTTGCTTCCGTTGCGTGTAAATAAAGTGTGATAACTTCAGAAATTGGATTTAGAACTAGCTGCTAATAAGATATTGCATTTTGATAAAGTTGGGGGTTGAATGAAATAATTAGATTTCAGAAAGGAATGGACAAATTAAGAAATTTATCTCCAACTTCTTTTAAATTACAAACTTGACAGCCTCTGTTCATATATAATACTGCCATAACGGCCTTCGTTGACTTCAATTTCAAGCAGGGTCGTAGCCATAGGGAGGGGGAGCGGGGTGCCCTGAGATTGTTTTCCGATGATTTACCATAAGATAATTCTTAGCCTCGGTTTATGCACAATTTCTTCAATCTTTGGGAAGTTTCATTCAATGTTTGAAAATCTATTTCAATCTTTTGAAAATTTCCTTCATTCTCATGCAATTTTTGAAAATGTCCTTCATTTTGGGCACTTTTTTTTCGATTTTTGATCAATTTTCTTCCATTTTCGGTTAAATGTCTTTCAATGTTTGGCAAATATTTTCAATTTTGGACTATTTTTTTAACTCTCGTGCAGTTTTCTTAAATTTTTGGATAACCTAATTTATTTTGGGACCATTTTTTTTCTTCGATTTTCGGTCAATTTTCCTTAATTTTGGGTAAATTTCCTTAATTTCCAAAATTTTCTTCATTTTGGGGCAGTTTTCGATTTTCTATAAAATCTTCTTTAACTTGCGGTCAGTACGTTCAATGTTTGGGAAATGTCTTTCACTTTTGGACAATTTCCTAAATTCTCGTGCAGTTTTCTTTATTTTGGGACCATTTTTCTGCGATTTTCAGTCAAATTTCTTTAATTTGGCAAAAAAATCCTTCCAATGTTTAGGAAATTTCCTTAATTTTAGGGCAAGTTTTCTTCAATTTTCGATAAAATCTTCTTCAATTTGCGGTTATTGAGTTCAATGTTTGAGAAATATCTCACAATATTGGGATATTGTTTTAATTCTCGTGCAGCTTTCTTCAATTTTTGGAAAATTTCCTTTATTTTGGGGCTATTTTCCTTCAATTTTCGGTCAATCTTCTTTAATTTTTGATTAATTTCCTTCAATATTTGGGAATTATCGTACAATTTTGGGCAATTTCTCTATTTCTCGTTGTTCAATTTTCTTAAAATTTTCTTTATTTTTCTTCGATTTGGTCAATTTTCTTCAATTATTGGGAAATATCCCTCAATTATTATGATATCCCTTTTCTTTCTGGAAATTTCATTTATTTTGGGACAATCTTTTTTAGATTTTCGATCAGATTTCTTCAATTTTTAGGAAATTGTTTTTAATTTTGGAGATATCTCTTTCAATTTTGAGGAAATTTCTTTCATTTTTGTGGCATTTGCGGAATATTTCCTTAATTTTAGGGGCACTTTTCTTCAATTTTCTGTAAAATTGAATCAATCATCGGAAAATGTTGCCAAATTTTACCCAATTTTTTTTCAAATTTGCGTTAACAATCCCAACTTTTGTAATTCAAAGCTAAGCTTTTCACAGAGAATCTTTCTCTCTGCTCTCCGCCAATAAACCACGCCCCACTGTCCCAATATGTTCTATTGATCATCCCCTTCCCCCTTGACATTTTATCCTAGCTTTGCCCCTGATTTTAAGGCAAGCACATCTGATTTTGGAGACATACGTTTTAAGTTTGAAAACATTATTAAATAATAGGTATGACTCTGCATAACTTTCTGTTTTAAATCTGTAAATTTTACATAACTATGCAAAGAACTTCTAGATTTAATATCACTCAACCAGTTCTGTCTATCTATGTCACAAACTCAATATCACTCAACCAGTTCTGGCTATCTATATCAAAAACTCAATATCACTCAACCAGTTCTGTCTATCTATATCAAAAACTCGCTGCTTGAAATTTTCATAAAAATGTGTAGTGATCCCTTCTCCTTGCCCTTCCCAAACATTACCAAACCCAGTTTCATACAACTAGTCTTAACACACAGTCCCCATGATAGCACTCCTAACACTCTTTGTTCTACATAGCAATGTGTCTGTTTTTATCAAGTGTAAGAAGTTTTAAGCAATAAGTTATTTGCTTTAGTATCTCCTAGACCTAGAATATTTATGGCATTTGGTGGTAAACCTAATACATGTTTATGAAACGAATTGTAAACTTTTATTGTACTTTCATGGGGATAAATAGCCCATAACTTAAGACCATATCTTAAAATATACATTATCTTGTGATCAAATATTTGGGGATATTACTTACACTTAAATCAATAGTTCTAGAGAAGAAAAAAAATCTTAAATTTTAATAAAGCAAATTTAGACTTTGAACTCTGTTGAACTTGGGATTTTGACCATACTCCTTTTGTTGTAAAATTTAATCTTAAATGAATGTAGTTTTTTGCAGCTTCAATAATCTTGCCTTTAAATAAAATTGTTCACTTCTTGCATGTTTCCACCCACTTATTCTAAAAACCATTACCTTATCTGAATTTACAGTCAAATCATTTTCTTTACAATAATCTTGGAGAACATTTAGTAAACTTTGTAAGGAATAAACATTTTCTGAAAAAAATAAGGAGGTCATCTGCATAAAGAAGACAACATACATTTCTGTTATTTATAAGAATTCCACGGGTGGATGTAGGCTTCAATCACTCTTCAATATTACTAATATAAAGTAAAAATAAGTACGGGGATTGTCGCACAATTAATTTTTGGGGTAAGACCATCCTTTGTCTTCACACATGACTCAATATTACTATACATTGATATAAGTATCTCAAAGATTTTACCCCCCTCATTACCATATTATAAAATTTCTATGAATAAAATACTGCGATTGATGTTATCAAATGCGACTTTAAAATAAGCAAAAGTTGCGTAAAGTTTACCACGTGGATTACTCAATGCTTTGGAAATGGCAGTGTGAAGGACGAAGGAAATATCAGTAGAAAACCCTGCTCTAAAACCTGCCTGAGCAAGAAACAGGATATTATGATCCGAGAGCCAATCACATAGTCTACTACATAAATACTTTAATAAATACTTTGCCTAAAGCACACAATAGTGTACCACGCCGATAGATACTTGGTAAGTCTTTATCTCCTTTCTTGAATACGGGACAAATTATTCCAACTTGCCAAGCACTGGGAAATTTGCCAGTTCAAAGGATTCTACCAAACAATGCATGTATAGCACGCCTTAGTCCTTTAGGTGAATTTTTGTTGATTTCAATTTGAACACCATCGATACCACAAGCTTTGCCTTGTTTAAGTGAATTGATTGCTTTCTCAACTTCATTAATTGTAATATCGACATCCAAAATATCATCAGAAACTTCAAATGGGGAATATGAAATTTAAAAAAATACTATAAATTCCTTAACTTCAGGATCAGATCTGAAGTACTCAAGCCATTCAATAGCGGTAATATCATTTGTATTCCTATATGTGGAAGCTTTAAAGAGAGCCCAAAACTTCTTATTGTCTTTTTGTTTTGCTAATATAAGAAGCTTCTTTATTTTATTTCCCGTAAATTGAGTTTACTTGTATGTAAAGAAATCACTGTAATTTTTCTTTATGCTACAAAAACTTTCCCGACTTTCACTGCTTCGTTATATGTTATGTTCTTTAAGTGATTCTCTAACTCTTGATTTAAATTCAAAACTTTCTTGATCAAACCTATTTTGCGGCTTCGGGGGATCTACATTTCCCTTAAAACACTCACACCATAGATCCTCTTTAGTAAATCATTTATTTGTGTCGCTGCTACTTTAGGATTGTTATTCTCCAAATAGCCCATGATTTCCTCTATTGTGTCCAATGTATTATTATTCATCCATTTTTCAGAATATTCATTATGCCTTTCTTTGTACCAGACTGTTTTCATTAGAGAAACACGATCAATAGACTGTGATCGTTCACCACTGACATTGGTATGATGAACACTACTTACTTAATTAGTATCAAAGGTTAGAGGTAAATGTGGCGAATCTACAGCATCACCAACTATAAACTGTGTAATTCTGAGATGCAATTATGTAATCAACGACACTTTCCCCCGTTGAGTATCGCCTCCAGTTTTACTTACAGGGGACAATCTACCATTAGAAATCCGCACGTTGGTACTTCTGTATAAATTAATTAACAAATTACCATACAAGTTAACACCGTTATTAACGGAGTATCGACATGAATGAATATCAGGTTAAGAAATTCCTAAAGTATTGCTATCGCCCAATTCAATAAAATCCAACAACTAAGCAATTCTAGCATTAAAGTCTCCAGCTAATATAAATGAACATTCATTATGCAAACTATCCAAAGCAACAATGTCTTGTTTTAGTCTTTAAAAAAAAATGAAAAATTACAATCAAAATGTAGTGAATTCTCAGGTCGGTTGTACAATGCACACAAATATATTGGCGGCGTGTTTACAGAAGAAGGAAGTTGCAGCCATATATGAACACAATTTACTGTGTAAACGAACTTCAAATGGTTGTCATATACTTCAGACGGAAAGTGATATATTTTCCAACATACAGCTGTACAGAGAAGTTATAAAGCCTAGCCGTAAACCGAACCCTAAGCCTAACCTGTTAGGGTGAGATTAGTTATGTTCCAAATTGTCAAAACCTTCATGTTTGTGGGGCAATATATACTTTTTCACTTCAGACATACTGGAAATTGATCATGTGAATATTATTTAGGATGATATAAAACTCTTCACAAAGTCAGAACTTCAAGAAACGTTTTTGGCTAGATTCAATGAACGAAACCTGAGTAATGAAACTTTTACACTTAGACTGTTATCAACACAATCATTTTATAAGTGATTTTGAATTTATGTTGTTTGCTAATTGCTGTCAGCTCCTAGCCAGATAATCCTTTATTTTAAAATCCCTAAGGTAAGGACTCCTTTTGGTTTCTTAATATCAAGGTTCTACCATTTTACATCAGGTTTTAAGCTCGTCTTTAAAAGTTGCAGGTGAGGCGGATCCGCTGACGTGCTATGTTTAAAGCCAAAATGCCTTGAATAGCTCAATTGGCTTAAATTTGATTATTCAAAATGAAGGAATTGATTTTCTACAAATTCAGAAAACATTATCAGAAAATAATGTACTCGCAAAAAAGAACTCTTTAATTGCAAAGCTTGAATACTAAGAGCATGGAAATATATTAGAAGTAGTTCATAATTAAGAGTTCATCGGGTGTGGAGTAAGGCATACTTCTATATGTTCGCACATCGTTCATCCAACATGTTTTTTTCATAAATAATGGTCTTCTTAAAAAGCACGAAAAACCATTGGAAGTTAAAACCATAATATTCAACCACTGAAATTACTCTTTAAGTAATTATCCTGTATCTTCATACAAGGTAATTAATATCAAGAACTTAACTAATCTTGCTATAGAATTGTTGTATTTATTCCAATACAATATTGTTGACACAATAGTATTGTTGACACAAGTCTGTATCCGTTAGTAAGCCCAGGCGTGCGTTCCTCTTTTGTCTCCTTCTTTAAGTGTCGATCTCTAGTGTGCATGTCTAGCATGTATCCCCACATGCTCTGACATGCTCTGTTGATGCCCTAGGTGTACACGCACATGCCCCTTTAGTCTCACGGCTTTCTGTATAGAACACATACCTTTTATCTAATAGAAACAAGTGAACTACTGGACCCTACATTTTTTTCCTTATTCAACTCTTCTTTATAAGAGTAGCTCTACCCAGCAATGACAGCTGGTTTACAGTAAGTCCCGGTTATAAATGATCACATAAAAAAGCAAATGAAACAATTAAAAAAAATGAAACATGAAAATTATAAAAACGTTCACATTGCGTAACATAAAATAGTCAGCGAGAGTTCGGAGCATAAATAGAAACTGCTAGAAAATATAAATCATAAGCATTTGTCAAATGTTTGATATTCATGCCATAAGATTCCTCAAAACAAATCAAAATATTTTTCCTATGTTCTTTGTTTTTCAATTTAATCGTTTGAATAACTTTCAGGATCTTACCAGATTTATTCATCTAATACAATACCGTTGGCATAACAATATGCGTAAGAACACGGTGATTATTATATGTATAATATGCATGAGTAATATCAAAATACGTGTGTAAAATATCGAACAATTAAATTACAAGTATTTCAGAGAAACTAAGATCTTTTACATTGGCTTCTGAAGATTAGGTTATATTAATATATTGAACAATCTCATGTTTCTTTTATTCCAATTTTCAGTCAGTGAGAAAATTTTTAGAGCTACTGGACGAAGAAAGAAAACAAAATGAGAGAGAATTAAACTGGTGGAAGTCATTAGGGCAGGAGGTAAGAGCATGATTTATATCGCTTGTTTTGCAATTTAATCGAAAATCTCGGAGAAATGGGGATGTGAATATGAATGTGATGCTATTGGCATTTTGAGGGGTTGTTGTTACCAAACAGCAATGCTAATTTTCATAACAATTGTGTTTCCTTTTTATTCCAAACATTTTCGTCAAAACTATTATGTGAAGTGAAGGTATTTCAATTACATTTTGCTCATTTCTATGCCCATCAATACACTTAACATTATACTTCACGGTATCTTCAGAAACCGATTATCTAATTTTGTAATAGCAACTTGAATTAAGAAGTTAAAACAAAGTTGCAACATGATATAAATATTATATGTGGTGATATACTTGTGTATCATATGATGTACAACCCATCACTCAAGTACTTAAACAAACACACTGCAAGCTCTACGATACTTTCAATCGCAACAAAGTAAAACGTTGAGGAAGGTGTAGCGGCTTACAACATAGGATGAAATACAACGTCTTTTCCCGCCATTTTTCAGCATTTCATGTATATGTTTCAGCATTTGAAGTATTTGCTTCAATATTTTTGGCATAAAATACATAGATAATGAGCGCGGTTTACGTATTTCGATAATAATCTGATGAGGGTTTTAGAAGATATGTAAATTGATATTGTTATAAAAGTAATTTTTAATTATTCTATAACTTTTATATATTTTCTAACACTTTAATCAGTTCTACATTCGGAGTACATTTACAAATTCAAAGATAATTCTAATAGGACATAGCTCTATGAATTCAAGTACAGTAATATTACGTCATTCAAGACACAGTAGGAGAGGATTCAAAAAGCATATAAATTGAAGAGGAGTGTTTCATATGACGTCACAAGTGTGTATGTTTACTTGATTTTATAGACATGTGTTCAAAGACTAAAAACCTTGACGCGACAAAATGATTTACTTAAAAATACTTTTTGAAATCATAATTATAGAAATGCGTAGAGGTATTGGTCATGCTTGAAATGAAGTAAAAACAAATAAGATATTTTACTATATATCTACTTACTTGTTTATTTACATTCACATAAATTTGATAGTAGTTCAGTGATCATTAGAGGGTATGTAGCTGATAGAGTGTCAATACTCCATAAAGGCATATTCCTTTGTTAAAACATTTGCAATCTATAAAGGAAAATTAGAGAAATATCTTCTTGAAAAACCTTTTTTGTATCATGTTTTGTTTAGAAGATATTACAAGTGTGTCTAAGAGTGACTGGTGTAGTAAGTTTAATCATTAGTGAAATGTCACATAAGCTCTGCCAAGATTAGATTCTTTTAAATTTCTTTGAAAATGTATAACCTCTCACTTAAAATGATTGGAGGCGCGTTGTAATTATTGAGATGGGACAGATCATATACTAACATGTTATGCCCGTTCGTTGATGACTACAATTGTTTTATTTTCAAAAAGCATAACACTGTTTAATAAAATACAAAAGAGTCTTAGGAAGTGTGATGGTGTGACGTAACACTAGTAACACTAATACTACCCTTTTATTTAGCATTTAACTTGGACAACTCCTTTAGGGATAAGGATACATTTTCTCACCAATTCATTTATTTGATTGTCCTCTAACATTTTAAAATGCACATGTATGATCACGGGAATATTTCTTGAGCATCTTTTGTTTTTAAAACACACTTAAGTCATGTTTTTCTTTCCGCAGGACCTTACTCCGAAAATAAAACTTCTTGCTCACATTGTTAAATCCTTGGAGGATGCGGCAGACGTCAGGGATCAACAAACTGATTTCTCAAATATCAATATACTTGAACCTTTAACTTCAGAAGACAGTATATATGATGATCAATCAGAACCGCCAGAGACAAACAGAGAACAGTTTATGCCAGGGAGCGAATTTTATTTTCCTGAAGTTTTGACAAAACGAAATGGGTTTTGGTATGGCAAAAGATCCTTAGGAACAAATGAATTCGACAAAAGAAATGGTTTCTGGTATGGGAAAAGGAGTGGGGGAACACCATCTGTAGAAAAGAAAAATGGATTCTGGTACGGAAAAAGAAACGGAATGTGGTACGGAAAACGAAACGGCTTTTGGTATGGCAAAAGGAGTACAGATCCCTTTTTAAGGCAAGACGATTAGGTAAATATGAATATTATATATGAAGCATCAACAAAATTTAAATGTATGAATATTACCTTTTAAAATAGCTATGGAAGATTGAATCATACACACAGTGTTACACGGATGATTTTTTCTTTTTGATTTTCACTCAAGAATGGAATAAACAAAATGTTGGAAACATCTTATTTGTTAAACATGTAAATGAATCAATGTTTTATTATATCATATTATCATTCGAATGTACAACTGTATTATGTGGATATATTTCACGGGGTATTTACGAAGATGGGGAACTAGTTTGTTAGAAATATAGATTCACCTTTGTTGAATTTTTTGCGGAAGGTAAATATCAGACCACATGCAGACATGCGAATTTGATTTTAGCAGATCTAGATGTCATAACATCAGGACTTGTGGAACTACTTTACAGCAAAGAGCTGTGTGGAAGCTCTTTGTTTACAGTTTTGTTTGATTTTGTTTTCAATTGATGCTTGATGTTGATATACTTCAATATGAATAAACAATTGGTTCGGACAGCCTCTTGCAGTCACCTGTCATCACGTCACCTTGTTTCTCTGAAATTGAATTGATGGGAAATATCGAATTTACCAACAAAGTACTTGGAATAGTTTTTAAATGAACGGGGCTGCAGCGGGTGTGTTTGTAACATTCTCAGTAAATTGATGATAAACCATTCGACAAGGTGTCTTTCCTTTCTTACGAATCTCTTATTCGTTAAAGAACTTGGTTAAAACAACCTTGGAAATTCAGAAAAGACCTCTCATAGTTTGATTAGTTTCAATATATGCTAAATTTAGGATGTAGGCCTAGAAGGACAAACCCAAATCTTCATGTAATTCTTTAAATTGTTTTCTTAATCTCAGTCACTGAAGTCTATTTCTTACTAGAATTTTGTAGGGTAAAGGCTCGAAAATGTTTTGTTCAGAATAAATCATTTCCATAAATGAAATACCAAGGTCGTCTGAGCGTCTATTCATTCATTACAAATTTGCATATATACAAAGTGATCAATTTTCATTCAATTGACAACTTTTATAGATTTTAAAGCAAATAAACTAATGTTGTCTCTACATAAGCTTTTAAAATGAAGTTTATTAGCTAAACCGTAGAACATACACATACCAACTATGTTCCTAAATAGATGAAAAGAGAAAAACTTAGATTTTGATAAACCAAGGCAATTTCTCTTAGCCTCCTCCCATTACCCTCGTCAGTAAGAGTGTACAGACAAAGATGAGTCTGCATATATTCAAATTTACTCACCTTTGTAAACCATTTACTGAATACATTCAGACTTGGACATTTCCGTTGTTTATTCTACAGGTCATGTGATGAATATGGAGCTTTCAAACTCTTTGGATGCAGCATGTCGCGGACCCTTACGTCATCTCGTAAGCCGAAGAAGAATTTCCAACGTACTGATATTTTACTTTTAGCTGTTTAGTTTAAGAAACACTATATAACTAACGATTCGTGCGGATTTGATAGTTTAAGGACAATAAGAATGGAAATAAAGAGTGTCGGTATGAGCTCAAACCAACATTTGGTCCTCGTTTAAAATTGTTCTGTGAAAATATATTGTTCATAAAGGTGGCGGGAAAAGTAATTTGGTACGCGATCAAAAATGTGAATTATGGAAGAGAATAGGAAGAACATGTGTTTGCTTTTATTTTTATTTTAAGACAGCATTTAGGCACACTATGTTTACTAATTCAATACGCAATGGTTGGTACATAAATGCACTTCTTTAATTATGGAAAGCGTGAATGTGCACTAGGTGGTAATAACTTGT
Source organism: Chiridota heheva (assembly GCA_020152595.1). Taxonomy (NCBI): domain Eukaryota; kingdom Metazoa; phylum Echinodermata; class Holothuroidea; order Apodida; family Chiridotidae; genus Chiridota; species Chiridota heheva. The sequence continues at coordinate 800,254 of JAIGNY010001864.1, forward strand.
TTAAGTTATTGATACTCATTTGAAATACAGCACATAAGTGTATGCCTTTGATAGCCTGCCCAGTTGGGCATTGGACACATGGGAACATCAGTATGTTATTTTTCAATGAAGGCCTAAGGTAAGGAGGTGGATAATTTATTGCACATCCAACTCATTTTGGATGTATTGTCCCTACAGTTCGCAAATTTCGGAGCAGTTAATCAAATATATTAAAGCTCACGAAGAAATATTTCTAAATATGACTCACACGTGCTTAGTTATTTAAGTTAGTATTTTATAGTTTTATGTCTGTTTCAACTGTAATAGACATGCAATCATGTATGTGTTTTTTTTTCCGTGCTGTTTGTTCAAGTAAATCACTTCAAGAAAGTAAAAAGTTTATATTATTTTTCTAGCTTTTAGAGAACGATCCAATACTTCTGATAACTTTTGTGCTTAGTACAGTCAGATAGCAACAAAAGCATACTTAAAGACTTATGTATGCATATGCTTTTCTGACATTATCAAATTGGAAATAAATTTGTGAGAAGTACTTTTTGGTATATTTAGTTTCGAGGTATGGCCGATCAAAGTTTGAGGATTTTATGAACAAGAGCCGGTTAAGGCAATCCGCCTATTATATTTCTTTACTTTCTTTTCCACCTAGCTGTAATTTGGGGTAAAACATTTTCCGTCAGAATCAGTCAATCTACTTGAAGCAATTGTGATATGTAGTTGGCAAGCAAAGGACTTACATAAGAAAACAGGGATATATGCCTATACCTAGCTCACAAGATAGCATTCAAATTAATCTAATTCACCTTTTACCTGTCCATAGATCTGTAATGCCAGCGTGTATTCAAGTATAACGCTACCATAGATCTGTACGGCGAGCGTGTATGCAAGTATAACGTTACCTGTCCATAGATCTGTAAGGCCAGCGTGTGTATTCAACTTGAAATGGCAGCTAAATGATGTGAGCTAATTTGGATTGTCTTCTGAAAAGGCTAAACGTACATCAATGGCTGTGATTTTCACAAATGGAGTAATTTCAGGTTGTAATTACCTGTCAAATCCATTTCAAAGAGTGCCTTTTCTCTAAAGGTTATCTTCAATTTGTCGGAATCCCCATTTTTGCAATTTTCTAATTGTGACAACGAACGTATTTAACTTTAAACCACAAATTACTTGAGAATAATCTTATTTATTTCAAATTTCGGCCTACTTTGTATGTAGTGATGATGATGACCACAAAACGACGTGACTTTGGGGCAATGGAGTTTTAATTTCAATTGTCAATGAAGGACAACAACATATCTTTTACCAAAATCGTTGAGCCTGAATAGGGTAATCGTATTCTCGCCTTACAATAATTTAAGAACTTGCTGTAACAAGTATGAAACTAAGATGGAAATAAAAGGGGAGCATATACATTTTAATAGTAGCTTACATTCACTGCACATTTCTATCGCAACTAAGGCTTGATTCTTAACACCATGTCAGCATCTTAACCTCACGTTATTATTAAAGGTATTTCCATGTAAATAAAAGATAATTTAAGAAAGATTAGTTATCTTCGATATGCAACTGTGCTTCTGTAAAGTCCTAAAAATATAATTCAAAACTACGTAGCTCTTTTATGCTGTTTATTGTATTAAAAATCTGAAAAAATATACATATTTGTTTTCTTCTGAGCTAGAATTATATTATGGAACTTAATTTTCCAAGTTTCTGTTCTTTTTTGTGTTCATTTTCATTTTATCAGCCACGTATTATTGTCTTATTAGTTCAGTGTTGCAACATTGATCCAATGAAAGATGAACCCTTTAGTACACGGGACGTGCTCTGTGTGTCACTCATAGCGTGTGTATTAGTAACGTTATGTTATCATTTAAACTCCCATTAAGCTCAGCCGAACAGACAAAAAGGAGAAAGCTTTACAAAGGACAATCAGTGTGTCATCTTATACTATGGATACTATGAATGTAGCAGGCAGCAACACTTGGAATGGAGTTGTATCTAAGCGGCAGACCGTGAAATGCGTATGTACCTCTCAACTGCTGAGAAGAACGTGACCTCGACAATAATCTCAAAAATCAGTACCTAAATATGTTTTTTAACACTCCCAATGTCCTTATAAGCAGATTGTAACGATTGAGGTCCTTGTAACCAGATTGTAATGATTGAGGTCCTTGTAACCAAATTGTATCGATTGAGGTCCTTGTAAGCAAAGTGTAACGAATGATGTCCTTGTAACCAAATTGTACCGATTGAGGTCCTTGTAACCAAATTGTACCGATTGAGGTCCTTGTAACCAAAGTGTAACGAATGATGTCCTTGTAACCAAATTGTACCGATTGAGGTCCTTGTAACCAAATTGTACCGATTGAGGTCCTTGTAACCAAATTGTACCGATTGAGGTCCTTGTAACCAAATTGTACCGATTGAGGTCCTTGTAACCAAATTGTACCGATTGAGGTCCTTGTAACCAAATTGTACCGATTGAGGGCCTTGTAACCAAATTGTACCGATTGAGGTCCTTGTAACCAAATTGTACCGATTGAGGTCCTTGTAACCAGATTGTAACAATTGAGGTCCTTGTAAGGTCCAAATTGTACCGATTAGTCCTTGTAACCAGATTGTAACAATTGAGGTCCCGAATTGAGGTCCTTGTCCAGATTGTAACAGTTAGGTCCTTGTAACCAGATTGTAACAATTGAGGTCCTTTAACCAGATTGTACAACCAGATTGTAGCGAATGTCCCTTGTCTTGCAGAGGTCCTTGTCCTTGTAACGATTGACGGTCACCAATCAATGATTGTAACCAGATTGCAACAATTGAGGTCCTTGTGAGGTCCTTGTAACCAGATTGTAACGATTGAGGTCCTTGTATGTAACCAGATTGTAACAATTGAGGTCCTTGTAACGATTGAGGTCCTTGTAAAATTGTACCGATTGAGGTCCTTGTAACCAGATTGTAACAATTTGAGGTCCTTGTAACCAGATTGTAAAGCAGATTGAATGAGGTCCTTGTCACCAGATTGTAACAGTTGAGGTCCTTGTAACCAGATTGTAATGATTGAGGTCCTTTAACCAACCAGATTGTAACAATTTGAGGTCCTTGTAACCAGATTTGTAACAGATTGTAGCGAATGAGGTCCTTGTAACCCGAATTGAGGTCCTTGTAACCAGATTGTAACAATTGAGGTCCTTGTAACCAGATTGTAACAATTGAGGTCCTTGTAACCAGATTGTAACGATTGAGGTCCTTGTAACCAGATTATAGCGAATGAGGTCCTTGTAACCAGATTGTAACGATTGAGGTCCTTGTAACCAGATTGTAACGATTGAAGTCCTTGTAACCAATATGTAACGAATGAGGTCCTTGTAACCAGATTGTAACGAATGAGGTCCTTGTAACCAGATTGTAACAATTGAGGTCCTTGTAACCAGATTGTAACGATTGAGGTCCTTGTAACCAGATTGTAACGATTGAGGTCCTTGTAACCAGATTGTAACGATTGAGGTCCTTGTAACCAGATTGTAACGATTGAGGTCCCTGTAACCAGATTGTAACGAAAGAGATCCTTGTAACCAGATTGTAACAATTGAGGTCCTTGTAACCAGATTGTAACGATTGAGGTCCTTGTAACCAGATAGTAACGATTGAGGTCCTTGTAACCAGATTGTAACGAATGAGGTCCTTGTAACCAGATTGTAACAATTGAGGTCCTTGTAAGCAGATTGTAACGATTGAGGTCCTTGTAACCAGATTGTAACGATTGAGGTCCTTGTAACCAGATTGTAACGAATGAGGTCCTTGTAACCAGATTGTAACGATTGAGGTCCTTGTAACCAGATTGTAACGATTGAGGTCCTTGTAACCAGATTGTAACGATTGAGGTCCTTGTAACCAGATTGTAACGATTGAGGTCCTTGTCACCAGATTGTAACGATTGAGGTCCCTGTAACCAGATTGTAACGAAAGAGATCCTTGTAACCAGATTGTAACGATTGAGGTCCTTGTAACCAGATTGTAACGATTGAGGTCCTTGTAACCAGATTGTAACGATTGAGGTCCTTGTAACCAGATTGTAACGAATGAGGTCCTTGTAACCAGATTGTAACGATTGAGGTCCTTGTAAGCAGATTATAACGATTGAGGTCCTTGTAACCAGATTGTAACGATTGAGGTCCTTGTAACCAGATTGTAACGAATGAGGTCCTTGTCACCAGATTGTAGCGAATGAGGTCCTTGTAACCAGATTGTACCGAATTAGGTCCTTGTCACCAGATTGTAACAATTGAGGTCCTTGTAACCAGATTGTAACGATTGAAGTCCTTGTCACCAGATTGTAACATTTGAGGTCCTTGTAACCAGATTGTAGCGAATGAGGTCCTTTTATTTAGATTGTAACGATTGAGGTCCTTGTTACCAGATTGTAACGAATGAGGTCCTTGTAACCAGATTGTAACGATTGAGGTCCTTGTAACCAAATTGTAACAATTAAGGTCCTTGTAACCAGATTGTAACGATTGAGGTCCTTGTAACCAGATTGTAACAATTGAGGTCCTTGTAACCAGATTGTAACGATTGAGGTCCTTGTAACCAGATTGTAACAATTGAGGTCCTTGTAACCAGATTGTAACGATTGAGGTCCTTGTAACCAGATTATAGCGAATGAGGTCCTTGTAACCAGATTGTAACGATTGAGGTCCTTGTCACCAGATTGTAACGATTGAGGTCCCTGTAACCAGATTGTAACAATTGAGGTCCTTGTAACCAGATTGTAACAATTGAGGTCCTTGTAACCAGATTGTAACGATTGAGGTCCTTGTAACCAGATTGTAACAATTGAGGTCCTTGTAACCAGATTGTAACGATTGAGGTCCTTGTAACCAGATTATAGCGAATGAGGTCCTTGTAACCAGATTGTAACGAATGAGGTACTTGTCACCAGATTGTAGCGAATGAGGTCCTTGTAACCAGATTGTAACGAATGAGGTCCTTGTCACCAGATTGTAACGATTGAGGTCCTTGTAACCAGATTGTAACAATTGAGGTCCTTGTCACCAGATTGTAACATTTGAGGTCCTTGTAACCAGATTGTACCGAATGAGGTCCTTGTAACCATATTGTAACTAATGAGGTCCTTGTAACCAGATTGTAACGATTGAGGTCCTTGTAACTAGATTGTAACGAATAAGGTCCTTGTAACCAGACTGTAACAATTGAGGTCCTTGTAACCAGATTGTAACAATTGAGGTCCTTGTAACCAGATTGTAGCGAATGAGGTCCTTCTAACCAGATTGTAACGATTGAGGTCCTTGTAACCAGATTGTAACAATTGAGGTCCTTGTAAGGTCCGCAACATTACTTGGATCAAATTAGATAACTTTGCATTTATCAAAAATAAATGGCATCTTCCTAGTTTGGCACCAAAATTTTAACATTTTTTTTAAACAAAATTTTATCTAGACCACATTCCAACAATTAAAATTCCATGGCATCATCAACAGTCCTGTAGAGCTTAGTGCCATCAGCAAATTTACAAACCCTGGAGCTAAGTGAAACCTCAATATCATTAATGAAGATTAAGCAAAGACGAGGACCCAAAACGGGAACATTACTGATAACATGAGAACCTTCTCCACGAAGTTACTCCACCATTAACAACCTATAAACTAACCAAGAATGTATCCAATGGCACACTTTCCCTTCACACCAAGCGCTCATATAAATCTGTTACGAGATATGTGAACATGATTTTGAAGTACATTAATCACATTATTTTTCTTGTATTGTATCTCTTTATTATACAAGACATATCTAATAACCAAACAAATCGGCTAAAGGAGGCATAAAGTCTGATACAATCCTGATTTCAAATGATGGAGGATTACTATAAACAACCACCCAAACACAAGTCAACATCTTATTCAGATCTCAAGTTATACTGTACATGCTTAAAGTTGACACGTATTGAAATCTTGTGCATGATAACACTATTTCACCAACAGGAACAAAATGATTATGATGTATTTCTTTATAGATTGTATTAAATCTATATTCCAAAATGGTGTGACACAAAGTTATAACAGCATGTTTGGACAAATTCAAGTGTACACAAAATGCCCCACAAAAAGAAAACAATATTTACAAGTTACAATTTAAACAATAACCCAAAAAGTTAGATTGCTTTGGAAGGTATGCAGAAAATTTGTTATTTTAGTTCAATCATTTAGTTCAATCATATATATATATATATATATATATATATATATATATATATATATATATATATATATATATATATATATATATATATATATATATATATATATATATATATATATATATATATATATATATATATATATATATATATATATATATATATATATATATATATATATATATATATATATATATATATATATATATATATATATATATATATATATATATATATATATATATATATATATATATATATATATATAATATATATATATATATATATATATATATATACATATATATGTATATACATATATATATATATATATATATATATATATATATATATATATATATATATATATATATATATATATATATATATATATATATATATATGTATATATAAATATATATATATATATATATATATATAAATATATATATATATATATATATAAATATATATATATATATATATATATATATATATATATATATATATATATATACATATATACGTATATACATATATACGTATATACATATATATATATATATATATATATATATATATATATATATATATATATATATATATATATATATATATATATATATATATATATATATATATATATATATATATATATATATATATATATATATATATATATATATATACATATATATGTATATACATATATATATATATATAAATATATATATATATATAAATATATATATATATATATATATATATATATATATATTTATATATATATATATATATATATATATATATATATATATATATATATATATATATATATATATATATATATATATATATATATATATATATATATATATATATATATATATATATATATATATATATATATATATACATATATATATATATATACATATATATATATATATATATATATATATATATATATATATATATATATATATATATATATATATATATATATATATATATATATATATATATATATATATATATATATATATATATATATATATATATATATATATATATATATATATATATATATATATATATAAGTAAGAACTCTAAAACCGCATAAAAAAATAAAATCTTAGAAATGGAATTTCACACAGAATGTTATTTACCAGGTTCATGTCTGCCTTTAACACAAATTTTGTTGTTTCCGTACCTTGGTTATTCATTTTGTAAAGACTAAAAGGAAATACTTTCAACCAAGTATTTCACCATAACTGCCATGCACAGCTTCTATTTACACACTGAAAGGATCTTCTGTTACAAATACATTTCTTCATCAATTGAAGAGCTTTTTTATAATTTGCGGCAAAGTAAATGGAACATAGTTATCCCCTCAAAAATGATAATAATATGATTTACTGTACATCTTAATAAGTTCTTGAAATGTACAATCAAATATGAAAACTATATGGTCTATAATAAAATATATTTAATGAACAATTCAAATCGTACCATCTGTTAATCAATTGCTACCGGCAGTTTTTCTACAGTTTACGGTATGTTTGCCCTACAGCGAAGTAAAATAAAGGGGTTATTTTATTCAAATCAAATCAAATGAATTTCAAAGTGTGGAGTTGGCTCAATGATCTTATTTAAGAAAACATTATTTAAAATAAAATGCGTTTAGAGTTAAACAACCCGTATCTATAATTGCACAAACTGCACGTAGAGAAAATTAATATTAGATATTTGCTACAATTTATCTTGACATAATTACAACAAATCTCCCTTACAGCCCTACTCCAATCTAGATATATATTTCTATATTAATTGCCTCCGAGTTCAGTTACTATTTTGACCGTTTAGACCATTGATCTTTACCGCCTTGCAACGTTTACGATTTTCTCTCATTGCCAATCTCACATTGAAAAATTAATTTAGTTCCATATACCTATTTATATGAAATTTGTAAACTTTGCTTGCCTTATAAGTAATTGCTATGAATGTTCGTACCACTATGGGCTTATTTCAAAATATGTCAGAGGTTTAAGCTTCAACTCATTATGTGATTAAGCTTCAAGGTTGGAAATTGAGAACAAATTAACATATGAATAATACTTGTTTCATAGCTGGTGCAAAGGTGATTGGTTATATGTACAGATGTATATCTACTTCGTTTCCAGGATGATGTGAACGTGCACCTTCTACTTGTACATGGGTATAGCCTAGGGGTCGAGTGGAATGTTAAACGTTCGACCACCCAACGGCTCCCAAAAAGGGGAAAAGGCCCAGGAAGTTTGCTAATAGATCAATAACTTTTACTAAAAGATTTAGATTTTTTAATGCCAATGATTTGTATTCTTCAGTAAAACTGAACTACGAACAAACTGAAAGTACGAACAGTTTGAAGACCGCTACTTTGACACAATGCTACACCCCTGTTTTGTGGTACAATTTTGATATATGACGTTCTTTTACACGCCGGGGATTTTTTTTTTTTTTTAGTAATACGAAATATTCCTTACTTCCAATTCTAGAGGATTGTCTAAGAGCCTGTACCGATTTCTGCTCTTAAAGTTAATGATTTTGACCAACAATTGCAAGGTAACATCTATTTATTATACACTTAGAAAATGAGTCAGCGAATTGAAAGGTTTAAGGGCAGAAATCTCTATATCAAAAGATTAATCAAACTTAGCGAAATAGCCATTCATTCCCTATTTGCTCGAAATCGAGATGAAAAGCTTTTATTTTGTGTATGATATACTTTACAATGTTCTGAAACCATTAAAGTATAGGTATATAGGATGCGTGGCGTACATGGTGGGCATATGGCAGCCTCCGTTGCATTAAAACTGAAGGATTTCAAACATCTCACAAGGGCTGTGAGATTCTTTTTAAAATAGTTAAAGGATCCCTCAGATCAATCAAGTGAGAACTGTTTGACTGACTGTTTGATGCAATGCAGATGGTATTACTTCAAGCATGCAATAGGAACCTTAATGTAAACGGTGAATATTTTTTAACATGGCAAAAATTGTACAAAATAAAGGCCAGAGGTTAATAAAAGCTTTCCATTTGGAGGGAACAGGGACTAAACGCTTGTAGAACTGCACTTAATGTGATCAAAGCTTAAGGTATGTTGGAAAAGTACAACTAGTAATATTAAAACTGCAATTCAGATGGCACATGTGCATGGATTGCCGGTGGGCGAGTCTCGAGGAGCAGCTGGATTATTTAGTGGTTCGCCGCCGAGTGTCCGGATGGCCATATTTTGGCAGACCGGCAGCGGTATTGGTTTGGTACATGCGAGCCGGCGATTGACAGTTCATTGATATCTAGGAAGTTAAATATATAGATTTAAGTCCAATGGTGCAAAAACAGCGTAAAACCTTACGGGCCCGGAAAAAAAGATAAGATATAGTAGGGGCCCCTGGCAATGACACTGCGATATGTTTGTTGTGTGCACATAAAGAAAATCCCCACAGGACCCCTGGCCTCTAGTTTACTGTTTACCGCGTTAACATGCAAAACAAAACAAATGTTTAGGAAATATTGAAACAACGAATTGGGAACTTAGCACAACAGGAAATAAAAAGGTCAAGTACAACATATAAAAGTCTAATTCTACAAGCTTCTGCCTTCAAGCTAGTATAAGCATAATACGGATGACAGTAAAACGGCATAGTTTTCATTACTGGGCTAAGATTATGTCTCGCGGCTAGGATTATGTCTCGCGATACATGAGTGCTAAGCAACGGCTCACTGGTGTTGAAAAAAAGATTCAGATAGAAACTGACATAAGTGTTTCCACTTACAAGGAAATTACCCAAAATTCGGGGAATTTTGATGTTATAAAGCAATGCATTTACAACGTAAAATCAATGGACTTTTTCCTATTTCGGGAAATAGTCAGTGAAATTTGTAGAAATTTAAGAGTCCATTTCGAGAAACCCTTTATGGATTTGTGAAACGACTGCATCAAATATACTTCTCATCATTCATCAATATACACTATGGCTAGTAGCATTATGGCTTGTAACATTTTTTGTATAGTTTTGTTCCCCAAATGATAAATATGTGACGCTATCATAAAACATCAGCATTAAGCATCAACTCCCAGACAATATCTCATGATATCATTTGAGATATTTGTGATAAAATGATTTGATTCAAGTTCTTGTAAGTCCAACATGTTATTTTCTTAATTTTTGTAGTTACATTTTATCATCAACATTTGGAATACATTATGTATCACCGCGGATCGCAGTTATACGCGTTCAAGTTGCCACGTCGTGTGCTCCTTCATTTACTGTCATTACTGTGTAAATGAGAGGGACATCGATCCGAAAACAAAACTTGTTTCATAAATACCTTACCACAGTTGAATACTCGTACATATCGGAGCCTAGTGATTCATACACCCACACGTAAGAACTCTGAAACCGGGTAAAATAAAATCGTTTGTCCCAGAATGTTATTTAGTATGTTGATATCTGCATATCGAACACAAATTTTGTGTTTTCGGTGTTACTTGGGCTTTGAAAACAAAAACAGGTTTACAAAGTATTTGAGAATAAAAATGTGTAGTTCTTCCTGGGGACAAGTATTTCAGATATGACTGAAAAGCGATTATACATACAACAGCACTTAGCAAAAACAAATAGTAGGCCTTTATATCTTTATTCTAGTATGGTACCCATTAAAAGCTGAAATCCAGCGAGTAATATTGATTGTTTAAAATGAGTGTGCACAAAGTTGTCATCTTGGGGCACTTAGTTCCATCCTAAAAGGGGTTGCTAATTTAGTCCGTAGGCTTAACATTTTATGACGTCGGTAAGTCAAATGTATTAGATTTATGACATCATTCAGGTATCATGTAATAAAAGCTCAAGTAAGTCAATATTTGGTCGAAGTATTTCTCTGATTTTGCTCCATTCTTTATCTTTAGATAAAGAAGATAGAAAATTAAAACTCAAATTTAAGCTGAAGAAGCTTTCGAGAAACTCTAAGCTCTTCTTCAGGACAACCATAGGCACAGCTTTCCTGTCACACTCACGTGAAACTCCAAGCTCGTCTTTAGGACAACTATAGGCATAGCCTTTCTGTCACATTCACGTGAAACTCTAGGCTCTTCTTCAGGACAACCATAGGCATAGCTTTTCTGTCACATTCACGTGAAACTCTAAGCTTTTCTTAAGGACAACCATAGGCATAGATTTTCTGTCACATTCACGTAAAACTCTAAGCTCTTCTTCAGGACAACCATAGGCATAGCTTTTCTGTCACATTCACGTGAAACTCTAAGCTCTTCTTCAGGACAACCATAGGCATATCTTTTCTGTCACACTCACGTAAAACTCTAAGCTCTTCTTCAGGACAACCATAGGCATAGCTTTTCTGTCACATTCACGTAAAACTCTAAGCTCTTCTTCAGGACAACCATAGGCATAGCTTTTCTGTCACATTCACGTGAAACTCTAAGCTCTTCTTTAGGACAACCATAGGCATAGCTTTTCTGTCACATTCACGTGAAACTCTAAGCTCTTCTTCAGGACAACCATAGGCATAGCTTTTCTGTCACACTCACGTAAAACTCTAAGCTCTTCTTCAGGACAACCATAGGCATAGCTTTTCTGTCACACTCACGTGAAACTCTAAGCTCTTCTTCAGGACAACCATAGGCATAGCTTTTCTGTCACACTCACGTGAAACTCTAAGCTCTTCTTCAGGACAACCATAGGCATAGCTTTTCTGTCACATTCACGTAAAACTCTAAGCTCTTCTTCAGGACAACCATAGGCATAGCTTTTCTGTCACATTCACGTAAAACTCTAAGCTCTTCTTCAGGACAACCATAGGCATAGCTTTTCTGTCACATTCACGTGAAACTCTAAGCTCTTCTTCAGGACAACCATAGGCATAGCTTTTCTGTCACACTCACGTGAAACTCTAAGCTCTTCTTCAGGACAACCATAGGCATAGCTTTCCTGTCACATTCACGCAAAACTCTAAGCTCTTCTTCAGGACAACCATAGGCATAGCTTTTCTGTCACATTCACGTGAAACTCTAAGCTCTTCTTGAAACTCTAAGCCTCTTCTTCAGGACAACCATAGGCATAGCTTTTCTGTCACATTCACGTGAAACTCTAAGCTCTTCTTCAGGACAACCATAGGCATAGCTTTTCTGTCACACTCACGTGAAACTCTAAGCTCTTCTTCAGGACAACCATAGGCATAGCTTTTCTGTCACATTCACGCAAAACTCTAAGCTCTTCTTCAGGACAACCATAGGCATAGCTTTTCTGTCACATTCACGTGAAACTCTAAGCTCTTCTTCAGGACAACCATATGCATAGCTTTTTCTGTCACATTCACGTAAAACTCTAAGCTCTTCTTCAGGACAACCATCACAGGCATAAGCTTTTCTGTCACATTCACGCAAAACTCTAAGCTCTTCTTCAGGACAACCATAGGCATAGCTTTTCTGTCACATTCACGTGAAACTCTAAGCTCTTCTTCAGGACAACCATAGGCATAGCTTTTCTGTCACACTCACGTAAAACTCTAAGCTCTTCTTCAGGACAACCATAGGCATAGCATTTTTCTGTCACATTCACTAAGCTCTTCTTCAAGGACAACCTAGGCATAGCTTTTCTGTCACATTCACGTGAAACTCTAAGCTCTTCTTCAGGACAACCATAATAGCTTTTTCTGTCACACTCACGTGAAACTCTAAGCTCTTCTTCAGGACAACCATAGGCATAGCTTTTCTGTCACGTGAAACTCTAAGCTCTTCTTCAGGACAACCATAGCTTTTCTGTCACATTCACGTGAAGCTCTAAGCTCTTCTTCAGGACAACCATAGGCATAGCTTTTCTGTCACATTCACGTGAAACTCTAAGCTCTTCTTCAGGACAACCATAGGCATAGCTTTTCTGTCACATTCACGTAAAACTCTAAGCTCTTCTTCAGGACAACCATAGGCATAGCTTTTCTGTCACATTCACGTGAAACTCTAAGCTCTTCTTCAGGACAACCATAGGCATAGCTTTTCTGTCACATTCACGTGAAACTCTAAGCTCTTCTAAGCTCTTCTTCAGGACAACACGTGAAACATAGGCATAAGCTTTTTCTGTCACACTCTAAGCTCTTCTTCAGGAAACTCTAAGCTCTTCTTCAGGACAACCATAGGCATAGCTTTTCTGTCACACTCACGTGACAAAACTCTAAGCTCTTCTTCAGGACAACCATAGGCATAGCTTTTCTGTCACATTCACGTGAAACTCTAAGCTCTTCTTTAGGACAACCATAGGCATAGCTTTTCTGTCACATTCACGTGAAACTCTAAGCTCTTCTTCAGGACAACCATAGGCATAGCTTTTCTGTCACATTCGTGAAACTCGCTCTTCTTCAGGAAAGCTTTTCTGTCAAGAAACTCTAAGCTCTTCTTCAGGACAACCATAGGCATAGCTTTTCTGTCACACTCACGCAAAACTCTAAGCTCTTCTTCAGGACAACCATAGGCATAGCTTTTCTGTCACATTCACGTGAAACTCTAAGCTCTTCTTCAGGACAACCATAGGCATAGCTTTTCTGTCACACTCACGTGAAACTCTAAGCTCTTCTTCAGGACAACCATATGCATAGCTTTTCTGTCACACTCACGTGAATCTCTAAGCTCTTCTTCAGGACAACCATAGGCATAGCTTTTCTGTCACATTCACGCAAAACTCTAAGCTCTTCTTCAGGACAACCATAGGCATAGCTTTTCTGTCACACTCACGCAAAACTCTAAGCTCTTCTTCAGGACAACCATAGGCATAGCTTTTCTGTCACACTCACGTGAAACTCTAAGCTCTTCTTCAAAACTCTTTTTCTTCAGCTAAGCTCTTCTCTTCTTCAGGACAACCATATGCATAGCTTTTCTGTCACACTCACGTGAAACTCTAAGCTTTTCTTCAGGACAACCATAGGCATAGCTTTTCTGTCACATTCACGTGAAACTCTAAGCTCTTCTTCAGGACAACCATAGGCATAGCTTTTCTGTCACACTCACGTGAAACTCTAAGCTCTTCTTCAGGACAACCATAGGCATAGCTTTTCTGTCACATTCACGTAAAACTCTAAGCTCTTCTTCAGGACAACCATAGGCATAGCTTTTCTGTCACATTCACGCAAAACTCTAAACTCTTCTTCAGGACAACCATAGGCATAGCTTTTCTGTCACATTCACGTGAAACTCTAAGCTCTTCTTCAGGACAACCATATGCATAGCTTTTTTGTCACATTCACGTGAAACTCTAAGCTCTTCTTCAGGACAACCATAGGCATAGCTTTTCTGTCACATTCACGCAAAACTCTAAGCTCTTCTTCAGGACAACCATAGGCATAGCTTTTCTGTCACACTCACGTGAAACTCTAAGCTCTTCTTCAGGACAACCATAGCATAGCTTTCTGCATATCTCTTCTTTTCTAGTCTTTTCTGTCACACTCACATAGGTAAAACGCAAAACTCTAAGCTCTTCTTCAGGACAACCATAGGCATAGCTTTTCTGTCACATTCACGTAAAACTCTAAGCTCTTCTTCAGGACAACCATAGCATAGCTTTTCTGTCACATTCACGTGAAACTCTAAGCTCTTCTTCAGGACAACCATAGGCATAGCTTTTCTGTCACATTCACGTGAAACTCTAAGCTCTTCTTCAGGACAACCATAGGCATAGCTTTTCTGTCACACTCACGTGAAACTCTAAGCTCTTCTTCAGGACAACCATAGGCATAGCTAGCTTTTCTGTCACACTCACGTAAAACTCTAAGCTCTTCTTCAGGACAACCATAGGCATAGCTCTTTTCTGTCACATTCACGCAAAACTCTAAGCTCTTCTTCAGGACAACCATAGGCATAGCTTTTCTGTCACATTCACGTGAAACTCTAAGCTCTTCTTCAGGACAACCATAGGCATAGCTTTTCTGTCACATTCACGTAAAACTCTAAGCTCTTCTTCAGGACAACCATAGGCATAGCTTTTCTGTCACATTCACGTGAAACTCTAAGCTCTTCTTCAGGACAACCATAGGCATAGCTTTTCTGTCACATTCACGTCACATTAAAACTCTAAGCTCTTCTTCAGGACAACCATAGGCATAGCTTTTCTGTCACATTCACGTGTAAAACTCTAAGCTCTTCTTCAGGACAACCATAGGCATAGCTTTTCTGTCACATTCACGTGAAACTCTAAGCTCTTCTTCAGGACAACCATAGGCATAGCTTTTCTGTCACATTCACGTGAAACTCTAAGCTCTTCTTCAGGACAACCATAGGCATAGCTTTTCTGTCACACTCACGTGAAACTCTAAGCTCTTCTTCAGGACAACCATAGGCCTAGCTTTTCTGTCACACTCACGTAAAACTCTAAGCTCTTCTTCAGGACAACCATAGGCATAGCTTTTCTGTCACATTCACGTGAAACTCTAAGCTCTTCTTCAGGACAACCATAGGCATAGCTTTTCTGTCACATTCACGTGAAACTCTAAGCTCTTCTTCAGGACAACCATAGGCATAGCTTTTCTGTCACATTCACGCAAAACTCTAAGCTCTTCTTCAGGACAACCATAGGCATAGCTTTTCTGTCACATTCACGTGAAACTCTAAGCTCTTCTTCAGGACAACCATAGGCATAGCTTTTCTGTCACATTCACGTAAAACTCTAAGCTCTTCTTCAGGACAACCATAGGCATAGCTTTTCTGTCACATTCACGTAAAACTCTAAGCTCTTCTTCAGGACAACCATAGGCATAGCTTTTCTGTCACATTCACGTGAAACTCTAAGCTCTTCTTCAGGACAACCATAGGCATAGCTTTTCTGTCACACTCACGTGAAACTCTAAGCTCTTCTTCAGGACAACCATAGGCATAGCTTTTCTGTCACACTCACGTAAAACTCTAAGCTCTTCTTCAGGACAACCATAGGCATAGCTTTTCTGTCACATTCACGTAAAACTCTAAGCTCTTCTTCAGGACAACCATAGGCATAGCTTTTCTGTCACATTCACGTGAAACTCTCTCTTCTTCAGGACAACCATAGGCATATTCGTGCTAAGCTCTTCTTTTTCTGTCACATTCACGTAAAACTCTAAGCTCTTCTTCAGGACAACCATAGGCATAGCTTTTCTGTCACATTCGTGAAACTCAGCTCTTCTTCAGGACAACCATAGGCGTGAAACTCTAAGCTCTTCTTCAGGACAACCATAGGCATAGCTTTTCTGTCACATTCAACTCTAAGCTCTTCTCACATTCACGTGAAACTCTAAGCTCTTCTTCAGGACAACCATAGGCATAGCTTTTCTGTCACATTCACGTGAAACTCTAAGCTCTTCTTCAGGACAACCATAGGCATAGCTTTTCTGTCACATTCACGTGAAACTCTAAGCTCTTCTTCAGGACAACCATAGGCATAGCTTTTCTGTCACACTCACGTGAAACTCTAAGCTCTTCTTCAGGACAACCATATGCATAGCTTTTCTGTCACACTCACGTGAAACTCTAAGCTCTTCTTTAGGACAACCATAGGCATAGCTTTTCTGTCACATTCACGTGAAACTCTAAGCTCTTCTTCAGGACAACCATAGGCATAGCTTTTCTGTCACACTCACGTGAAACTCTAAGCTCTTCTTCAGGACAACCATAGGCATAGCTTTTCTGTCACACTCACGCAAAACTCTAAGCTCTTCTTCAGGACAACCATAGGCATAGCTTTTCTGTCACATTCACGTGAAACTCTAAGCTCTTCTTTAGGACAACCATAGGCATAGCTTTTCTGTTACATTCACGTGAAACTCTAAGCTCTTCTTCAGGACAACCATAGGCATAGCTTTTCTGTCACACTCACGTGAAACTCTAAGCTCTTCTTCAGGACAACCATAGGCATAGCTTTTCTGTCACACCTAGGCACGTGAAACTCTAAGCTCTTCTTCAGGACAACCATAGGCATAGCTTTTCTGTCACACTCACGTGAAACTCTAAGCTCTTCTTTAGGACAACCATAGGCATAGCTTTTCTGTCACATTCAGCTTTTCGTGAAACTCTAAGCTCTTCTTCAGGACAACCATAGGCATAGCTTTTCTGTTACATTCACGTGAAACTCTAAGCTCTTCTTCAGGACAACCATAGGCATAGCTTTTCTGTCACACTCACGTGAAACTCTAAGCTCTTCTTCAGGACAACCATAGGCATAGCTTTTCTGTCACACTCACGTGAAACTCTAAGCTCTTCTTCAGGACAACCATAGGCATAGCTTTTCTGTCACACTCACGTGAAACTCTAAGCTCTTCTTCAGGACAACCATAGGCATAGCTTTTCTGCCACACTCACGTGAAACTCTAAGCTCTTCTTTAGGACAACCATAGGCATAACCTTTAACCTTGAATAGTAATGGGAAACGTATATCCAAATGAATCACAGGGTATCTCCTCCTTGCTAAATGGTTAAACTACTGAAATATTAAAGGTATTACACAGGAACCCACCCTAATCTAATTATTGAAGATTGAAACAAAGTGCTTGTATATCTTTGAAGATTTAAACAAAATACACGCACAAAATCTCTACAGTGTGGTATCATTGCCCTACAACCTGACAGCAAACAATGTTGCACTAACTATGTGAAAGATACAATTTCATTCCACTATGTTTTTATGTTTCAGATTGTATCGGCACTCAATACAAATATAAATAAATGACAAGAGATTACTCTGTGGACAGAAATTATTAATAATGAATATTTTTTATTTTCTTACTTCATCAGCCCACTCGCATGCTCAGAGGCTATGGTCAAAACGAAGTTTTTCATTTAAACTTGCATAATTTGTCTTCGATCCATTGGGAAATGGAGACTAGACTTACGCATCCTATGTGTTAAATTAATCCTTCATTGTTATCTAATATATGACAAAAACGTAATGATCAAAGAGCGTAAGCTTCTGAAAAGTGTTAAGTCATTAAGATGTAAGAAATGATGGACAATGCTCTGGAGAAGAAAATAGTTAAATGTTTCCAACGCAACCTAAGATAGGGGTGAAAGTAAATCATTCACATTGTTTAGAACATAAAATATAATGCATGAAACCCCGATTATTTTTAATACATTCCAACTTATAAATACTTGTTTTCACTGGCGCTTCCATTACAGTACAACAAATTACCGTAATAGGTTTAGTACAGTATAGATATGTAATACCCTCAGTGCATCACAATGCATAAAAGACATGATTTTAACGTGCTTCAGATTGAGATGATGTATTTTGAGAACATATTAAAATAGTTATGTTGTTCTAGTTACTCCACAGATTAAACTTCAGCCCACAGACCAGGGGACACAAAAATAGATAAGAAACCATAGAAAGTAAGAAACGCCTAAAATCATAAATAGATTAATGAAAGAAACCCAGGAACTTAACCCATGTAGCACACACCGTTGGACCAACGTTGACATTGGTTGGCAGCTCTTGTCAAACGTTTTATGGGTAATCAAATGCTGTGCCAACATTGAGACAACGCATTAAGTCATTCGTTGACTGAATGACTTTTAGCCAACGAGCAGCCATCTGGTCCATTCGTACACGCAATGTTGTCCCGTTGAGCCAACGAATTTAACAACGTTGACAAAATATAATTGTTCTATCAGGGTATAATAATCATAAAATTATAAAATAATCCGGGCCGGCTTATGAATATGATCTGATGATGAATATCCAATAGTCAAAACAAGATGGTTCAGTTTTGCGGGCCGACCATGGTATTTTAATACAACTTAGTTCTTTAGTGCCAGACATGTTTATGTTTAAATATTTTTTGTTATCATGCAGTATTAATAATTTGTGCGTTATTTTGATGATCTGTTAAGAATTTGTTCATCATATTGATTTGGGAGGTGACGTAACGTTTCTTTTCATTACATCGATTATCATTGCTTGCCGTTAATGAATGCAACTTATTACCGTACTTGGAATGGTTTGGTTCCCGCTCATTACCTTTGCAAAGCATATGCATAATACATGGGCCTATGTACCATTCATACATCATCGTTTGTTATATTTCTCATAGTTCTACAGTACGTGGAAACAGAAGTCATCTAATGCTGCATATATTCTCGCATAGTGGCTGCATATTGCAAAAGATTAATCTCTATATCTGCCTTTTATTTCAAAAGGTAAATGAGCTGTTAAAAACCGAATGACTGTTACATGAAATATAAATATATTCTTTTGTTCTTAGCCAAAAGTATAGTATATTATCTCCCATCCCACCAATGAGAGTGAAATGTGCCATACTGTTTACCACACCATTTCACCAGGCAATACAATCCATACTACATGGTACTGTACATATCTGACTAAAGCCTCTTGATGAGCTGCGATTCTATGCTACAAACGGTTGGAAGCGTTGCGTGCACAGACATGGAAATTGTAAAAATGACCTACCCCCAGGCACTTTTTTTTCTTCAATATCAGCAGATTGGTTAGTTAATTCCACATAAATGGCAATCTGTATGGCTTGTTTAGCGATTAATTATGAGTCTGATTTTAATACGTTTTGATCATGTTTCATCACGTTTTAATCTTTTGCTCATTTTATTGCGCCTTTAAGAAACACTTTAGTGAGAAAAGAAGCTTTGTGGGGAAACCCCTTTTAAATAAACTGATGATATCTACTGAAAATCATGAAAATAGCAGGCTTCGATTAAGATGATTAACTAACTGCAGTTTAAACAAGAAAATATCCAAATCATGACGACATTAATCTTTGTTGGTACTAGGAATTAGTAGTCTTGTGCTTTAACCACTTGCCAGGGTTAGAATTAACTCTGAATCAGGGGTGTCGGAAGCTTTTGAAATGTGTGTGTGTGGGTGTATGTGTGTGTATATATAGATATATATATATATATATATATATATATATATATATATATATATATATATATATATATATATATATATATATATATATATATATATATATATATATATATATATATATATATATATATATATATATATATATATATACATACATATATATATATATATATATATATATATATATATATATATATATATATATATATATATATATATATATATATATATATATATATATATATATATATATATATATATATATATATATATATATATATATATATATATATATATATATATATATATATATATATATATATATATATATATATATATATATATATATATATATATATATATATATATATATATATATATATATATATGCGTGTGTGTGCCTGGGAAGAGGAATCTCTTGGGGGAAATTCTCATGTCATATACCTATGTCCGCCCAGTCTGTAGATATAATTAGTGATCTCAAAACAACAAAGTAAAAGGGGCGCTTCATTTTGAAAGGGGAACTTTTGCAATATGTACGCACATTCCACCAGTTCATGCACTTTTAATAGTAATTGAGGGAGCACTTTTCATTTTCAAAAGGGGCACAACAAAATTTTTCCTTCAATTATTGACATAAACTTCCAGAAAATGAAGAAAAGTTCCCAAAATTAAGGAAATTTCCCTAGCAATATTCTATGAAAACTTAATTTACCAGTGAAATTTATTTGCTTGTAACCGGAACAATTTTCGGGTTCCTGCCTAAGCGATAACCCTTGATACGTCCCTTGACAGGAGCAAGGTTGCCCATTTCCCATCGGGTTAGGATGTATAAAAGCCTATTTTGAAAATGTTAATGCTTTAAAAATTATTCCCCCTCACCCTCCCCCCCCCCTAGGCGTCAGGAACCGTATTGATATGATTTCATGTAATGATAATGATAATAATAATGATAACATAACAATAATAATAATAATAATAATAATAATAATAATAATAATAATAATAATAATAATAATAATAATAATAATAATAATAATAATAATAATAATAATAATAATAATAATAATAATAATAATAATAATAATAATAATAATAATAATAATAATAATAATAATAATAATAATAATAATAATAATAATAATAATAATAATAATAATAATAATAATAATAATAATAATAATAATAATAATAATAATAATAATAATAATAATAATAATAATAATAATAATAATAATAATAATAATAATAATAATAATAATAATAAAATAATAATAATAATAATAATAATAATAATAATAATAATAATAATAATAATAATAATAATAATAATAATATAAATAATAATAATAATAATAATAATAATAATAATAATAATAATAATAATAATAATAATAATAATAATAATAATAATAATAATAATAATAATAATAATAATAATAATAATAATAATAATAATAATAATAATAATAATAATGATAATGATAATGATAATGATAATGATAATGATATTGATAATGATAATAATAATAATAATAATAATAATAATAATAATAATAATAATAATAATAATAATAATAATAATAATAATAATAATAATAATGATAATGATAATGATAATGATAATGATAATGATAATGATAATAATAATAATAATAATAATAATAATAATAATAATAATAATAATAATAATAATGATAATGATAATGATAATGATAATAATAATAATAATAATAATAATAATAATAATAATAATAATAATAATAATAATAATAATAATAATAATAATAATAATAATAATAATAATGATAATAACGATAACGATAACGATAACGATAACGATAACGATAATAATGATAATAATAATAATAATAATATAATAATAATAATAATAATAATAATAATAATAATAATAATAATAATAATAATAATAATAATAATAATAATAATAATAATAATAATAATAATAATAATAATAATAATAATAATAATAATAATAATAATAATAATAATAATAATAATAATAATAATAATAATAATAATAATAATAATAATAATAATAATAATAATAATAATAATAATAATAATAATAATAATAATAATAATAATAATAATAATAATAATAATAATAATAATAATAATAATAATAATAATAATAATAATAATAATAATAATAATAATAATAATAATAATAATAATAATAATAATGATAATAACGATAACGATAACGATAACGATAACGATAACGATAACGATAACGATAATGATAATAATAATAATAATAATAATAATAATAATAATAATAATAATAATAATAATAATAATAATAATAATAATAATAATAATAATAATAATAATAATAATAATAATAATAATAATAATAATAATAATAATAATAATAATAATAATAATAATAATAATAATAATAATAATAATAATAATAATAATAATAATAATAATAATAATAATAATAATAATAATAATAATAATAATAATAATAATAATAATAATAATAATAATAATAATAATAATAATAATAATAATAATAATAATAATAATAATAATAATAATAATAATAATAATAATAATAATAATAATAATAATAATAATAATAATAATAATAATAATAATAATAATAATAATAATAATAATAATAATAATAATAATAATAATAATAATAATAATAATAATAATAATAATAATAATAATAATAATAATAATAATAATAATAATAATAATAATAATGATGATGATGATGCGACGGTCATTTGAAGTAGATTAAATATAATAACTTGTTTCCATGACGTCAAATAAGTAAAGATTTGATCAAACATTCCAGCGAAATTATACCCCAGCTCATTACGAAAAGCAAGCACGTGTTATGCTGTTATATTTGCAGCTTGTGCTTGACTTTTAATGTTAGTTTGACTAATATAATGCAATTCAAATTCAACATTCACAATAAATTCGACACTAATGGTATTCTTTGAAAGGACATGTCTCTTGTATCAACGTTCTTAGTTTGTGTACAAGGTGTTATAAAAAGTTGGAAAGCTGACAAAAAGCATACTAACAACATTAAGTTGCTGTGCATAATTTTCCTTGAAAATTTCCTTGCAAATTGTGAAAGGGTTAACATTTTCCCGAATTTTGATGAAATTCTGAGTTATTTTCACAGTTGTCAGTGTCTTATAACAAACTGACTTGTTTGGTATGGTGTAACAACTACCTTGAAGGGAATTCTCACCGGGACTCTCACAAACTATAAAATGTAACAAGTCTCCGGATTTTTAAAGAAATACTTTCAAATTCTGCGATTGTTTTGGGAAAATAGGAACTTACATTACATGTTCAAATCATTACCTAAATGTGCGTTGGCAAAGGTCGATGTGTCTTCATTTTCTTTCTAAAAACCTAAACTAAATGTTGATATTTCTCTTCCATTTTTACGAATCTTAATCTTAAATAAGTTAATATTGAAAATTCGGATTGATTAACCCTAAATTAAAAAATGAATCATGGAATTATAAATAGAGCAAAACCTTTTGCAGTTTTCTATAGACATTATTACTATAGGGTCGACTTGTATGAAGATAACCGCGTATAAATAATAATATCTAATTTTTGGGTTACTTATACATGATTATTTATTCATAAAACAAATTTGATGTAGCAAGATAAAAATCACTTGGCTTGTAAAATGTATTGTTTTGTACAGAAGGTAGCACACAGATTTTATCTTAATGATTTAAAACATTTTCCATAATGTTTTTGAAAATCCCATTTACCCATGCATATCATTTTCAAATCGCCTAGGAATTTTTCATAATTCTAATTTATATTACAATATCTTTTTTATGTTTTTTGGTTTTTCTCCTGCATTTATTGGGAATATGTTATTCTACTGTTCTATCACCTTACAATACTTTATATAGTATCGGTTTCATCTGAGCTACTCAAAATAATCGTTATGAAATTATTATTCTTATTAAAGATTTTTATACAATTTTATTTTTTATATAGTATCGGAACTGTTTTTTACGAGCTGTTTACAATTTCTTCTTTTTTTAAAACAGATCTTTTCAAGAAAATGTACGAACTCATAAAACAACGAACAAAAAATGTAAAGACTGATTGTACAGAAAATGTAGATTTACTTTCGTTTGTTTGGAAAATTGTTGCCAGTGCTCTTTAGGGTAAATTTCAGGCATTTTTGTTTACAGTGCAGCAAAAACACACCTTTAACTTACAGGGACTAAGAGCAAGGAGATCATAATCGCCCCAACTCAAAGATATGCTAATCATTGATTTTCCGCAATAAAGAATCGAAACATGTTTGAATCATACCATACGTACAATGGGAAGGATTCTCATGCTTTTGCCCATACCATGTTTAGCCCTATTACAGCCGCCTATATCTTTCACTATTTAATATACAGTTATTTTGAAAACGTTCTTATTTCTAGCAATAATGCGTAGAAGGCTGTGAGTTCACATGATGTCCTTTTATCAATCTTTACTTGGAAGTATCAGAACGAGCGCTGATATAACATTACGTTTCAAGAAAGAAAATAAAACATGAAAAGAAATAGATTTAAAGCAGAAATACCGCAGACATAACTGTTTAATCAATATGAATCTGCCTTCTTGCAGTCCGCAGAGGTTAAGATAAAATGCTTTCAAAGTCTCAGAGAATCTGATCGTCCGTTGGTAAAAAAATCTTAATCTCTTTGCATTGTGTAATTTAAATCAATCAGTTGTTCTTCTTGCTCTAATCAGCTAAAGAGAATTTACGATTATCTATATCTCTAATAGCTTTATATCTTGCAATTTACCTCATAAACGGTATTTCTTGCAATTTACCTCATAAACGGTATTTATAAATCTTGTTTTCCTTGATATTTGTTCATATGTTAACTATATAGCTTAATGTTACCTCAATTAAAATACAATTTGAAAGCGGCTCTTTCTTAAAAACAAGATAATTAACATAGTTACAAATTGGTTCAAGGTCTGATGACATTTCAGTAGAGGCAGCTTGAGCTTAGATAATTCAAAATATAGAATGAACCATTAATACATCAAAAACGTGCATCAAAGTCAATTAGGCCTAAGCGCTGAACATCTGACAGCATGCTTAGTTTTTTTAGATATTATTGCACAATAATTTGTGACAATGGTTTATGAAATCTGTTTCAAATCTGGGCCTCATTGATAATGAATGACATCTGATTGGCGTTGAAACTTATACATGCGTTGGTTGACATGCAAAGATTAGAGACAACAAAGAGTATATGACGATATGATGGCATCTTCGAGTAGTGGTGGATCTATATGACGATATGATGGCATGCTCGAGTAGTCGTGGATCTATATAACAATATTATGACATGCCTGAGTAGTGATGGATATATATGACGATATGATGGCATGTTCGAGTAGTGGTGGATCTATACTATATGACGATATGATGGCATGCTCGAGTAGTGCTGGATCTGTATGACGATATGATGACATGCTCGAGTAGTGGTGGATGTATGTGACAATATGATGGCATGCTCGAGTATTGGTGGATTTATATGACGATATTATGACATGCCTGAGTGGTGGTGGATCTATATGACGATAAACTGGCATGCTCGAGTAGTGGTGGATCTGTATGACGATATAATGGCATGCTCGAGTAGTGGTGGATCTATATGACGATATGATGGCATGCTCGAGTAGTGGTGGATCTATATGACGATATAATGGCATGCTCGAGTGGTGGTGGATCTATATGACGATATTATGATATGCCTGAGTAGTGGTGGATCTATATGACGATATGATGGCATGCTCGAGTAGTGGTGGATCTATATGACGATATGACGGCATGCACGAGTAGTGGTGGATCTATATGACGATATTATGACATGCCTGAGTAGTGTTGGATCTATATGACGATATGATGGCATGCTCGAGTAGTGCTGGATCCATATGACGATATGATGGCATGCTCGATTAGTGGTGAATCTATATGACAATATTATGGCATGCCTGAGTAGTGTTGGATCTGTACGACGATATTATGGCATGCCTGAGTAGTGGTGGATCTGTATGACAATATTATGGCATACTCGAGTAGCGGTGGATCTATAAAACGATATGATGGCAAGCTCGATTAGTGGTGGATCTATATGACGATATGATGTCATGCTCGAGTAGTGGTGAATCTGTATGACGATATGATAGCATGCTCGAGTAGTGGTGGATCTGTATGACAATGTGATGGCATGCTCGAGTAGTGGTGGATCTATATGACGATATGATGTCATGCGTGAGTAGTGGTGGATCTGTATGACGATAAGATGGCATGCTCGAGTAGTGGTGGATCTATATGACGATACTATGACAACTCGAGTAGTGGTGGATCTGTATGACGATATGACGGCATTCTCAAGTAGTGCTGGATGTGTATGACAATATTATGGCATGCTCAAGTAGTGGTGGATCTATACGACGATATTATGGCAATCTCGGGTAGTGGTGGATCTATATGACGATATTATGACATGCCTGAGTAGTGGTGATTCTATATGACGATATATTATGGCATGGTTCGAGTAGTGGTGGATCTATATGACAATATGATGGCATGTTCGAGTAGTGCTGGATCTGTATGACGATATTATGGCATGCCTGAGTAGTGGTGGATCTAAATGACGATATTATGGCATGCCTGAAGAGTGCTGGATCTGTATGACGATATCATGGAATGCTCGAGTAGTGGTGGATCTATATGATGATATTATGGCATGCACGAGTAATGCTGGATCTATATGACGATATGATGGCATGCTCGAGTAGTGGTGGATCTATATGACGATATTATGGCATGCCTGAGGAGTGGTGAATCTGTATGACGATATTATGGCATGCCTGAGGAGTGGTGAATCTGTATGACGATATTATGGCATGCTCGAGTAGTGGTGGATCTATATGACGACATGATGGCAAGCTCGAGTAGTGCTTGATTTATATGTCGATATTATGACATGCCTGAGTAGTGGTGGATCTATATGATGATATGATGGCATGCTCGAAGAGTGGTGGATCTATATGACGATATGATATCATGCCTGAGGAGTGGTGGATCTGTATGACGATATGATGGCATGCACGAGTAGTGGTGGATCTGTATGACGATATGAAGGCACGCTTGAGTAGTGGTGGATCTATATGACGATATGAAGGTACGCTCGAGTGGTGGTGGATCTGTATGACGATTTGAAGGCACGCTTGAGTAGTGGTGGATCTGTATGACGATATGATGGCACGCTCGAGTAGTGGTGGATCTGTATGACGATATGATGGTACGCTCGAGTAGTGGTGGATCTGTATGACGATATGATGGCATGCTCGAGTAGTGGTGGATCTATATGACGATATGATGGCATTATCGAGTAGTGGTGGATCTATATAACGATATAATGGCATGCTCTAGTAGTGGTAGATTTGTATGACGATATTATGGCATGCCAGAATAGTGGTGGATCTGTATGACGATATTATGACATGCCCGGGTAGTGGTGGATCTATATGACGACATGATGGCATTATCGAGTAGTGGTGGATCTGTGCGACGATACTATGGCATGCCTGAGTAGTGGTGGATCTGTATGACGATATTATGGAATACTCGAATAGCGGTGGATCTATAAAACGATATGATGGCAAGCTTGATTAGTGGTGGATCTATATGACGATATGATGTCATGCTCGAGTAGTGGTGAATCTGTATGACGATATGATGGCATGCTCGAGTAGTGGTGGATCTGTGTGACGATATAATGGCATGCTCGAGTAGTGATGGATCTATATGACGATATGATGGCATGCTCGAGTAGTGCTGGATCTGTATGACAATAAGATGGCATGCTCGAGTAGTGGTGGATCTATATGACGATATTATGACATGCTCGAGTAGTGGTGATCTATTTGACGATATAATGACATGCCTGAGTAGTGGTGGATCTATATGACGATATGATGGCATTCTCGAGTGGTGGTGGATCTATATGACGATATGATGGCATGCTCCGGAGTGGTGGTGGATCTATATGACGATATGATGGTATGCTCGAGTGGTGGTGGATCTATATAACGATATGATAGCATTCTCGAGTAGTGGTGGATCTATATGACGATATGATGGCATTCTCGAGTGGTGGTGGATCTGTATGACGACATGAAGGCACGCTTGAGTAGTGGTGGATCTATATGACGATATGAAGGTACGCTCGAGTGGTGGTGGATCTGTATGACGATTTGAAGGCACGCTTGAGTAGTGGTGGATCTGTATGACGATATGATGGCACGCTCGAGTAGTGGTGGATCTGTATGACGATATGATGGTACGCTCGAGTAGTGGTGGATCTGTATGACGATATGATGGCATGCTCGAGTAGTGGTGGATCTATATGACGATATGATGGCATTATCGAGTAGTGGTGGATCTATATAACGATATAATGGCATGCTCTAGTAGTGGTAGATTTGTATGACGATATTATGGCATGCCAGAATAGTGGTGGATCTGTATGACGATATTATGACATGCCCGGGTAGTGGTGGATCTATATGACGACATGATGGCATTATCGAGTAGTGGTGGATCTGTGCGACGATACTATGGCATGCCTGAGTAGTGGTGGATCTGTATGACGATATTATGGAATACTCGAATAGCGGTGGATCTATAAAACGATATGATGGCAAGCTTGATTAGTGGTGGATCTATATGACGATATGATGTCATGCTCGAGTAGTGGTGAATCTGTATGACGATATGATGGCATGCTCGAGTAGTGGTGGATCTGTGTGACGATATAATGGCATGCTCGAGTAGTGATGGATCTATATGACGATATGATGGCATGCTCGAGTAGTGCTGGATCTGTATGACAATAAGATGGCATGCTCGAGTAGTGGTGGATCTATATGACGATATTATGACATGCTCGAGTAGTGGTGGATCTATTTGACGATATAATGACATGCCTGAGTAGTGGTGGATCTATATGACGATATGATGGCATTCTCGAGTGGTGGTGGATCTATATGACGATATGATGGCATGCTCGAGTGGTGGTGGATCTATATGACGATATGATGGTATGCTCGAGTGGTGGTGGATCTATATAACGATATGATAGCATTCTCGAGTAGTGGTGGATCTATATGACGATATGATGGCATTCTCGAGTGGTGGTGGATCTATATGACGATATGATGGTATGCTCGAGTGGTGGTGGATCTATGTAACGATATGATGGCATTCTCGAGTAGTGGTGGATCTATATGACGATATGATGGCATTCTCGAGTAGTGGTGGATCTATATGACGATATTATGACATGCCTGTGTAGTGGTGATTCTATATGACGATATATTATGGCATGTTTGAGTAGTGGTGGATATATATGACGATATGATGGCATGCTCGAATAGTGGTGGATCTGTATGACGATATTATGACATGCCTGAGTAGTGGTGGATCTGTATGACGATATTATGACATGCCTGAAAAGTGCTGGATCTGTGCGACGATATTATGGCATGCTCGAGTAGTGTTGGATCTATATGACGATATAATGGCATGCTCGAGTAGTGCTGGATCTATATGACGATATGATGGCATGCTTAAGTAGTGGTGGATCTATATGACGATATGATGGCATGCTTGAGTAGTGGTGGATCTATATGACGATATGATGGCAAGCTCGAGTAGTGGTTGATTTATATGTCGATATTATGACATGCCTGAGTAGTGGTGGATCTATATGACGATATGATGGTATGCTCGTGTAGTGGATCTATATGACGATATTATGGCATGCTTGAGTAGTGGTGGATCTATATGACGACATGATGGCAATCTCGGGTAGTGGTGGATCTATATGACGACATGATGGCAATCTTGGGTAGTGGTGGATCTGTATGACGATATGATGGCATGCTCGAGTAGTGGTTGGATCTATATGACGATATGATGGCATGCTCGAGTAGTGGTGGATCTATATGACGATATTATGACATGCCTGAGTAGTGGTGGATCTATATGACGATATTATGGCATGCCTGAGTAGTGGTGGATCTATATGACGATATAATGGCATGCTCGAGTACTGGATCTATATGACGACATGATGGCATGCTCGAGTAGTGGTGGATCTATACGATATATTTATGGTCGTGGGTGCCAAGGTGGTATAATGTTTCGTATATTTGTTCCAAAATTAGCGTATTTAAAATTCTGAAAATCATAAATGAAACAGAAAAACTGTTAAATGTTTAGAAAAAATATCACCCACATAATCAGTCTTATTTGAACGTTTTAATCCAGTGCCTAGAAATATGTCAAGAAATGCAATTGTTGTATTACGAACGGTGGTGATCGGTTTGAGATTGTTCACATGCATTTGTCTATAATCCTTGAATCCTTCCCCAGTTATCATCCTGATTTTTTCATAAACTTCTAATTTTTTTCGTGCTCCCATGCAGTGCCTCCGAGAGGGAAAGGGGGAAAGGGGGAAATAAAATTTTCCGGTGCCCTTGGGCTAATTGTGGGGGAACAAAAACAGTAAAATGACTATGAAACAAGAACAACAATTGGCAAAAACCCACGCTTTACAATGCCGACAACGGGATAAATTGGACTAAACATTACATGCTTGCTCTTTATAATTTTCGAGATGAGAGGCCTTCAAATGTAAGTGTGCCCCGGGTAAAAAAAAAAAAAACATGACTTTTGTCTCACACCATTTTCGTCACATTACATTTTGTAACGACTGACACAGATTGGTATTTATCCCTGATAGTGATATTATCTTCTTCCAGCTACTCAACTCAACTAATTGAAAACCAAAACTTTGAAGTTCAGGATCAATTTTATAACTTCCGTTTCCAAACCTCCATGAACAAATTTTCATTAATCGAAAAGGATAAGACCTATTTTGTGTTTCATTTATTAGTATAGGAAGGTTAAAAACCATTAGAGCTTTTAGCACGAGATGCTTACTTAGTACAAGATGTAGCATCGTTTGTTATGATCTTCAATATTGTAAAGTTGTTGCCTGGGAAACGTGTCACAGATTGTGGACAATCAAATAACAAAACTGCATCATAATCAAGAATATATGTTAAAATGTGGGTGATAAGATATGACTCCGCAGTTTGTCTTTCTTGATGCTTTTTTATTTTTCATTTCAGATTTGCTATCCTTTCTACATTGCATTTAAAAGGAAGATGGTGGCGATTAGCCTTGGTACATCTACCGTAAGCAGGTTAGGAAGGGAAGCGGGTATATGATTTCCCGGCGGATTCTTTCTTAACAGCAAGGGCTAGGGTGCTTCTAGATCGTAAAAATAGTTAAATATTATAGCTTAGTGGCGTGATGATAGTAGGGGGGGGGGCAAGACGACAGTCCCCCTAGCAAAGCTTTCTGAAAGGGCACCTAGTGCTCAGGGGGGGGATCGTCCTGAGAAAATATGTTTACGTGCTGATCAAAAAGTTCTTCCTATATTATTAAGCAAGTAATATTCTTTTTTCGTAGTCCAAAGAGCATGATTTTCCACAAAAAAGACTATCTGCTCCTGCTATGAAAGGCAACAATTTATTGAATACAGCTTATATAAGCATTTCGAGAGGGCGCCGAATGCTCACAGGGGCGTACAAATTGTCATGAAAATATACTCTTATATAAT
Source organism: Chiridota heheva (assembly GCA_020152595.1). Taxonomy (NCBI): domain Eukaryota; kingdom Metazoa; phylum Echinodermata; class Holothuroidea; order Apodida; family Chiridotidae; genus Chiridota; species Chiridota heheva. Next base: position 832,131 of record JAIGNY010001864.1, read on the forward strand.
TTGTATTCTCAACGTTGTAAACTTTTTTTCTAAAAGCTTTAATCTTACATCAAAAACATGAAAGCATGCATGCATAGACCCTAACTTAAGACACACATATATATAGTCAATGGGATCCTAGGCTACATTTGAAGATTCGTTCCAAATTTATATTGCTTGTATCTAACTTTGGTTCGGAACTCACACGATTTTGAGCAATTTCCTGCTACCAAAAGACGCTACTAGCTTCCTGGGACTTCGCCCTTTTGGCGGCTAGGACATCGACCTTAGATTTTACACAATATTAAGCAATTTTCTGCTCTGAATATTGATTGTGAGAAATGCAGGGATGGCGGAAGTTTCACCCACAGCGTCCCTACGCAGAGCTTCACCCAATAGATTGACACATTTTAGAGCCCTATTCTGCTATTAAAACCACGACAAACCCTGGGTTCCTACCAGGCCTTCACGGCCTTCGCCACTATCAGCCTATTGCATGCCTACTGTTAATACAATTTTAAGCCCCCCGCCCCCCTCTCCCCCATCCCCCCAAATAACGAACGTGTTACGAAATTATTTTCATAGGAAGTCTGCAATTTCAGAAAATCTCCTTCAATTTCTGAGAAATAATCTCCAATTTTCGGGAAATTTCCTTCGTTTTCAGGAATTTTCCTTAATTTTCATGAAATAAGCTTTTCATTTTTCGTGGATTTTCTTCATTTTTGGAATATTTTCTTAAGTATTTAGGAAGCTTTCTTCAATTTTCGGGAAAGTGGTCTTTGGGAAATTTCCTTCATTTTTGGGAAATTAGCTTCCATTTTCGTAAAATGTCCTTTATTTTTGGGATAATTTCTTCAATATTTGGGAGGTTTTCTTCAATTTTCGGGAAATTTTCTTCCTTTGCAGAAATTTTCTGTATATTTTCTTTATTATTTGGGCAGTTTTCTTAAATTTTCGGTAAATTTCTTTTATTTTGCGGAAATTTTCTTCAATTTTTAGGAAGTTCTTCTTCAATTTTAGGGAAATTTCTTTCATTAACGGCAAATTTCCTTCATTATCGGGAAGTTCTTTTTCAATTTTTAAAGATTTATTTTTTATTTTTGGGAAAACCCAAACTCGCCCCTCTGAACCCTACCAGGACTGACGGTTCCTAGATTTGTAACACCGATTTTAAACAATTTCCTAAACGGTTCATGCGAATATAAATTTATGTGCCCAACGTTTTACTCTCATGAGCATTTTTATTTTCGGGGAGAGGGAAGCGCCAAAATTCCCGTTTCCTCACAGTGAAACATGACCCACCACGCCACTCTTATAGCTCATCTGAGAAAGCCCTCCCAAGTACAGTATTTCGGTGGTTCTCGCTGTCTGGCAGTGACTTAATTGAATAGGGACAGGGGCAGGTAGCTACGTCGACTGAGCGTACTACTGAGATGCGAGAGGTTCGAGTCTAACGGCGATTTAATCAGCGATTTTCCCAAAGATATGCAGATCAATACGCTGACATCAAGCGCAGAGGTTGTCTTCTGCATCACACCTTGCCCCCACCCTACCTTTTTTTTTTGGAGAGGATGGGAGGGGGGGGGGAGGGGATGGCGAATGGCTAGGTGGCGCTAGAATATCCTTTGCTGGTTCTCTGAATAACACTTCTCGAAAAGAGCACTGGGTATTAACCCGTGCGGTGTTCATCCGCTTCTCGTCCTAGCAAATTCAGTGGGTCCAAATTGAAAACAAGCCAAAGGTGGCTTACTTGTGCTTTCCCTGGTATGTGCTTAAAAAGTGAATTAAATCTCCCCCACCCCTGCCAAATCTCAAGTAAGAATTTCTCGGAAATTTATCCCCTGTTGGAAGATTTGGTGCTCAAGTAGGACTTTCGTCTCTGTCGTAGCTACGCCAATTTACCCCAATATGGAGATACCAAATTTAGTCAGGTTCACTATGTCGGAATTTTACTTTTCGTAGGAAGATTTTTGGGATTAGCAAATCTAAACATTTTGGAAAGGTAAAAACTCAGGGATTCCGAAAATCAATGTTTCCATTTGCCTAGATACCCGTACATTATTCAAAATGACGGGAAAACAAAATGGCCGCCAATACTGATGAAATAACACAAAATAAAGATATAGATCAAATTAGGACATGTGACTGTGAAATTCTGCTTCTTTTTTGTTATATTAAACCATGGTTTGCATCTGCCACCTTTTTCAAATAATTCATCCATCCAAGATGGCGGAAAAAATAAAATGGCCGACAAAACAGAAAAATTACCAAAATATAATCTTGAAAAATAAATTGGGTAGTATGACAGAGTATGCTTTACTTTCATGTTTGTTAAAACGTATCTTATTTTTTTAAAGTTATTTGGATAAAATAATATTATCTAGGATGGCAGAATAACAAAATAACAGACAAAATAGTCTGCGGTAGCCATCTTGGATCTTTAAAACGGTTAGAATTGCCAAAAAACATGAACATCAGAATGAATTAGGCGTGTTACTTTGAAATCATTCTGTACTTTCAAATTTTTTAAACCATGATTGTAAAACCATTTAAAACCAAATTATTTTTAGAGATGTGAAAATGACGATTAAATCTTGGATATCAAATTATTTACTGCACAAGAAAATGAACGTTTAGAGAACAGTGAAAAATGCAAAGAGATGTGACTGATTTTCTGTACCTGGCAATTTTGCAATATGTTCGTTCATTGCTCATCTTCACTGTCACCTATGTAACCAACAAAACAGTTGTCATTATTTTCGCATTCATCCGCACACAAGCAAAGGTCGGTGTTAGGAAGATCGTGTCCTTTACACGAATATCTCCGAGATGAACAACTTGTCTTGTAGTGACACGTGACAAATTATGTGATAGCCTGAAGTACAGGAGGAACTGTTGTCATGACTGATATGAGACAACCATTCTTATCCTTAACCATAATCAATAGGGCCCCGACACAGGCTTCATATTAGATAGAAGGAAGGGGGGGGGAGACCGATGTAATTTATTTCAAAATGATTAACACGAATAAGGTGTATTGAAAACTATTGCATTGAAAATTAATGGGGGCCCTCGCCTTAATCCCCTCGGGTGTCGGGGACCCTGGTCAAGAGGATTAAATGGTGTATGTTGCAGGTCCGTTGTCTGGCATCATGCTCGACTTTGGACGCGCACACGTGTAATGTAGGACAATAGGTAGCTCAGCTGGCAGAGCGCACGGCTGAGACGCTGGAGGTCCCGAGTTCAAGCAGGGTTCCCGGGGTCAGGTGTAACTTGATTTTTTCCACAGCTATGGAGACAGATACGCCGAACATCAAGCGGAAGCATTTCGTTTGCAGCGCCTACTTTTCATTCAGCTGTTGAGAAAAGTGACAATGGTTGAATGGCGCACACCGTCCTTCGGAGAGGACATTAAGCTGTCGGTCCCGACGGCAGGGGAGTCACCCCTGCCTGGTTCTCTGAACACTATTCGAAAAGAGAAGCGTGAAAACGCGGTGTTCATTCACTTTCCTCTTGTGTTAGGTCACCATCTTCGGGTAGTTTCATCAGCGCTTCAAGAACATCACTTTCAGCTTTCATGTACTGCTGAAACCATTTTGTTTTGCTTATTCCTGAAAATATCGGAATGTTGTTATTTCCTGTAAAAACATGGCCTGAAGTCCTCCAGATTGGTTTTATGTCAACTTGTCTTGAAGTCACTGAAATTGTTGGGTGCACAACTTGTCAAAGTTAGCCACAACCAGAACTAGGACATCGGTGTCAGGAGAGAAAACACAAGCTCTACATTAATATTCTGTTGCAATCAAGCTGCTGGCAGTCATATCATCAGTGTCAGCTTCCTCGTGGTTATTATCTTCCTCGTGGTTATTATTTTCCTTGTGGTTATTATCTTCAATCTGTATGTGTTGACGGTTACTTTTGGTGTGACCTGCTGCTAATGTGATGACTAATTTCTGTGAATGTTTGTTGTACTCCAGCACTGCTATTGCAAGGTGTTCTGTAAGACCTGCTATTGTCTTTTCATGTGAAAGGAAGCGCTTCATTGTGATGTGCTTGATGTTCGTATCATCTTTAACTTGGTACTGAACAGTATCCTTTCCCCTTTGATGCGCTTCTGTCTGGTTTCTGCTTGAGTGAGTCTACTTTATATGTGTCAAAAACAACAATAATCTCATCAAAGCTTGCTGTCAAAGTCATGATTCTTTTATTGAAGTGTTGACCAAGGTCTTTCACAGTTTGATGTTTCCTTGTTTGTTGATCATCTGTTGCACAACCATCAACAACAGCAATCATTTTGTCATGTCTGTTTGGAGTTTTGTCATGCTGTTGAACTTCTGCTTCTGTTTTTAAGGAGATTCAGTCAACTTCTGCGCAAGCAATGTATCAGCTTTGACTTATCAGTACAAGGTATATAAGGTAGTGCAAAAATGCTCTTGGAGTCAGTGTGAATTCAAAGTTGCCAATCGCATTTTTCTTGTCGATATCTCTGTTTGACTTGGCAAGCACTGTAAGTCGACTGTATAGATCTTTAGTTTCTTTCAGATCGACTGCCTGGTCACGAATCTTTACAGATTGATTTCTTACTACTTGACATGATCTTCTTCTCCTTTTAGACTGCATAGATCCCACAAACTGATATCTCCATTGATACGTTTGGCGACATACGTTTCATACAACTCTTGTCTATGTTTGTCTGCACTTGATATCTGTGTGACATACTCATACATAATCATACACATAATGAAGATGACATACTCATACACATAACAAAGATATGCATTAGTAATAAAGTTGTACAACTTATCACCTTGAATTTCAAAAGGGTTTACATGGCACAAATTTGCAGTTTTGATTTTTCCAACAGCTTTATGTTCCTTTTGAACAGCACTTGGATGAAAGCAATGATGCTCTTGCTGTTTGTTGTTTTGGAGACCAAACTGTTCTTTGAACTCAGTAGAGATACGTGCCATTTCTGGGGATGCCAAGAAGAATTACTGTCTTGCATTAAAATATAAGAAATACTAATTAAACCAGAATGAATCTGTATCATCTTGTTGAAATGCTTACAGGCATGACGTGCCTGTGGAATCAAATGGTGTCTGTAAAAGTCCTCTTGGTAACGGAGAAGTTTCCATTCTGAAGCTCCTTCCATGTGTTGGGGTATTTTGTCTGCATCTCACACATGCCTGCAACATACCGTGGCCAAAGACGCTTGTATTTGATTCAATCAAAAGCAAAGAATAACAATGCTTCTTTTGCTTCCAAGTGAAGAGACTAAGTCACAATTTCTGGATGCTGCTAAGAAGAACAAGATTGTTTCCACCCGATACAGGTGATTTATAATCGACTAGAACATGTCATTAGAGAAGGTTTCTGTTTCCCATGCTTTGAAGTTATGCAAGACATCCTCTTCACTCAGAGCTTGACATAAATGGTCATGTGCCAGCTGCACATTGTTTGACTGGTTACACTTATATGCAAGGGCGTTTAGTACATCTTCTGTAGGTTTAGAACGTATATAGCTTTAAGATGTGGATTCTCCTTGAAAACCTGCTCCATGACAATAATGAGAGCAAAAATTGATAATAATTGGAAAAGAAGGGATATCACTTTCTCACTTGCTGAACATGATCTACTGTAGATGTTTCTGGTCTATCTAGCATGCATATACCATCAACATATTTAAATGTTATAGATCAATGGCACATATACACTATTCTGTTTGATTGATGTTTATTTTGGTAATTGATCATGTCACAGTGCATTAATTGCTAGTTAATGAAATGTTTAAATATAAACAAAGGAATCGACTTCCTTCACAAATGTCAGTTACAAAAACCTGTTACGAGTTTAGAATTTAAAACAACTTTTTTAATGAATGTACCAGTTGCACGAAATAAGGACGAGCTTTAAAAAACAAATTTTAAAAAGATCAGAACAGATTTTTTTAAATCACGTGTCTGCACCTACTATATCTCAAATTTCATTTGTAAACCAAAAATGCCAAAAGTTTAAGGAACCAGATCAAATTCACACATTTAATTTCCATAATTGTCTTCTTCTTTTGGCGGCCATTTTTTTGTCCGCCATTTTGGATGACATAAATTTATTAAAAAAGATGAGAGGTACAAAGTATGTTTAACTATCCATAAAAATGATACAGAATTTCAATGTCATATTGCCCAATTTTATTTGCATAATTATTTGTTTGTAATATTTTATGTTTTGAAGGCCATTTTGTTTTTTCGCCATTTTGGATGACATTAATTTATTATAAAAGATGGGAGGTATAAAACGTGTTTACAAACCCATAAAAATAATACAGAATTTAAATTGCCCAATCCTATCTATATGATTATTTGTTGTAATAATTTATATTTTAACGGCCATTTTGCTTCCCCGCCCTTTTGAACAATATGCGGGTACCTGGACAAATGAAAACATTGATTTTCGAAAATCCCGTGTTATGACCTTTTTAAAAATATATAGGTTTGTTAATTCCCAAAAACCTCCTACAAAAATGAATACTGAAGCTGACTAATTGTCAGGAAAGTAGATTTTCTTTAAAGCAGATAACGCTTTCCCATGTGCATTTCTTTCCTGCTATGCACAATTTTAGAAACTATTCAATACGGATTAATTCTCAGAATTTCTACGAAAACAAAATGAAGCTAAATCTAAGGGAAATAAAGAATAATTCGACTGTTCTAGCTGACCGAGTTACCAGGCAAGTTAACAGATATTTAACAGATATCTATCTATGTTGATGAAACAGATACTTGAAGACACGAGAAATTAAGATGAAGATAACCTACCATATATAAGCTGCACGCAAATTAGCATAAGTTGCCATCTATGATACATATATATATATATATATATATATATATATATATATATATATATATATATATATATATATATATATATATATATATATATATATATATATATATATATATATATATATATATATATATACATATATATATATATATATATATATATATATATATATATATATATATATATATATATTATATATATATATATATATATATATATATATATATAGATATATATATATATATATATATATATATATATATATATATATATATATTATATATATATATATATATATATATATATATATATATATATATATATATATATATACAGTATATATATATATATATATATATATATATATATATATATATATATATATATATATATATATATATATATATATATATATATATATATATATATATATATATATATATATATATATATATATATATATATATATATATATATATATATTTATAGAGAGAGAGAGAGAGAAGTACACTTGCAATTAAAGGACTAGCGATCCTAGAGGCAACGATAAATAGATTGTTAAATTACGAAAATGAACAAAACTACCATCAAAATTGGTTAATTAATTGACCGTTTGCTCTTTTTTTTTCTTTTAATTACCTTGTGATGTCGTTGCAACTATGAATCTGACGAACATGACATATATTTTTAGAAAATTTCGGTGGATTTGTATGTATTATTAGCATCTGTTAACCATTTTTGCAAACCTTATTTTACAAATAAATGTATGTCAGCCACTGAACTTTTACAAACACATATGTATTTGGTTGTAATTGTGAAATCGTGCAGAAAGTCAAATTGAATTTACACCTTCTGAAATGTCTGAGGCGTGATAAATCATTTTTTCCTAAAATAACCGAGTAAACTGCGATTTCTTATTTTTGTCGCCACATTCAAACAATGTTTAATGCACCACAGTTATTTTCCCATGGTATTTTCTGACATTTTGAAGTGTGGAACATAAGCTTCCAAACGTCTGAGCTAATTGTATCTATCACATTGAATCCCAAATTCGCCTGTCATTGTTGTAGAGCAAATTACGCGTCTCATGTATTCCTTATTTGTGAAATAAGCGCAGTTGTTTCTTAAGACAGGTAGAGGTTAAAGGGGCGATCTTGTCTCAATATAAATCGTATTGAAGTCTTAAAATGCAGATATATTCGAAATAAAACCAAAAATTATAATCATTAACAAAAATATATTCTAGAGGCACGTTAATACATATAATTCAAGATTTGTTAAGCATTTAAAAGGAACTCAACGTAAACGAATGAATTATTTCAACAAGTGTTATGAACATCATAGAAGCATATTTTTGGTCCACTGTACTTATTGCTGATAAGTAGGGCGTTAAGTTTTAAATCTTTGACAAAGAGTAGAAGTAGCAAAATAAACAAAGATATAAAGCTCAATATCTTGTCTCATTTCAAAGCTTTACAATGTATAAATTTCTTTATAAATGGTTAAGAATCCCATTCAAACTTGAAGGAAATTTCTTTCTAAATTGATCATCGTTTGAAGAATAGGCCTACATGAATACTTTTAGTTTTGAAACTGAAAATTTTGGACAGTCCGAGAGTAATTTGAATAGAAAAACTGCAGTCATGATTGTTGTAATTTAAAAGATTCGACGTTTTCTAACGTTTTAAAATACCGTATATCCTTTGTTCTGCAATAATTATTACAGAAATTGGTTGCGATCACGTGATGATCATTAGAGGTCTATGGATTATAGCAATTTTAATATTGGGAAAAATCTCAGCAGGTCAATTTTGAAAAACACACTTTTATAGCAGTTTACTTTTTAAGCAATGAATGGGCGGATAACTCCAAATCTTAATATGATTCTTTAAATTTCTTTCCTAAATCTTAGTCTTTTAAAATGTTGGGAAAGTTTATTCCTGCTAATTATAATTTAACTAATGTTTCCTCTACGCGTACATATACTTGGTCCATGGAAGTGTAGCTTGAAGGAACAATGACTAGATTGTTTATAACATAAGATACTTGCTAGTAAAAAGCTTTAACAAAATCGAATAACAATTGATCAGTTTTTTCAGCTTCAGTAATTGAATAAACCTATGAGTTTGTTTCTGATGTGATGATTGACTGAACTTGGCATTTTTTACGTAAATTATTCATTATTTTCAAATGTCAATCACATTTCGTTGAATGGGTGCAGAAAATTGTGACCAATCTTCATTATACCCGCATTCAAATTCCAGCAGAAATAATCTACATTGGCGTAGGACTGTAGGAAGATGTTTTTTATTGCAGGGAGGGGAAGGAAGAGGGGGGTTCAAAGATATGCTACAATACTTGTTTTATGGTAAACAATGTCTTAATTGGGGGCACCATGTTGGTCATAGCATCATTGAAGGGGCACGTGCCCCTGTGTCCGGTTCCTACGCCTATGATAATTTATGATACATGATGAATTATGATTGAAAGGCTTGCTGCTTAAAGATCCAGATCGTAGTAAATCTGAGCTTAAGAGCTCATTTGTGTCACTGTCGTAATGAAAGCGGAACGCTCGCTTGCACCAATGCTTATCCAGTCTGTTTTTGAAAGTATTCAGATTATTAGAACCACACTGTCACAACAACTGGTAGAGAGTTCCAAAGTTTACAAACACGGATTAAAAAGAAATTGTGACGAACACTTGTGCGACAATATGGTTGTGTAGATTTTGCGCCTCTAGTTATAGCTGTATAGTATTATATCATGAAAGTTGAAGATGATCTTATAAACTTCAATCCTATTACCTCTGGCCCTCCTATACGTCAATGTTGGTAGGTTTGGCTATTCGCTGTGGGTACGATAGATGTGATAATGAAGGAATTAATCTAGTCGCTTTTCTCTGGACGCTCTCAATCATATCGATATGCTTTTTTATGTGTGGAGGCTAAATACACATTGAAAGTTGTGTGGCCTGACAAGGGCCTTATATATTTGTACGATATATCATCAAGGAAAGTAAGCGTTCTCCTGATAAGTCCTAATAATTTGCTTGCTTTGTTAACTTTCTCATAAATATGTGCATCGAAGGATAGGCTAGAGTCAAAGGTAAAGCCAAGATCTTCCTCAGTGGAGACAAAATCCAAAGTATGGTTTAGCATAGAATAGCTAAACATTAAAAGGTTGTGCCTTAAGATGCCAAGGACTTTACATTTGTCTTGGTGGATCTTCAAAAGCCAGTCAAAAGACCATCTACTAATCTACTCAAACTATCAAGATCCTCTTGAAGTATATCACGGTCATGCATTGAATTAACAGATTTAAAAAACTTAGTGTCATCCGCAAAAAGATATACAGTCGAGTTAATTATGTCAAGCAGATCATTAATATAAATAACAAAGAGTAATGGACCCAGGACGCTGCCTTGAGGTATGCCACTGGTAACTGAAACTGGTTCTGATTTGCAACCATTAACCATGACACGTTGAGATCTATTAGTTAAAAAGTATTTTATTTAAGCATGTAGATGATTTTTGATACCATATCTACTAAGTTTATGCAACAGACGCTCATGCAATCATAAGGTACTGTGTCAAAAGCTTTCATAAAGTCTAAATAAATAGCATTAACTGGCTCATTTCTTTCCCTGGCTTATTTAAAATCATTCAAATCTAACAGTTGTAGTGCAGTAGCATACGGAACATACATCAGAAAGAGACCTCCTGAATAGCTTCGCTAAAGATGGAGTCAAAACAACGGCACATTCTTTTAAGACTTGATGGTGAATTCCATCAGGCCCTAATAATTTACTTATATTCAGGTTATCTAACTTTTTAAAGGAATATTCCCATATTTCTTGTAATATCTTATTTGAACGAGCATACTTTTAGAGCCAATTTGGTACAAAGATCAGGTTGATATCATATTCCGTTCAGGAGATATGGATTTCTAAAGATTTTCCAATTGCATTTTACAGTTTTTGTACAATATGATGAATTCGAGTTTGATGATGTCATAGAGCCAATTTCATTACAAATGTGTATGTATTTATTTGAACGTTAATTAATTGTTTCTGTATGATTAAAAACAATTTTCCGAAAGTTATTAAAGTAGGGTATATTTGGCAATGGATATAAATACCTAACTTTCATTCATTTATTTTTCTAGCAGTTTTACTAATAAAAAAGGATGATAGATTTTAATGAAATACATCAACTTTGTGGGAGAATGTATTTCTGTGATGTCATATCGAGCCTGGTTCTATCCGTTTATTGGCATTTTTTGTGAACCTTCAAATTTTAATATCTCCTGGTAGGAATAACATATCAACATGATTTTTGTACTAAATTGTTTCTAAAATTGTTCTCTTTCTTACAAAAGGTTCCAAAACACATGGGAATATTCCTTTAAGAACTGTCTCTTCAAATATATTTACTGTACCAGGAGTTACGGCATCTTAAGGCAAGTGGAGCGATGTTGGATGTATCTTCAATCGTAAAAATGTTTTTTAAGAAGTCAGAAAGAACTAAAAGTATGAAGAAACCTTTGAAGAAAAAAACTACACAATTTTGAAAAACATTTTTTTCAGTAAAATACCCACAGACTTAGGTGAGGCTGTTATGTCACTTTGTGATGTCATTTTTTTGGGTCTAATTCCAGTCATTCCTACTCAAATCCGATAGAGCTATAAAAAGAAGCCTCCTTATGATCCTTATAATTTGTTTCTGATACAATTAAGAAACCTTGACTACAGTTTTATTTATTTTTTATTTTTATCAATAACTGTTTCACATTAACCAAAGAAAAGTAAATAGGGGCTGGATAATTATTCATGATGGCTCAGCTTTTATTCGAAAGAATATTGCCTTTGACAGTGTTCATGTTCTTTAACACTTAAAACCACTACATTGCATTACTGCAAAGTTACACGTATTTATCCACATAAGACGACTGTACATTCATCCACACAAGAGGACTGTGTTTTCTCATGATCAGATGTAGCAAGCACTCTTACCATTCTCATGATCAGATGTAGTAAGCACTTTTACCATTCTCATCGGATGATCCAGTTTGCAAGTGTCAAATACTCCGCTTATAGCTCGTCTTACTCTTGGCATAAGTCCAACATTTCTTGGGATTGGTTTTTGCATTACTTGCAATATCTTTTTCAAATAAAACTTTTGCTCTTCTTGTCATGGCTCTAACTTGGTTCCTGACTCTACAATAATCTTTGTACTTCTGTTGATCTTTAGTCTTTATGAATCTCTGCCAGCATCTTTGCTTTTTTCTAATCTTCATTCGTATCTCTTTACCGAGTGGTGTGCTGCCCTTAAATACTTTTTTACGATGAGAATTCAATAGTGGAACATAGATGTTAATACCTACAGTCAACATAGTTTTCATTGTATTCTGAGGAAATATGGATCGAGTTAATCAAAAACTCACTCATATCAGCATGATAACCTTTATCATATAAGGACCGCTGAAAATTGCACAAATCTCTGATCGGTTGAAGCTTGAAATCAACAGTTATACATGGTCGCTCTTATCAATTGCAGAACTAACGTGGGGGTTGTTTACTAAATGATAACAATTAGTTAATACAAGATTAAGAATATTTGACCTCTCATCCTTTTTGAAAAATAAACCATCTGGTTGATATAATAGCCAGAAAGACACTCAAGAAAATTACTGCTAAAGTTGGTAGTACTAGATGAATCACAAGAAAATGTATCCCACTTAATGTCTGGGAGGTTAAAATCTCCTACTACACACAATTTATCATAAGTCCCAGCTATCGATGAGAGCAGGCTTAATAAGTTGCTATTATCAAAAACATTCGAATTCGGATATGCAACCAAACAAAAGCAGCTAAAATCAAGGCTGATTCATTAAAATAAGTATCAATAACAACCTGAGTAATTAGGAGAATCTTATATAAATAGTAATACCTCTTCCGTCAGCACCATACAGTTTAGAAAGAACCATGCTATATCCATTAATACGAACTTCTGCCGGACATATATCAAAATCTACTGTTCGTAGGATTCACTTCAGTTAAAGCAATTATATCAGGTTGGGAGTCCTGACTCGCAACACACACAAAAAACAAAACTCGTTCATTTTGTTCGGTAAACTGAATACATTATAAAATATGCAAATTAGGGTGTTTCTTGTCAATATTGTGTTTATTTGTGGAGTTACTTATGTTTGTCGATTTAAACTGGGATTTGCTGGTGCAGGATCTTATACCCTTACCCGTACTATCGCTCGGGCCCATGGAGGACCTCTGACCTTGAATACAATGTTTCCCGACGTCTGTCCATTACTTCGCTCCTTTGCTTCTTGTAATAGTTTTGTGCTCACCTCTCTTTCCTCTTTTGACATAATAAAGCTTATGTGAATTTGGTTTACGTTACCTTTTAGTCTAAAAGCAACTTTCTCATAATTTTCAGTAGCTGAAATTTAGAAAGCAATTTGAAGAACAACATACAAATTTGAATGCACTCATATAAATCATAAAAACAGCATATATGAAGCATAAAAACAGCATATATGAAACATAAAAACTGCATAAATGAAGCATCAAACAGCATGTATGAAGCATAAAAGCTGCATATATGAAGCATAAAAACAGCATATATGAAACATAAAAACTGCATATATGAAGCATAAAACAGTATATATGAAGCATAAAAACAGCATACATGAAAAATAAAAACAGCATATATGAAGCATAAAAATAGCATATATGAAGCATAAAACAGCATATATGTAGCATAAAACAGCATATATGAAGCATAAAACAGCATATATGTAGCATAAAACAGCATATATGAAGCATAAAACAGCATATACGAAGCATAAAACAGCATATATGTAGCATAAAACAGCATATATGAAGCATAAAACAGCATATACGAAGCATAAAACAGCATATATGAAGCATACAACAGCATATATCAAGCATAAAACAGCATGTATGAAGCATAACGTAGCATATATGAAGCATAACACAGCATATATGAAGCATAAAACAGCATATATGAAGCATAAAACAGCATATATGAAGCATAAAACAGCATATATGAAGAACAAAACAGCATATTTAAAGCATAACACAGCATATATGAAGCATAAAAACAGCATATATCAAGCATAAAAACAACATATTAAAAAAATCCTCACATTGATCAACCATACCTCGAAAACAATCAGAGCTATTTCCCAAATTCCAAGACTGTTTCATCTATCCATTCATCAGTCTATAGACCTTTAAATTTATGAAATACGAATGACCCATTCTTATTTTTTCGCATTTAAAGCCTGTTGATATATTTACTTATTTACTAACCCATTCTCCTCACCTCTCATTACCCCAGTCCTTCCCTTCCCTACTCTATCTCCGACAAATCTCAAAAAATGGGGCATACTCATCCTAGGCAAAGAAACTATTTTTAAAAAGAAAACGTATTCACTTTATTTCTAAATTCCCGCTTGAAAGTGGAGGAAAAGGTGCGTGAATCTTGACATTAATCCATTTATCCTCTGCATTGACGTTTTGAAAGTAAGCAGTTATTGATTTCAATTTCAAGGTCAACTTGATAAAATACAAATAAAAAGTTAATTGGCTATTCACCATTTGCTCATGGTGAAGTGAGATATTACACCCCTCCCCCTTTCCTCCCAGGTATGGTGTGTCCCTTTTCTAATTTACGACACCTCAAAACAGTGGGAAAAGGTTGACTCTGCTATCGAGAAAATTTGTGAGCTGACGGGTACTGCAAGTGACATCAGCGTGTATGAAGATTAGGTACATTGCAGATGTAGGCAACGTACATAGGCGTACGGGACAGTTTCATTTGGGGGTGGGGGGGGGCAAAACAATTTTGGCCCGAATCCTCCAATCTTGCCCTAATTTAACGCAGTTTATGAATAAACAATGCCAAATCATCTGCTTTAAAACAACAAACAACTGAACAAAGCTTTTAAAGATCATATTTATATCTATATTTGGTTACATTTTTCTTATTTTTTTTTTAATTTTATTCAGAAAATATTTAAGTCAGTTTTTTTAACACAGTTTTGCCCTATTTTTGATACCCAATTTCCCCGAATTCTTTGCTGGCCAAAATTGTTAGGGGGGAATTTTTTTCCCTGCCCTCCTCCCCACCCCACCCCCTCCCCTTCCCTCTCCCCGTACGCCTATGGCTACGTAGGGTGTGTGTGTGGTAACATAACACAGCCGAGTTGAACAGAGCAGTACGTTTAATTATAAAGCTATTAACTAAAATTATCTCCGTTTAATAGCTCCATGTTTTAATTCAAATGAGCGAAAAAGACGAAGAAAAAATGAGGCCTTGACAAGAATCGAACTCGCTTCGTTCGGCCACAACAAGCTAGATGAATGTGGTTGTTGTATTATACATACTGTATAGTGCAAAATATGATCGAAAGAGGTGCCTATAGCCATTGGTTGAAATTTCAACCAATCAAAAAATTAGAGCTGAATGTCCTTATGCTGATATTCCACCTTTAAAAGAAACGGTGGGCAAGTACAATTTAATGCTCATTTAAACTCGTTAATGGTTGGTTTCTGGAATTTAAAGAAATTTCCCGCGAATTTTTGTTTTCATATTTTATATATATATATATATATGATAGAGGACCATTAAAGAAACAAATTGGTGTAAAATTGATCTTGATATTTTATTCCGTTCAGTTCTTGCATTTCAAATATTGTGCTAGTGTGTTCAAAATTGACCTCACAGTGCATAGTGTGATGCGTCATGAAAAAGTAGAAAATCCAAGACAATTTGTGAGTATTTCTTTGAGAATTTAATGCCTCTGTCTAAATTATTGGAAGCATTGTTTGATTAATCAACCCTGTCTGTAGATAATAAATTAAATTAAAAGGACCACTTCGATTTTAGAAAAAGGCAATTTTCAAATGGAACCCATTTTTCCGTACACAGGACTAACAAAAGTGCGGCCAATTTCCTATTATTGGGTCAGTAATTATGGAGTATTTCATTTTTAAAGGGGCACTTTCGTAATATCTTTTTTTTTTTTTTTAAGTGTGTCCAAATTCCACCAGTTTTGGCACCTTTGACAGTAATTGAGAGGCACTTTTCATTTTCGAAAGGGGCTTTTTTTTATTTTTCGGAAAAGTGTGGAACCGGGGGATACCTCCAGTATCCCCCGCTTCCTACTCTTATGCGGAATAACATTCACTTGATAAGAACGTGCTTATGAACCTCACACTCATAATAAAATTTAAAAAAATGATAGAAATACTAGGTCTTAGAACGACCTTTATGACATCACATTGTACACTATGAGGTCACACTGATGAAGTCTTTAGAATGTAATAATTTTAAAACGGAATAAAATATCAACATGCTTTTCACACCATGTCTTTTAATAGTCCCCTATCATTAAAATTAAAAATTAAATTTACGGGACATTCCTTTAAAACAAGGTCATTAGCTTTTCATGGTATACTGACATTTACAGGCAATATTAGCTGCAAATCTATGACAATCTATTAAAAAACATAGTGGCAAAACATTTCATAAAAATCGGTTAAGCATTGAGCATTTTCAAGCATCATAATATTTGCAAATTTTGTGATGTATTACAGGGCGACCTCGGTGTACTCTATGTAAAGTTATGTTGTTTTAAATGTCTGTCATAATTCTTTGATGTGGTGCAGCAAATTCTGACCAAAAACTGTTTTGAGTCTTTGTCATACCCCAATCAAATTCCTGCAAGAATAGAATTTGCCATCATTTAGTTTAGGTTTAGGAAGAAATTGACAGGATTACTTTTTTGAGTGAATTAAAATCTAAGTTTGATCAGTTTTCAAAACGAAAGCTTCTAACAAAAATAAAACCTGATCTACTCAGATTGTAATACTATTTCAACTACATCAATTCTATTCACAAAACAGAAAACTTGCTGCATGTCCATAAATATTTTATAAACACTTCACATCATTCAGTCATCAGTATCGTTAATAATTTATTGCAATCGACGCAAATACAGTCATTATTATCAAGGCTTGAAGTACGAACTTTGCTTCAATTCTAGCAGTAAATTGAAGTTTAAAAACAAACGTAAACATAACAAATGTTCATAAGAGAAAATGATTTATGATCATTTCAGAAAGGAGGATGCAACCGCAGACAAATCTGAGAAATAAAGAGCGGATGTTGATTGCTTTTGGTGCATCATGTTTGACACTGAAATGCCTCAAATTCTTTGGACATGTATAAATTTCACATTTTCAATATTAATAGCAAAGTATTAAAATATGAGCAGATCAGTTTTTGGAATGTTGAAAATAACACTTTTAGTTTGGGAGTTATGGCTGACGAAAGTTTGATCAATTTTTATTTGATTCAAGATGTGTGATGTATGACTGGGCGGATAGCTCAAAATCTGTATATAATTCTTTCAAATATTTTCCTTTACCTCAGCCACTGAGAATGATGGAAAAGTGTAATACTGCCTAAATTCGGGATATACAGGTAGAGTAATGGATAAAAAAAAAACCGTTGGTAAGAATATGCCATTCATCATCATCATCCTTCGGCTGCGGAGCAGGCGACCACAAGATTTCTCCGTGCACAGCGATCTTTGGCAAGTGTGGTATCTGTTTTGCTTGGATGCCTTCATCATACCCTAACATACGTTGAATGTAATTCAAATAAGAGGTGCGTGGACGTCCCGGTCTTCTTTTGCTATGAGTTAGAATGTAGAGAGCATATCTTCTAGCAGGCTCCTCCTCTGGGAGACAAAGGATGTGTCCCAAGATTTCAGTTGGCGATTCCTTACACAGTGGATAAGAGGCTCAGTTTTGGTCATGTCATATATGCTGGCATTTGACATGTTTGAGGCACAATCTCCCCGTTTGATATTCAGCATAATCCTAAAGCAGGAGGTAGCAAAAGCGTTTATTTTGCACTCCCATGTCCTGAAACAACACCCAGGATTCACAGCCATAGAAGAGGATAGTCACGCATGTAGTGTAGCATAATTTGTACTGGTCTAAATAGAGAAAAACAAATATCGCTTTGTTGCACTAATAAAATTAGAATATTTTGAATGCATTTTTTCTGCCTTTTGCTTAAACCTATTTTACCGTTATGTATTTCTTTAGAGATATTTGAATTGCAATGAGGCATTGTGGGTTATGATGACAAGAAATCTTCCGATTGGGAGATTACCCAAACGGGAGCGTTAACAGGACTTTTGAATACACTTATTCTGCTGCGGCTGCAGTTCTTGTCAGCTCAGCTTGTGCTCGGTGAATAGTGGATTCCAAGAGAGCAATGTCATCATCAAAATCCAAGTCGTTTAACGTTTTAACCGGATAACGACTGGAGCAACGAGGATGTGTTACAACTCCAAAGTCAAAATCAGAGGTGGACTTCTTTAGTAGAAAGTCTACTAACACTATGAATAGGACTGGAGCTAGAACATCACCCTGTATAACCTCAGTGGAGACATCAAAAGAATCAGATATGTTGTCATCTACCATTACTGCACTGATTGACTTGTCGTAGAGTGCGCTTATGACGTTGACCACAGCTTCTGTTATTCCATAATGTCGTAACACGTGGAACATAACCTTTCTGTTGATGGATTCAAAAGCCTTCTTTAAGTCTATGAATGTAACTGTAAGAGGAAGCTGGTAATCTTGAAATCCATCTATGATCGTTTTAAGAATGTGGATCTGTTGGGCGCAACTTTTCACTTGACGGAATCCAGCCTGGTTGTTCCTTAAGATCGGGTCTATGTGATCTCGGATTCTATTAAGCAGGATCTTGTTGTACACTTTGGCTGTTTTTGACAGAAGAGGTATTCCTCGGTAGTTGGACGTGAAACTAGGGGTAAAGGGACAATAACGCTAGAGTTTCATTTGCTGGATGGTATTAGAGTACTATACACTTCTGTGAAGAAAGAACATGGACTACTTCCGCCATTGCATCCTCGCCATTCCGGAGTGCTTCAGATGTGATTGCGCAGTCAAGACCCGCAGCCTTGTTGTACTTCATTTGGTGAATGGTTTTCAGTGTCTCCTCATGTGTTGGGGATTGACCTCGATTGGTAGGTCCTGGGCAGCAGGTGGAGGCAGTTCAAAAAGTGGATGTCCCATGTTGTTGTGAGCAGAGAGCTGAAGTATTCCATCTATTCTGCAAGAAGGTCTTTGTCACTTGTTGGTGGAGTACCATCTCTTTTGTTCACCTTGACACTGGGTTTCTTATCTTTGCTAGAGAGGCCATGGATGATTTTCCATGTTGTAATGTAGTCTCCAGTCAAGTTGGCCAGTCCGAGATCTTCCATCTGCTTGCTTAGCATAGTAGATTTATCTGTATTGTATGACATATTTAAGTTGCTGTTAAGCCTCTTCCATTTTCTCTTGATTATTTTGACTTGGAGATCAGATATCTTCTTTTGATCTCGTCCCTCTCCGTCTTTAGCTGCCTGGTTGTGTCAGTCACCCAGCCTGGCATGCCGCATGATCTGCGTTTACCAACTACTTTCTCTGCTACTTCTGCAACAGTATTTGCGAACTGATCGTATCTCTGTGTTATTGGAGTAAATGTATCTTACACTGGAGGGCTTCGAATCTGTTTGACAATTCCAGCTAGAAGTGTTTTCTTTTAGAACATCTTGAAGCTTCTACCAGTCAAATGTTGGTCTGTTGCAGGGCTTCCGTTTGGTGATTCTTAGGCTGTAAACAAGCAAGATGCTGACAGTCCGGTGATCAGAGTCTAATTCCACTGACTTGTAGGCTCTAAACCCTTGGAAAGTTATACTATTTGCTTTTTATTAAGATGTGGTCCAGCTTATGTGTCAACCCTGCTGGATGCATCCATTTCCATTGCCGGTTTTTAGGCTGAGGAAAATTAATTTGCGCTGGACCATTACAGAACTCGCCCCTTGAACAGACCTCCATCCTGACTTTCTGTGCCTGTGGCATTTCAGTAACCGCATGTGGCGGCTTGCAATTTCCAGATTATTCCACTTCGTATCTTAACAAAATTTTCCCTCTTATGGTGTGAAATACTTGAAATTTGTTTCATTTTTACAAATTGTAAGAAGACTCAACCTTTGAACATCAAAATTGACGCTATATTTTGTATTTTCACATCAATTCATTTTGAATGTGGCTCAATATCCTGTTCAAGCGGTATCTTTACTGCTTTCGTGATGCAAATCAATACGCTCGGGGTTGTTCTGTTTAAAAGGATTAGTTCAGGGGTCAAGAAAGTCTTATCTGTGAACAATTAATAACTTTACTAAATGTATAAGCGCGAATTTACGAACGCTTAGCGATTAATCGCGATTGGTACCAAAACATGACAAGCACAAAAATATTGCCCCAAAACCATGATAAGTAAAGAAAAGATTGCACAACTAGTATGAGAAAAGTATTGACTCCCATGTTATATAAATAAATACTGAAATTCTGATTTCAAAATCATAAAAAAATTATTTCTACATTATTACAAATCTTTATCATAGAAAATATGAATGGAAATTTGGTTAAGATATGACAGAGCAGTTGTTCTCTTCATTTAGTCCGGCTCTTGCGCAACTCCTTTGCCGTTGTGGCGGAAGTAAGACAGAAAACGCCGATTGAACTTTACAAAACAGCAGTTTATTGAGGGAAAATCGCGCATGAAATAACAAGGCAAAATGGAACCTAGCCAAGAGGCGAGGTGGTAATCAATACATACACAGAAGGTATTGGCGGGACCGCCTCATAGTCCTCTCCTTCTGACTGAAAACAGTAATCAGACAAAACATGAAAATAGATGTAGTTCAGCATGTGTCCAAATGAAAAATAGATATATATCAGAAAAGAGTACATAATGTGAAACACTGTAAAGGTACATGAGGGCAACGGGCAGACGGGCAAAGCTGTCTCCACAGCAAATTGAAGAAGCAGAGCGATTCCGAATGGTGATGGGCGGCGCTAGGCTCACACCCATAAACAAGTACAAAAACTGACATGACAATGTAAGTAAAATATGTGTTTTCTTCAAAAAACTCATAAAAACAAGGTTGGGCGGTGCTTGGCTTGCACCCACAAAAGGTAATAAAAAGATCAATATGAAAATGAAGGTCCAAGCAAGGAGGAGAGTAGTAATTCAGATTCCAGTCTTGGTTTTGCCAGTTGGGTTTCTTTCGAGGTCTGGGTGATCTACGGAGGCCAAGCTCAGGAGAAACAGGCAAAATGTCCTGAACGTTAGAACAGGGTCTGTGCACAGGTTGAGGTGGTGCAGCAGCAGATGGAGGTATAGAAACAATATTCAAGGGAGGTGGAGGATCCGGAGGGGAAGGGGGGAGGAGGGTGGAGGGCCCAGGTGGGTGTGGCTGGGGAAGCGTTATTATCAAAGTTATCTCTGCTGTCATTGTCAATGTCTCTAACCGTGTCATGAGAAAAGTGTAACAAAGTTGTAGGTTGAACCTTATAGCAGTCACGGAGGGGCACTTTGTATGTTTTGGAACGAAATAGAGAATTGACAAATTTTCGAATTTGGCATTTAAAAACAGCAATGACTAAATACTTGTCACGAGCGTGTAACTTGCTCCGGTCATTGTACAGAAAACAAGGTTACCAACATTGACATCACAAGTAGCCGAACCGGAAGTACCATGGGATATGGATGTTGAGCTAGCTGCATGATTATGGGAACGATCAAAGTGTTGTTACAGAATCATCTGTCTGTCGCTGATAGGCAATTGTTCACCAGTGATTTGGTCTCCGTAGGTTCATATTTCACGAGCTGAGAGACCTGCTCTCCTGATCCTGGAATTAATGTTTGCAGTCACTAAAGCATGGCTAGATGGTGTCAGGGATCAAGTTTTAGACATTCAAGTGCCAGTTCCTACCTAAAATTCTCTGCCACAGAAATTTTTGTTGGGATTTTTGGCATTACCAAATTCCAAGGTTATCCCCATTTGTTTAAGTGTTGGGTTTTTGGCAGCGGAAACTATTTCTGGACCCAGATCAACTCGAATACAGGTAGTGCTATCACCGAGAAGGTGATATCACCTGGTGCTTAGACATCTGGTGGTGAAAGGGAATGTGGGTGGCAGTGAGTAAGCCATTGATGACTGATCTTGGTACAACGATGCGATCGCGTGGGGGTTGGAACAGTGGATCATCCTTCACAATAAGTAGGCCATCTTGAGCGATGGTAACGCATCTGATATATCGTTTGACATCACGAATTTTCGCAGATTTTTTTGAGGGACGAGTTCCTTGAGTGAGATGGGCATGAGTGTGGCGCAAGTCAGAGCATTCACGTTGAGTTGCAAGCCACACATGGCGGTTGGTAAAAGGCATATTCGACGTGCCTTCCATAAGATCGGTGATTGAAAGGGATCAGACAGCAGATACGATAGGGACATGTTTGTGGATTTCTGCTGGAGAATTCGGACGGCAAATTGGCAACACCCGCAATGTGCTGCACTTCAACGCTATAGCGACTGATCAAAGAGAGAAATGTAGTGAATCTCGAGCTCGTGGAAAATTCACCACGTCGTAGTTTGTGGTAGGCTTGAACACATGGGGAACTGTCGGTGAGGACCTGTGACTTATGTCTAGACTGTATGATGAATAGGGAGAAGTGCTGGACAGCAGCGCTGATGCAAAGAGCTTCAATTTCACATGGTAGCCATGTGATTTGATGCTTGCGTAGCTTTGAGTTAAAGAAGCCGGCAAGCAAGACTTTGTCATTTTTACGGATGTAAAGCGTGGCGGCTATGCCATAGTTTTTAACCGATCCATCGATGACAATCCAAAGTTGGTCATCGGATGAGGAATAGTAGTTACCTTGTTGTGTTGGAGAGCTTTCTGTGAGGCCATGAAGGCATGCAGATAGTGGTTTGTCCATTAATTTTGGTACTGGACGTTTGACCAGCCGTGGTCTGTTCAAGTGGCTCCATGAGATGAGTTTATCCGCGTAACACGAGACTTAGCACTTTGTAGGCACCCACATATGACAAGAGACCTTTCACAGTGGAGGGCGAAGAAACTGTGGAGAGAATGTTGATCCTATGTGGACTGGCACGAAGAGTGCCGTTGGACCATATCCAGCCAAGGATGGTAGTAGACTTTGGGCAAGCAATGGTTTCCTTTGCTGAAAGACGGAGATTATTTCGATAAAATCGGAGAGGACAAGCTTCCCGTTATGTAAGACTTTACGAGGGGATTCCCCCCCCCCCCCCCACCTTATCATATAGGTCATCAGCCAGTTTAGTGACGCGACCTTCCTGTATAAGGTCGCTTATGGGTCTAGACATCAGTTCCTCTAGACATCAGTTCCTTTAGACATGTTTCGGACCCGGGCATACACAAAGCAGATCGACTATAAACCCTGACACCCTTACAGGGTGTGGCTACCTTACAATATTTCACGGACGTGAGGAAAAGGGGTATTTGGTAATAGGCCTGGTTCAGATCGGTGACGAGATATTTCCATTTGGCAATGTCTCTCAAGACCTTGTCAACAAATGGCATCAGTGATGGAGACGGCTTACTATGCTTAGTCACTTCCCCAAATGAAGTGACGAGGCGACTTCCACCACTAGGTTTCTTAACTAAGAAGAAAAGGTTGAGGTAATCAACGGCGACGTTAACCTGCTCTGGTTTCGCAAATATCCCAGCCGCTTCAAGGTCATCAAACTTATTTTGAAGTTTTACCAGAGAGTCACGGTTGCATTGGGGTAACCGACCTTTACGTTGTGGTGTAGAGTGGGGTTCATATTGACAGTTGCTTCAATCTTCCCACTTGCTCCATTGTACTTGGAGATGGTGGGATTGAAAACGTCACCGAATTGCTTGTATAAGGCGAGAAAAGCTGACTTGATATTGGGAGCTAGCTGGCTGTCTAGGTCCAGCGAGATGGGTGATGAAAATGGTGGATGCTCTGTAGGTGAAGTTTGTGTAGGAGAAAACTAAGGATCGTGTGCAGTAGGCACTGTAGTAATCTGATGAATTTGATAAAGGTGATCATGACGCTTGAGAGAAATGGGTTTTGAGTATCATTAATAACCCTAATGGTATGGTCAACAGATTGAATTTCTTGAGGACTTGGCCATGCATTCTCACTTTTAACAGACAGATTGGTTTTATTGTCGAATCTGGGTTCTAATGCAAGTCAGGTATCCAAATGGAAAAAGTCGGGTATGTTGAGTTGAATGTATTCCCTGGAAAGAGTGTCTCCTGAGTGTGACAACGGATAACACAAGCTTGGGTGTGACATACTGATGCAGATTGAGAAGACTTTGCCCCATAGTGCACAACATCGGTACTACCAATGACAATTTAAACTTTAGCAGGGCGGGTAGTAATGCCATTTGTTACAAGGAATGGGTTTCCTGCAAGTATATCGACATCAAACTGTTTTTCCATAAGGGCACCAAGCTGAAATGTATGGTGGCCTCTGGTGAGTTGGCAATGAATTTCTCCGATAACGTCAAGTGGAGTAATGTCGTCGGCTTGCCCACCTGTGAGGCGGGTGTAATGGGTAGCTTGATGAGGTTGGCAAATGAAGCCTTCACCATATTGGTGGTGGCACCTGTATAGAGAATACGTTTAAAGGGATGAGTGTGGAAGTATGTGTTCAGAAAGGGTGATTGGATAACACGCACGAGATGAGCAGATGGTTTATCGAAAAGGGCAAGCGGTACGTTATCATCTTGTGTGTCGGGGTCAGAGTCGTCCAGTTGGTTTGTGTCAACTTCCTCAAAAACACCAACAAGTCGTGATTGGCTAAGGGCGTACTTGTCATGAGCTGGGAGAAATTTGCAGGTGGAGAGGTAGTGGGTATAATAATTGGTCCGCTCAGCTTCTTTACAGAAAACACAGGATTTGTTAGGAGCTTTTGGGCGTGTTGATTGAAAATTTGACCGGGGGCCCTGGGAGGATGCTGTTCCTGCACGGAAGGCTTTTTGTGTCCTCGAGACTGCGTAGTTCATCTAAAAGTGATGGAAGCGCATGTGAGAATTCTGGTTTGAGGGATGCAATTGTTCTGTTGGTTAGTTCCAAACCATATCGCTGTTTAACGAGCTGTGGAAGGCTGGCATTGATGAGTTGGAGCCACGTAAGAACAATGATATTTTCAATGGTTGGGGTAAGTTTCTCATCTTCTGGCACGTGAGCACCATGATGTGGGGTGAGAGGGGGGGGGGGTTCTGTCTTTTTTAACAAGGTAATCCTCAACGAATGCTAGGAATTGTTGATAAAGATCCTCTGGATTTTCATTTGGAATATAAGTAATCTTTGTCATGTCGAGAAAGTGGGCATACGTCGGGTGAAAGCCATAATGCATTCGGATCCGTTGCCAGATAGCAGGTAGGGATGTGGGTGGCTTTGTGATTGAGTTTCTGGAGATAATGGGACAGAAGTTTGCGATTTGGCCAAGCAGAAGGTCAAGATGGGCGTTTTTTTGTGCAGCTGTTCTTCTAGCTATTTCGGGTACATCGGCACCATCGGCCTGCAAACCTCTATAGGGGTTGAAAGGACATTGTTTTTTCAAAGCCAATCCATTAGCAAGGAATGGTGCAAAGTTAGCGTCTAGGGAAAGAATGTATATCAAATTCTGCTTCCAGTTCACAAAGGTTGTGATTGTTTCGCTTTTAGTAAGCTGCCATTGCTTTGGCATGTTTGGGGCGCGAGCATCAATTCTTGCACAGTTAAACATTCACACAACGTAGAAACTGAAAAAATTATGGAATAGGTTCCCAAACAAACAATGAAAATTCCATAAACAAAAAATGTTCAAAATTTAAACCAGGTGGTCGACTGAAGGACTCTCTTTTTGCTGAGAACGATCCTGTGGTTAAAAGGAAGCTGCCACCACGGAATTAAGAAGAAGACGTCGATTAAATGTAGAACACAACACTTTATTGAGAGGAAATCACACATGGAATAACAAGGCAAAATGGAACCTATCCAAGAGGCGAGGTGGTAATCAATAAATACGCAGGTATTGGCGTAGTAAGATGGCTTTTCCGGATAAATCGGTTTTCTTACTAAGGTTATCAGGTGACCAGGTCACAGGTCGAGTCAGACCAAATGACTGGTCGCCAGCTGCTCCCACGTGTGGGAACTGCACGCTGCACAATCCGTAGTTAGCCGGAGATCGTCAAAGAACACACTTGTTTAGTGCAATCTCAGTGTAGTTCCGCGAGGATTAGCCTACCTGCCAAGTATAGTTTCCCAGTACAGTTAATGCAAGGATTGAAAACCCAGCTTAATCAGTTGTGGAATCTAGGACTCAAAAACGCAGTGGAAAACGACCCAACGAAAGTGGTTTGGTTCCTACAACAAGTCGGAGCTAGCAAACCGGTGAGTACAAACGGTAGACTACCCTATAAGTGTTTAGCGTACCACAACCAGAAATACTATAGCCCACACAAGGCAAAAATACTATAGTGGCGACGAGGTAATTCGGAGACTTTTTGTTTACCACCGAGCAATACTTAAGTAGGGCCTAACTGCATTAACGTTAGCCCCATCTTGGATTTTTGGAAGAGGAGGAATTCAGTGGTTGTTGTCGAATTTCGTTGCTACTGCGAATTGCTGTAACGTTACGACAATAGTCCCCAAATTATTGTACGAGTCTGTACATTTACAACATAGTTTACTCGAATGCGAGTGTTGTTGTTTTTCAATTTTAGATGGTTCGTATTTTTGCCGAATTTCTCTCCAACCTAGTCGGTCTTACTAATTTTTCAGACTGCAGACTGGAATTTGCAGACTAGGAATTTGCAGGCTGTGACGTTATTTTGGTTAAAATCACTGCCTAGTCGTAACAAAATTCATCCCAACTGGTAATCCATCATGATTAGAACAGGGAATTGATAAGACCCCCTCTATTTATGTCTTCGTTTCTGCTATATATATATATATATATATATATATATATATATATATATATATATATATATATATATATATATATATATATATATATATATATATATATATATATATATATATATATATATATATATATATATATATATATATATATATATATATATATATATATATATATATATATATATATATATATATATATATATATATATATATATATACATGTATATATATATATATATATATAAATATATATATATATATATATATATATATATATATATATATATATATATATATATATATATATATATATATATATATATATATATATATATATATATATATATATATATATATATATATATATATATATATATATATATATATATATATATATATATATATATATATATATATATATATATACATATATATATATATATATATATATATATATATATATATATATATATATATATATACATGTATATATATATATATATATATATATATATATATATATATATATATATATATATATATATATATATATATATATATATATATATATATATATATATATATATATATATATATATATATATATATATATATATATATATATATATATATATATATATATATATATATATATATATATATATATATATATATATATATATATATATATATATATATATATATATATATATATATATATATATATATATATATATATATATATATATATATATATATATATATATATATATATATATATATATATATATATATATATATATATATATATATATATATATATATATATATATATCACTCATTCCAAGGAGGATTTTAATTGATCTGTTCGTCGAGGGTCTTAGGTGTGTTCTCACTTGAATGCGACCTTGCGATCAGATCCACTGCAGGCAATCAGATAAACCAGATGGAGAGAAAAGGAAGTCTGAATGCCAAACAGTGACTCGTGGTCAAGTTAGTTATGCAGTATCATGTTAAAGGATTAGTTCAGAAGTCTAGGGAGCCTATCTTATAAGAAAAAGGACTTCAAAAGAAACCAAATAATAATGAAAGCATTCAAAAATCGTATTCGTTAGGGAATCAATATTCTGAGATTAGTGAAAACAAGTCCTTGCTTCTTCAGATCTCTTCAACATGTATAAAAGCAAAGTTATAATGTCTGTCTTTAATCGGAACATGGTGTCAACACATCATAACATGTTTTACATTCTTGCGTTCAATTTGTCGGTGTTTTTAGCCATAGACTTAGTGGGATGAAGATCAAAAGTGCCACTTATAACAAAGGCATAATATAGGCTGTAGCCACAATCACAAAAGTGGGTTATATATAAATATGTTTTTTTACCTTCACTTATTATATTGTATTATAGAAAAAAAAAATTAAAAATTAAATATAGAAATTAAGAAAGGATAAACAAATGTATCAAAAGGTAATTTTTTTTTTTTTTTAAAGATGGTGGAAATATGCTGTCAATATTTTTCTTTAACAATTCATTTTCGGAATTGTTTGTCAATTTTCCGGAAATTTTCTTTGAGAGGATTAGAGTTATGGTCAAATACCCCATTTCCCCATCAATTTTGTTGTAAATTTTCTTCAAATTTCTTCATTTTCAAGAAGATGTTGTCATTTTCCTGAAATTTCACCAATATCTTTGTTTTATTTCCTACCTTCAACAATGGGGGAGGGGAAGGGGGAGTGGGGGGGGGGGGACATGCATCCGGGAAGGTGAGATCCTGATTTTTTTATATTTTTGATGGGGATATTTCATTTGAGGGCATGGGTAATTATGAAATTTTACACCCAGTCAAAATAGTCTACTAATGTGCCTGCATATATCGTCCCATATTGCCGAATGTCTTATTTAGGTTAAACAAAAATTAGGTGAAATACTGAATTATTATTTCCGCATATTGACGGCAAATGTTTTTGTAGCTTCATGAAATAAGATTTTGCTTAAAATATCTTTATTGTAATGTACAATTGTCAAAAGATTAGCATTTTCTCATTTCAAAGATATATAAAGCTATATAATACGTTTATCAATCTTTTATTTCATCAAGCTTCAAAATTTTCCGAACATTCGTCAGCATGCGTATTTAATGATTTTAAGTTGACATTCGTCACTACACAAATGGTATTCGTCACTACGCGAAAAGAAGGCCGATATATTGTATCTGTAAAGTTATGTTATGATAGGCCTAATTCCAGTTATCATTCTAACTACAAAATACTATTATTTTCCAAAAAGTTCTTTAAAAAATGTATGGAATTAAAACAATGTATATATTTAGAGATTTATTCTTTGGGGAGGAGGAGGGGGATAGCCAGACCCCCGTGGCACATGCACAGAAAAAACCCTTCCTATACCCATGTGTTAGCCACTGGAAGGGGTGACTGTAAAACGAAGACCCAAGACCTGTAAAACGAAGACATGTAAAACGAAGACCTGTAAAACGAAGACCTGTAAAACGAAGACCTGTAAAACGAAGACCTGTAAAACGAAGACCTGTAAAACGAAGACTTGTAAAACGAAGACCTGTAAAACGAAGACCTATAAAACGAAGACCTGTAGAACGAAGACCTGTAAAACGAAGACCTGTAAAACGAAGACCTGTAAAACGAAGACCTGTAAAACGAAGACCTACGAAACGAAGACCTGTAAAACGAAGATCTGTAAAACGAAGACCTGTAAAACGAAGATCTGTAAAACGAAGACCTGTAAAACGAAGACCTGTAAAACGAAGGCCTGTAAAACGAAGACCTGTAAAACGAAGACCTATAAAACGAAGGCCTGTAAAACGAAGACCAGTAAAACAAAGACCTATAAAACGAAGACCTGTAGAACGAAGACCTGTAAAACGAAGACCTGTAAAACGAAGGCCTGTAAAACGAAGACCAGTAAAACAAAGACCTATAAAACGAAGACCTGTAGAACGAAGACCTGTAAAACGAAGACCTATAAAACGAAGGCCTGTAAAACGAAGACCAGTAAAACAAAGACCTATAAAACGAAGACCTGTAGAACGAAGACCTGTAAAACGAAGACCTGTAAAACGAAGACCTGTAAAACGAAGACCTATAAAACGAAGACCAGTAAAACAAAGACCTATAAAACGAAGACCTGTAGAACGAAGACCTGTAAAACGAAGACCTGTAAAACGATTTTGTTTTGTTTTTTGGTTTAGTCCCTTTTAACACTTTTACGCACTCATCACTAAGGAAATTTAAAAACTTCACCCAGTCACCATGAAGTATGACGTGGCGCATTACATATTGTCTCGAAAAATTACAAGGTCCGAAGGCTGAAAGGTCAATGGGCAGCTGGATGGCCTTCCGTTCCAAAGTAATCAAGGTGATGACAGCTTAATTTGTGAGGAGGAAGAAAAAGACTATACTTGATTCGACCTTGGTTGTTTCGACCATGAACATGCTGAAGTGAAAACTTCAGCTTTGCCTATAGTATGTGCGGATATTTCCGCCAAACTGTAAGCAGGCAAAAGAGAATATATGTAATTCCAGTCTGCAGTCTGTCTGCAAAATAGTAAAACCCATCAGGCGCGTAGCCAGGATTTTTTTAACGGGGGGGCCTAGACCATCAGCCCTTGGTGAAGTTTGCCCTATATAATTGTAACTGCGCTACGTACGTACCACTATGGGTTGGCGTGTAACGTATATGGAGGAAATTTTTGAAAAACGCCCCCTAGCCTTGCAGGAACTGCCCCCCAAAATGGGAAAAAGTGACAATATTTTCTTCAATTTTAGTCAGTTTCCCCTGATGAAGGTTCCTTTACCCTTTCCAATGACGAAATGATCGATTTAAGTCCCCTTGTTCTCGCATTTTTCCTTAGAAATAAAAAACAAAACTCAATAATTTCCGTAGTGAGCGAAAACTTTTTTTTTTTTTTTTTTTTTGCGAAGGGAGGGGGCCTAGGCCCCAGCCCCCTCTGGCTACGCGCTTGGAACCCATATATATCTTCCTATATTAACCAAGAGCCGAATTTATAATCATCGTTTGTAGAAGCTGACCTGCCAAGGGTCAGCTCCTAATCAAAGTATCTCAATATTCAAATTTGGGGTGGCCTGTTGTCCATTGTAAACCATACAAATACGGAAAATTTGAAATATCCTGAGCTGATGCACTGAGAGGAAACAACATTGACTTATCAAAATTTACCTTCAGATCTGAAGAAATTTCCAAAAATAAAAAATGTTAACGACTACGGAGAGTGACTCAAAGCTACCATCAAGGAAAAGACTTGCATCATCCTCGTACTGCATGATCTTAAAGGCCAGTTATCGTCTCTATAACGTGGAGGTAAATCAGTTTCAATTCGTGTGTTTTGATTGGTCGTAACGCATTTGTACAATGTGCACTTACATTGATAGGCAATCAGTATCGTTTTGGAATAAAATGTACGCCGCCACATTTTAATCACGATAGATGGCCTTTAATATTGGTACCAAAAATAGAAATTCCTTTAATTACAGGGTTACAATTTGTGCTTAGCGCTAAAACCTCGGCACATATAAGGACTCAGGGGACATCCCTGACGGACACCCCTTGTAGCAGATGAGTAGCCATTATTTATAACACATGCACTGTTATCGGAATAAAGTCTTAATCCCCAGACTGAGGCTTTCTCCGAAATTAAAAAAACTTTAGGCACTCGAAAATAAAGTCCCACTCCACTCTGTCGAAAGCCTTTTCAAAATCAACTAAAAGCATAATACCCTTATCATTAAGGTTCGAATAGTAGTCAACGAGATCTAGATAAAACGGATACTTTTACTAATAAAACGATTTTTAAGGAAGCCTGTCTGATACGGACCAATTATACTTTTCAAGATTACTTTAACTCTTACCTTAAGTATTGCCTCAGCACAAATTGTATTGCCAGTATTTAACAATGAAATTGGACGATAATTCTTAACAAAAACAGGGTCTTTACCAGGCTTTGAGATCAAAGTAATAATAGCACGATTACTCGACAAGTGAGCATTGTCATAAGAAAACTTCAAGGCATCAGTTACGAAATTCCCTATCAGGGGCCATAAAGACATCAAGCAATTATGGATGGCTGGCTGGATGGATGGCTGAATGGATGGCTGGATGGATGGCTGGATGGATGGCTGAATGGATGGCTGAATGGATGGCTGGATGTATAGATGGCTGGCTAGCTGGATGGCTGGCTGGCTGGCTGGATGGCTGGCTGTATGGCTGGCTGGATGGCTGGCTGGATGGCTGGCTGGCTGGCTGGCTGAATGGCTGGCTGGATGGTGGATGGCTGGATGGCTAGCTGGATGGCTAGCTGGATGGCTGGCTGGTTGGCTGGCTGGATGGCTGGCTAGCTGAATTGCTGGCTGGCTGCCTGGATGGATGGATGAATGGCTGGCTGAATGGCTGGCTGGATGGCTGGCTGGATGGCTAGCTGGATGGCTAGCTGGATGGCTGACTGGCTGACTGGCTGGCTGGCTGGCTGGCTGGCTTGCTTAATGGATGGATGGATGGCTGGCTGGATGGCTGGCTGGATGGCTGGCTGGCTGGCTGGCTAGCTGAATGGCTGGCTGGCTGGCTGGCTGGCTGGCTGGCTGGCCGGCTTGCTTAATGGATGGCTAGCTGGATGGCTGGCTGGATGGATAAAAGTATCATCTTTTAAACAATTTAATTTTCGAACTTCTGTGTTTAATTTTAAACCACTTTGGGGGCATTAAAAACATGCAGAGCTTGTGGGGGTTTCGTCCCCTGGACCCCTACCAGTTCTTCGCCCCTGGACACAATCAGGGGCCCCAGATAGAAAGTTTTAGGCCCCTCCCCCTCCCCCCCCCTCCCCCTCCCCCTCCCCGCTCCCTCCCCTCCCCTCCCCCTCCCCCTTCCCCTTCTTCGGTACCCCCTCCTCCTCCCCTTCACAGCTTCACTCACAAACTCAATATATGCACCGCCCGCACGTGTCGTACAATTCTGCTTGTACGGTAAAGTTTAAGTTTTCACCAAGGACGAAATTGAGTAAGAAACTTCCAGGATAAGAGTTGAATCGGCCCAAAATATAGCCTGCATAAAATTATGAACGTTATTGTATAAAAAGAAATGAAAGCAGCCAAACAACAAAAACTTTCTACAACACAGATCATCATTATTCTGGCTTATTTATTGTTTTCTTCCTTCAAATATTTGAAACTAAATATCTGCGAAGAATTAGATAATTCAAAAACTTACAGGATATTGGTAATCCACTGCTATGTATCACTGTGACTAAAAAGGTTTTTGCAATTTCACTCATCTGCTCTTATTTCTGTGTTGATAGATCCGAATCAACTGCTCTATTTCAAACGATTTGCGTATAAATTAAGAAACTTTAGGCAAACACTTTTTATTTCTTAATTGAATGGGTAAATAACACGGCATTACTTACAGTATTTAACTTATTTTTGATGGGCTTTCACAAATTTGAAAATTTTGACCCTCACAAAGAGAAGGATAAATACTGCAAATAAATAAATGAAATCATAAGCTTCCGCTAAACAAAGATAGTTTTCACTTTCGCTTTAATAATATACTGATCAACGTTTTATAACATCCTCAACAACAAACACTAACCCTAACTGAATGGGGTAAAATATAATAACAACAATACGTGATAATCGTATGTTTCATGGGCCTTAAAAATTGTGAAATTTTGGATCCTCACAAAGAGTAAATGCTGCAAAAAAATACACAAAGTCATGTGCTACCGCGTAACAAAAATGGCTGAAAATAAACTGATAATCGTTTTAAACATCCCCAACATTTGCAAGCGAATTGAGAAAAGCAAACACATACTATCTCCCAACTGAATGGGGCAAATTATAATAAGAACATTACATAATAATCATATCTTTCATGTGCCTTCAAACAGTCAAAATTTCGAGAAGTTTGACCCTCACAAATTCTGAAAGAGTAAATACTGCAAATAAATACATGAAATGATATGCTATCGCATAACAAAATGGTTTACAAATAAAGTGATACAGCTAGCTTTAATGATATCCTCAGCACCAACTGACCAATAGGAGAACTGCACACAAAAATACTTGGCCATAGACTTTCAAGATATGGAAATTGTAGTTAACCTGTTATTAATATAAATAAATACATATAATAAATGGCACAACAAAACAAAAACTTAAAGGCCATTTATCATGATTAAAATGTGGCGGCTCACAATTAATTCCAAAGCGATACTAATTGGCCTATCAATGTAAGCGCACGCTGTACCATTAAGTTTCGGCCAATCAAAACACGTTATTTTAATTTCATTACCCTCGTACGTTAGAGACGACAAATGACCTTTAAAGATATCGATATCATTCACGAGTTCACAAGAAACACATAGGGTAGTATACTAGGATGTGGTTTCATAAATACAATCTGACAATTGTATACAAGAAAAGCAAGGAGGAAGAATAAGTAACAGTAAAGAACAGCTTAACAAAAGAGGATGCTGCAAATATCAATTGAGTTTTATCAACATAAAGTGCAAAACTTCCTTCAAATATTTTATTCGTCAATCTCTTTATTTTTGGAGAAATAAAAATTAAGACAATTTTGGAGATCAAAATCTGCAAACCTATCTTGCTGTAACATGGAAAACCTGAATAGGATTTCATATCCCGAAAGTGAAGGAAATTTTACAAAAATGGAAGCAAATTTCACGAAAATGAAGGAAATTTCCCAACAAATATTGGAAATTTCCTGAAAAACGAAGAAAACTCTCCAAAAATTGAAGACAATTTCCGCAAAATAAAGGAAATTTCCCGAAAATGAAAGAAATCTTCCCAAAATTTAGAAAAATCCCCAAAATGGAAGAAAATTTTAGCAAAATAAAGGAAAATTCCTGAAAATTTTAGAAAATGCCCAAACATAAAGAAAATATCATAAAACTTTCCGCCAAATTAAGAAAATTTCCCGAAAGTTCAAGAAAATTTCTAAAATATTGAAAAAAATATCCCAAAAAGAAGGAATTTTTTCGAAAACAAAGGTAAATTCACGAAAATTCAAGAAAACTTCCCAAAAATTGAAAAAATTTCCGCAAAAAGAAGGAAATTTCCCAAAGTATGAAGAAAACTTCCCAAATATTAAAGAAAATATCCCAAAAATGAAGGAAATTTTATGAAAATGGAAGCAAATTTTACGAAAATTTCCGAAAATTGCAGGAGATTTCCCAAAATTGAAGGAGATTTCACTGAAATTGCAGAAGATTTCACACGAAGATGTTCATTATTGGGGCTTAAAATTGTGTTAACTCTAAGCATGCTATAGGGGCGAAGGTCGCGAAGCCCTGGTGGGAACCCAGGCTTTCGCAGGAAGCCCTACGTTTGTCATGGTTTTAATAGCAGAAAAGGGCTTTAAGATGTGTCACATCTATTGGGTGAAGCTGCAAGTAGGGATGCTAGGGCGAACCCAAGAAATCCCTGCATTTTTCTCGATTTTCAGAGCAGAAAATTGCTTAATATTGATTGTGTCAAATCTAGGGTCGACATCCTAGGCGCCGAAGGGGCGAAGCTAGTAACGTTCTTTGGCGTGATTTTGGTAGCAGAAAATTGCTCAAAATCGTGTCATAATTTCGAACTAAAGATAGTTAAAAGGAATATTATTTTGGAACAAATGTTAAAATGCAGGATCCCATTGACTTCAATAAGTATCTTTAGTTGGGGTATAGGTATGGCTTTCATGTTTCTGATGTAAGAATACAACTTTGAGAAAAAATATTTATAACGTCGAGAATAAAACGTATCATTTATTTTCATAACAATTTTTGCGCCCCTTTTGAAGCATTCGGTCCCTCTCGAAAAGCTTCTACCAGCTGTATTCTATAGAATTGTTTGCCCTTCATGGATAAGAGCAGATGTTAAATATTTCCGACGAGCTATCGCCATGCATCGGTTTCTGCCTGAGCGCGAAATCCAGCTCGAGTGCCAATGGTGGGAAAATTGTGTCTTTTCTGTGGAAATATCATGCGCTTTTGGACTACACAAATAGATTATCAGGGCCTACTTGCTTAATAGTATAGGAAGAAGTTATTGACCAACATGTACATTTTCCCAGTACCTATTTTTTGTTCTCCGGTAGATTTTGGCGCCCCCTCAGAAAGCTTCGCCGGGAGGGGCCGCTGTTGCCCTTGCCCCTCCCCCTGCTACCACGCCACTGGCCTTCACGATCGGCCAAAGATTGGTGTAAAGTAAGATGCAGCGCCGTACTGACGCATGAAGATGTTAATCATTGAGGCCAGATTGATATTTGTCACAACAAACCTAACATAGGCCTATGTTTAAAGAATTATGGCAGTGGAGTGGGGGTAGGGGAGGGGGTGGGTAGGAGGAAAAGTTCCTAAGTTTGGGGAAAAGTTTGGTAAAAGTTGGCAACAGTTTCAAAAAGTTCCCAAAAAATGAACAAATTTCCGGATAATTAAAGAAAAATTCCGAAAAATGTTCAATTTGTCCGCTTGCAAATAGGACACTAATATACTCAAATAACTTAATCAAGTTTCAACATCCACTTCATTTTGTTGTTGTTATCAGAAACCTTCATGTGTCATACCATGGGCGGCGGACCGGGGATGGGTGTTTCAGACCCCAATTATCTAGTTGAGCATGTGTTTTCACTCTCATTACCCCCTCCCCCTCTAATATTTTGAACGTTCCGTTAAATCAGCCCAATACATTCTTACCGGGTGTAAAATATCATAGGACTCGGAGTACGGCATTTGTCCCCTTCCCCATTTAAGGCCACTATTACCCTTTCAAAATTGCTGCATTTTGGCAGAGACTAAACTGCTTAATGTCATCATTGGATTACCTCTTTTTGGAATTGTGGTTTGGAATATCCCGGGCAGGGAAGTGACATTTAGCTGTTTAGATTCAGAGAGTATGTTATAGTATAGTATTTTGAGATAAATACAAACAAGATTTGCAGACAACTTCAAATTAACAAGAAAGAAATCGCCTATATTTCTGTGGCGCATTCAGTGGTGGTCGGGGGATGGGAAGAAAGGGGGAGGGGGGAGGGGTGGGAGTAAACTGTACCCTGGCAAAATTGCATACGTGATATGTAAGTATGAGGGGTATAGGAAGCTTTTGAAAAGTGAGGGTACGACCTCTCAGGGGGCATTTTTCAAGTCATATGCATGTAGAATAAGTGAGCCCAAAACACCAACTTAAAGTAACGTAAAAGCGACACTCATTCTTAGAACTGTAGAAAGGGGTATTTTTCCAACGGGGACACATTCCTTCCGTACATGGGACTGACAAAAGTCACCATTTCCTACTGTTACAGTTGAGGCAGTAGTTGAGGAGTACTTTTCATTTTTAAAAGGTGCACTTTTTATTTCAAAAGGTGCACTTCATTTTCAAAAGGGCTACGTACTTTTTGTCATTTTTCGGAAAAGAGGTCTAATCTGGAAATAACAAGATAAATTGTAATAATGATTTTTTTAAGGTTTAATATCGCCCAAATAATTTGGTAATGAATCTCCCTTTAGTGAATTTTCAATTTTAGTTCGAAAAAAATTTCTAAGGCTATTTCCTTCGATTTTCCGGATTCTTCTTTTATTTGCTTCATTTTGGGAAAATTGTTCGAGCAACTAGATTGTTATATCCAGTTTCGGGATATTTTCTTCAATTTTGGGGAAATATTTTTTCATTTTTGGGACATTTCACCTGATATTTGGGTCATTTCCAAATGGTTATACCGAAGTTTGCAATATGGTTTACCAAATTTTGCTTCATTTTTACAATTGCATCTGTGCATAGGCCTATTAACTAGAAATAAATTCC
Source organism: Chiridota heheva (assembly GCA_020152595.1). Classification (NCBI taxonomy): domain Eukaryota; kingdom Metazoa; phylum Echinodermata; class Holothuroidea; order Apodida; family Chiridotidae; genus Chiridota; species Chiridota heheva. The sequence goes on from JAIGNY010001864.1 coordinate 869,714, forward strand.
TTCCGCTCCTACGCCTATGAGTACAGTCACTTTCCTCTAATAACCGCCCCCCCTCCACCCCCTCCCCACCCCACCCTCGGCACCGAAAGCTGAATACACCACTGTTACACATGGGAGGATGTTTACCCCATGGAGGTACCACTTTAAAAGTGGTACCTCCATGGTTTACCTGCCCGGCTGCATGATGTTTTCTTCCGACAGTTCAGGCTGTGCAGTAAAATTGGGAAACTATAAAAAAATCACATTGACGAATTGGTTAAAAGTGGATGCTATTTGTTAAAATTAATAGAAAAGTTGGGAAAATTTGGCAACATTTCCCTGAACTGCAGAAGACTGTATAAGTGTTATTCACCTGTTCAAACCGAAAAATTATGTCGTTGTCGCACTCCCACGCCCCTTCCCCCGATAAAATGTCCTTCAGATTCTTATCTTATGGTTGAGTCTACATTACTGTTTAAAGTTTGCTTAAGTTAAGTCATGCAAACGGTACATGGTAATGTAAACCCATCTCTTTAAATGCATCTACCGTGTTTTCCAGGCTGCTACATGTAAATAGTATGAATTATACCCCCTTATTTTCACCCCCCCCCCCCCTCCCTTTCTCCTCTACCTGTTTTACCCTGGCCACGCCGCTGCCATGAAAAAAAAGACAACAAGATACTAAAAAATAGTCTATTTAGCAGCTTAGAGCGGTGTGGCTTTCAATTATTTGGAACTAAGAAAAAACAGAACATTTTCTGCACAACCCTTAACTGCTGAAAGAGGGCCCTGTTTAAATCTAATATTCATGTACATCCAGACGAGTTTACTTGAAAGAAAAAAAAGCTCACTCGTCAAGCCAATAAATGAGAGGAAATTGGAATTAGAGACCGCCTAATTTTGTCTTAAACATATATAGCCACAGGCGTTTTTGTTCAGTTATTCAACACAGACGGGGAAGGGGGCGGGGAGTTTTATTGCAATGGCCTTTAATCTGTTAATCGTTGAAAGCTTTATTGCCACTGAATACGATAGATCTACTGCCCTTGCAGCCTTGCCTCAGCCTACGAATAAAGGCGCCGCTCAACTATCTGACTGTATTTAATATGTTGATGTAAAATACAAGTCTCATCTTTAAAATCATACAGAGAGAGTATAGGAAAACTTGCCCTATCTACGCAATAGTGTTTGCATTTTGGAAATACTGAGTCTGCAAATTCCAGTACGCAAATTCCAGTATGCAATCTGCAGTCTGCAAATTAGTAAGACCCCCGACCGAATTCGGTGAAACAGAATGTCTTACCAGTGCTACAAACAAAAAGTGTTGTTCAACTCTTGCATTCACATTAATAATTTTTGGTCATTTCTGAAGTTGCATTTTTAAACTTTTTTCAGCAATTTCTGGTTTGAACTCCAAAGTAGCGTGAGCTACAGGCATACGGTAAGAAATACTTTGTAGCAGTAACATAACGTTACTTGCAGTACTGTAGGTTTACATTGAAGGTTACACAAGTACGGATGGCCTTTCCTGTAATTGTTATTGTAAAGCTCTTTGCGGCTAGCAATTTTTCTTGGCAAGGTCACGCGAATGCGGGTGACCTCCCCGGGATTGAACATTATACTTTACTTTATACTTGTACATTATACTGTGACTGTTAACTATTTTAAAGCATATTCTTGGTGACTGGAAAAGTTTTGTTTTCATCATTTTCTAGGTGAATGTGGAATATTTTTGAAGCTAGGTTACACGCATATGGGTAACCTTACCTGGATTTTTTCAAGCACCTGGACATTTCATTGCCAAGGGATATTCTTTAATTTTGCATACTAATGACTTGTGAGATTTCTCAGTACGAGTTATCTATTGTTGCAGTATTAAATTCAGAGCAAATTGTTTGTGTGACTTTCTTACCCCTTTTAAAAGAACAAGGACTGTCCAATTTGCATTTATTTTATCATACACGTACACAAACACCATTTCCCCAACAAAAACAAAAACAAAAAAACAAGGACGGAGGGAAGGAGGTACTACACGGAGATACTACAGTACTAGTGTATGAGCCACTATTTATAGACCCATTGTTTACTTTGCGTTGAGGCCTAGCTTTGCATGTTACAGTAATGTCACATAAAGTCCACATAAATTTATGCAATTTGAACTCTTTGACTGAACTGCCGCACATGGGGGACAGGATAACCAAGAGTATTTTAGATTTCAGATAAAAAAAACCCTGCCCCATCACCTTAGACAACATCTATTAGATTCCGCGCCTGAGGGTAACGGACGAGCTGCTTCACAGGATTGACTTTGTGGCTGCGTTACTTACCAACTCAGACACGATGGAGGCTCGGACGTCACCAAACCGGGGGTGGGGAGGGGAGCTCAGATGGACAATTTGTTGACAATGTTACAGCATATATAAGTGCACAAGAAGGCAGGCTCCTGAAAAATCAGGGAAGAACAAACAACCGATTTTCTGAATTAAACGATAAAATGGGCCCTCGACATTGTGCACGACCTGAAGACCATTTTTACAATGCTAATGAGCATAGACCTCGAGGCAGAGGTTAAGTCAGAGAAAACGACACCCGTGAGGGCATTTATTTGTTCGTCTTCGTTAGGAAGAAGAAGACATTGGTGATGAAGATAGTCGGAGGTCCATGGGACGTCGACCACGACACATGGTCCCGGAAGACAATGCCCGACTTTTAACGCAGGAACAGAGCTCAAATTTACAGGGCCCCCCGTAGTCCCAAAAAGCCTTGAGTATGATAAGAAATCCAACTGGAACTTCTTTAAGCAAAAGTTTACCAGGTATGCGGAGGCGTCTTGGTGGACCCCTGATGAAAGAAAGGATGCTTTGTGCTGGAGCCTCACAGGTAAAGCCGGGGATATGTAAAGAGTTTATGCCCTACCGCAAAATAATTGCGGAATTGGACAAACGATTCCGAGGGGACGAATTACAGGAAACGCTGCAAATGAAATTCCACAGCGAATGCCAAGACTCGGATGAATCGCTGGGGGATTGGGCGGAGAGAATCCTAACCCTTGGAGTGAGGGCGTATAGCGACCTCCCAGAAAACTGGGTGTTTAAGCAGGCGATAATGCGTTTCTGCTTGGGTTGCCATGACAAGGAAGCCGGGCAGCATGCCGCAATCAAGAAGCCGAGGAGTTTTGAAGAGGCTATTGATGTCATTGAATTGTATCAGTGTGTCTGTAGGCCGTCCAGTAATAGAACAACACCAAAAGTGAAATCCGAATCTCCACGGGTATGCAGATCTTCTGCAAGAAACTTTGCGGATACTCCAGAGAGCGGTGATGAGGGGAACCCTGACAGGGATTACTACGTCCAGCAGTTTAGGATTAAAAATAATTGTCGCGATGAAAGACGACATGCTTCACCTTCACCATGGGGAACCATACGGAGAAATATCAGGATAATCTGTTGAAGGCGACAGAACAGCGACTGGGTGCGCTGAAGGAAGGCATGGCACCCTTATCCAAGCAAGTGGCCCAGAAGACGATGTCAATTCCATCCCTTATGACTGACTTGCAATCGCGCGTAAAAACAGACCTCCAGCACCCGCGTCAGCGGAGTCGAAGTAGCTCACCGAGACCGGGGAGCTGTTTCCATTGTGGAGTGGAGGGGCACTATCAGAATGAGTGTCATAAGCGAGAAAAACGGGTACAATTTAAAGAGGAACCTTTAAACCACCGAAGGTCAAGAATGCAGGCCAGTTCCCAGACTCACCAGGAGAAGGCCTAAAAAACCCTCCCGGACCAGAGAGATAGCAGTGTTTGCAGTCGTTTCCCAATGCGGACAGATCACCAGAAAGACTGGTGGACAGTGAGATACAGTGCACGAGTCCGAAACTGGACCAGACATCAGAAACTCCTGGGTCAGAGGAGTCCAACCACAAAAGGACTCCTATAGAGACAAATATTATCACTTTGTGTTCAAATCAGAACAAAGAAACCAACCACGAAGAGCTTCTTTTAGACGAAAAAGTTGATTCCCTGTGTTCGAATCTTAACACAAAGTCCAACCACCAGGAAGTTCCTGTAGACAAAAAAGTGGATTCCCTGTGTTTGTTTCCGAACACAGAAGCCAACCACAAAAAAGTTTCTGTAGAGACCAAAGTTGTTTCCCTGTGTTCGAATCTAAACACGGAAAAGAAGGAGACCGAACAGACTGTGACCATAAACCAGCTTCAGTCACGATCCATGCATTGTGTGACAACCCAGTTGGGAGAACATAATTTATGCGCAGTGGTGGACACAGCAGTTGAGACTACCATAATTTCGGATAGAGTATTTAGTGCTCTGTGTTCACGACCACTAATTCTGTGCGACATGAAGTTCATCGCAGCCGGTAGAGACATGGAAATGGCTGGCCATAAAATAGGCCCTGTACAGCTCAAGGTTCTACTGTTTGCAACGAGATCATTCATGTGGCCCTCATTGATGACGATATGTTGATCGGTTTCGACTTCCTGGTCAGACATGGCAGCAAGCTGGACATGCAAAATCATCTCCTGAGAATCGGAAAAGATACTGTTTCGTTGAAGCTTGGGAGAGATGAAGAAGGGCCCAGGATATCAGAGGTTATAGTTGCCCAAAGGAAGGTTATACCGTCGAACTCAGTAGCCAGAATTAAGTGTCTGGTGAGCGGACCGATGCCGGACTACATCATCAAACCTGATGACAACTTGAAGCTGATGCTTTCAAGATTAGTTCACAGAAGTACAGAATGACCAGTTATCTGTGCGATCAACATGACCGACTATTTTGTGGTAAGGAAAAAAAGTAGGTCAATTGGTAGGGTTACCGAAGCAGATATCCTAGCAAACCAAGGACCAGAAGGTAAAACTCTGGAAACACCTTCTGAATCGGGGAAAGACACCGAAATTACAGAACACCTGAAGGAAATGCTAAAGAATTCGAAAGGTCATCTGTCGGAAGAACAGTTCCAAAAACTAAACCTAACCATTTTCGACCTTCAAGATGCATTTGCCTCACATATTTTCGACACTGGTACCGTCAAGGAAATAGAGCATCGCTTAGATACAAGAGACGCCTCACCCATCAAGCAACGGATGGGACGCACACCTGTTCACTTTGCCAAGAAAGAAGAGGGCGGAATGCTGGAAGCAGGAGTCATTCAAGCATCAATGTCAGAATGGTCGTCGCCCCCAGTGCTGGTACGGAAACGAGACGGATCTGTTTGTTTCTGTATTAACTATCTGACTATAGGGCATTGAACAACATCACTGTAAAGGATGTCTACCCACTGCCCCTGATTAAAGACTGTGTGGATGCCATGGCAGGCAGCTCATGGTTTTCGAAACTGGATGCGTTGCGGTGATACTGGCAACTGAAAATCCACGAGGATGATAGGAAAAAGATATCGTTCATCACAAAGTATGGCCTTTACGAATTCTTGAAGATGCAAAATCGGACTGTGCAATTCGCCAGCAACTTTTTCCAGAGTGATGAATGTCACACTAAACGGACTGAGATGGAGATCAGCACTAACACCTCCGTAACGTGACGGACACACTGGCAAGGTTCCGACAGTATAGACGAAGCTAACACCCAAGAAGTGCATCTTCTTTCAAAAGAAAGTAGAGTTCCTGGGGCGACTGGTGAGCGATAACGCCCTGGAAATGTCAAGAAAGGATATAGAGGTTATCAAGGAATGGTCGCCTCCCAAGTGCACTAAGGAAGTAGAGAGCCTCCTTGGCTTGGCAAACTATCACTTTACCGTTCTACCGTTGTATGCCGTTACAGGCCAGGAGGCTTACACCTAGGGTGAAGAGCAGCAGGGCGAAGCCTTTGATACATTAAAGCAGAAGTTAATGCAGCCACCCATACTATCTTTGCCAAACATCAAGGACCCATTCATACTGGACACAGATGCTTCCAAGAACGCTATAGGGGCGAACTGATCCAGCTCCAAAATGGGGAGGAGGAAGTGATCGCGTATGCAAGTTGCGCACTTACCCCCGAACAGCGACGATATTGCACCAACAGGAAGGAATTGCTAGCCATCGTACGCCTCACACAGCATTTCCGGCACTACCTGCTTGAAAAACCATTTACCGTCCGCACTGATCACAGCAGTTTAACATTGCTGTAACGGTTTTAGAAACCGCAAGTCAGCTAGATCGCTGGATGGAAGAACTCCAATCACTTGCCAATACAACATCATTGTAGAGCATCGAAGGGGCAGATACCACATGAATGTAGATGCGCTATCGTGTTCTACAAGTGAGGTCGGCCACTACGTACACGGAGTGCAGCTGAAGGACGTACCATGTGGAGGCTGCAAGTACTGCCAAAGAGTTCATGCGCAGTGGGCATCTTTCATAGAGGGTGTGGATGACGTGGTGCCGATCTCCTACCTCAACCACACGAGACAGGTGTACGACGTCACTCCAGGAACACGCCGGGAGCCCCGAAGCTGGAATCCCGGGGTGTTGAAGATTCATCAGAAAATGCCTAGCGCCCACTATAGTGGAAGTTTGCAGCAGTTTACGGGAAACTACCACCCTGACCGAAGACAGAGAGACCGTGCTAACAACGCAGACTGGTGCGATGACAGAATCTTGCTTGGGATATTCCCTAGAGGAAATCAGACAGGAACAAGAAGGATCCGGACCTTTAGATTATACTGGATTGGATAATCCGCAAGGTAGAACCAACCGAAACTGTGTCGTTCATATCCATCTCGGCAACAATGTTTTACTGGATCAACAGAGAACGCTTGAGCCTTAGGGACGACGTGCTGTTCCTCCGGAGAGAGGATGGCGATGTACATGATCTGTTACTACCAAGGGGGTTACGTGAAACAGCCCTTCAGGTACATCACAACATCCCTTCTGGGTTAAAGGCTATGTTTCGAGCTGCGAAACATGCAACCAACACAAGAAACCTAACCGGCTGGGCAGATTTCCACTGGTGGAGTATTACGCGGGTGTGCCAATGGAAAGGGTGCACATCAATTTTTTGGGTCATCTACCGAAGACGATTCAGGGGACTGAGTACGTGCTGATGATGGTATACCAATTTACAAAATGGGTCGAAATCGTCCCCCTTCCATCGCAGGCGGCAGAGATAACAGCCAAAGCCGCGGTCAACTCTTTCTTCGTGCGATTTGGCATATTACTTTATTTCTACTCAGATCAAGGCCGCAACTTCAAGAGCAAGATATTCTCAACCCTTTGCGAAATCCTGCAAATACATAAGAAGGGGACAGCACCTTACAGACCGTATTCAAATGGACAAGTTGAGAGATACAACCGCACTCTAATAAATGCTGTGAGATGTTACGTGAGGAAGCGGCAAGACAATTGGGATGTATTTATTCCGCAGCTGGCAGGAGCTTTAAGAGCTACCGTTAACCGCAGCACGGGACTAATGCCGAATCGGATGATGTTAGGCCGGGAGATAAACCTGCCAGCCGACCTAATGTTTGTATCTTGCCAACCCAACCAAGAGCAGCCAGCCGATCGGTACATCTCTGACCTCGTAGCATCCATGCAAGAGGCCCATGAGGTCGCCAGAAGCAAATTAAAGCAGGCCTACAGACGAGGTAACAAAGTATACATCCTTGACAACTCATCACTCAAGGTAAGAGTAAAAAGCTAAGTCCACTATGGAAGGGGCTATGGATTATCATCGAAAGGATCACACCATATCTCTTTCGAGTGCAGCTGCGCAACAAGGTGATGATCGTCAACCATGATAAGCTGAAGCCTTGCCGAAACAGGCAGCTTCCAGCATGGCTACGGAACTTCTCTGTCCCCCAAACTTACACGCAGTGATAAAGACGTCGTAACCCACGTCTATTGCCTTTTTCAGCAGCCCTGGGATGGTCGTTTCATGATTTAGTGCAATTTCTGTGACACCTGGTATCACGACTCCTGTATCAACCTGTCCCCTGCAGAGGCAATAAATCTAGATAGATTTAAGTGCCACACTGACGGTGGAGATCAAAGGTGTACTAATTAATGTTTTGCAGAACTTCTCTATTCATTACAGATATAGAGTCATGCCCAGCACAATACCACCGTCATCGTCGTTTCGATGAGACGCTTGTCCACTCGAGCTCGAGAGGGATCCTACAGGAGCCGAATGACCTCGTTTCCGGATTGCAGGCGGCCGGTTTGGGTGGACAGCCTTTGAAAGATGCCATCCGGGACCAAATGTCGTTGGCCAGAAGCAGAGACAATGAACGCTGGATAAGGAAGCTCTCGCAGGAAGCTCAGTTCTTCGTGCGGCGAGCACTATTCACCACCACCTGGGTGACACAGAATGTGTCCCGTCGCACAACCGAGCTAACGTCAGTTGATCACCGTCGAAATTCCTAAAGCGCTCGTGGAGTACGAACCGGTCCAAACCCGCAGTTTCGGTTTCAAGACCATCTCGCCAGGGGGCAGTGGAGACCAGGACTTCTGGAATTCTCAGACCCGCAGTGTCGTGGAAACCACACCTTCGGCCTCATCTGGGACGCAACAGCCGAAAACTGAAGTTGCAAGCCTCGCGCACCTGCTACTCGTAGCCGTTTGCCACCAACTAGGGGCGCAAGAGCCGAAAACGGAAGTTGCGAACCCAGTGTATCCACCTCAGCCAGCCGTAAGCGAGTTTTGCGAGTCCCACCAGGGAACCTGAGACATGCGGGAAGAGCAGGCTACAATCTTGCTCCATCCCGTGGTGCCGGAAAAGAATGTTCTTCCCGAAGTACTATTAGACCGAGTTCCACATGCCAGCCACTTTCGAAACACGCCTGAAGTCAACCGAGGATTTAGTGTCTGCCTGACTGTTTTGTGTCACCGCCATGGCCAAATCCATGCTGCGGCCGAACACGGCTCTGCAGGATATGTGTGCGTACATCGATCAGCTCAAGCTTATTTCAGCGGGGTGGACTGTCACTAACTTTCAACGACGGTTGATGGAAGCCATCTGTCGATTCAGGGCTGGACCCCTCCGAAGAAATTCAGTTTAGAGCCTATCAACCATTTAACTCCCTAGCTGTGCTTATCCCGGCACTGTATGTGTCTACGGGTGATGGCCTCACATCTGTCGCGGGCAACAATGGAAAGTTTCAAGGACACCTACCGGGCGCTGTTCCACAGCCTGCGTTGTGGAAGCTCTTGACAGCCATTTCCATATGAATCGAACCCAGACCAGGTTGCATCTTCACCCCAAAACCACGGTGCATGAAGTTTGGAATACCGTCCATGACAACTCCATCCAGGATTTTATAATTCAGGTTTCAGGTGGCGTTGCACTTTCTTGCGATTCCAGCACTTACCCAACCCAAAAAGAGGTGCACCAGCCGGTCCGTGCGAATTACAAAGTGGTCATCGGGGCTTATCCCGAACGGCACCTTTTAAGAGGCCAGATGAATTAGCTGAGAAGGGCACATCAGTTACCTGAATTCGCGGGCTTGGGGGAAGTCGGGCTCGACTATTCCGTAGCGCAGGATGATCAATGGTACCACCAGCAAGAGCAGTTGCTTGAGACTTTTTATTTTTTGGAGCTTGGTAGGATCCTCTTTTTACACGTGGCCGTGATGGTGATTCGGGGCTTTACGCTTACAACAGTGCTCTGTAACTGTTGAAGTATTGTGCAAGACTGCAGCTGGATAGTTGGATCCAGCTTCATTGCTTTTCCGGAACACCCTTGGCCGTTAAGCTCTGTCACACCGCCTTCCCGAGCGTGTACTTCAGTGTTGGAGGCCTGTTCTTGAAGCTCAACGAATGCCAGAAGGAAGCAATGAGAGCAATTTCCCGGAATATGCTCCTGCTGGAGACTGATGCCCCCTATTTCCCTGTGACAGAGGGGTGTTCCATCAGTGTGCCGCACTTTCTATACGTCACCGCTACTAGGGTAGCCGAGATTTGGGGGATATAACCCTAAAGGAAGTGCTGGAGCTCATGAAGCGGAACGCCCTGCGTCTCTTCGCAGGAGCGCCCACACGGTCCAACGAACATACATGTATGTGTTTTCGAACCCGAAGGCACTAGGGATGCCAGCTCCAGATCGCCACCTAGCACGAGAGCGGCAGCATCACCGCGGATTACATTCGAATACAGAAGTTAAAGTGAAGAAGTTATCCAAAGGACCACTTGTAAGGTTTCGTATCTGAGCCCTATACCTCAAAAACGGGAAAATTGGGTTTTATCGAGGAGTTTGTATTTCGAGGAGTTCCTTCCGCTTCCAGCAAATACAGTGGGGAGGAATGTAGTAAGACAGCCTCTCCGGCTAAAACGGCTGTCTTACTTAGGTTATGAGGTAATCAGATCACAGGTCGAGGCAGACCAAGTGATGGGTCGCCAGCTGCTCGCACGTGTGGGAACTGCACGCTGCACCAGGCGCAATTAGCCGGAGATCGTCAAAGAACACACTTGTTTAGTGCAATCTCAGTGTAGTTACACAAGGATTAGCCTGCCTGCCAAGTTTAGCTTCCCAGTACAGTCAGTGCCAGGATTGAAAACCCAGTTTAATCAGTTGTGGAACCTATCACCCAAAAACGCAGTGGAAAACGTCCCAGCGAAAGCGGGTTTGGTTCTTACAACAACTGTGAGCTAGCAAACTGGTGAGTACTAACGTTAGGCTACCCTAACTGTTTAGCCTACCACTACCAGAAACAATATAGCCCACCAAGTCGAAGTATACTATACCATTTACAATGTGCAAGTTACATCATGATCAATACATAATTATGCCCTGTAATCTAAAATTTCAAAACTGCGCCACCATCCAGAAATCAATTAATTATGATTCCTCCTAAGATGGCTGCTTCTTACGCGGAGAGTGCTGCAACTCAGCTCTGATTAAACAGTTTATTTTGTTTTATTTGTTTGACTCATCAGGTAATATTTACATGCATATTTGGTGAGCACAACAATTGAAGCTGAAATTGATAGTGTATTTTTAGGTCAGTTTTGCAGTTTGTAAAACGGGATTTTAAAGTTGAGAGAGTGAAACCTATAAATATTGAAGTTGAAACGTTCACGGGGCACCAGTGCACCACAATTGGCTATCAAAGGCCGGGGACATTGACTTGGTTGTCGATGTTATGTCTGTCCGTACGTCGTACCTGTGTTCTCGTCCGGGTCGTATTAAGCGTTTCGTGATAGCATTGTTACTATCATAACCGAATACGCAGGCGACGACCCTGCCATGGTAATTGTTTGTTCACTCGTCGTCGTCGGCGTTAACTGGGCATATCGCAAACTCTTTGGCGAAATCAAAGCAAGAAATATCCGCATTCATAAGTGATTACTGCTAATTTATGCTTCTTGCATTTACAAGGAAAATTTTAGTCCCATTTACAATTTGTGAAAGTCATTGATTGTTATTTTGTGGGTCGTGTTTGCTTGTTGTTTTTATGGCACTGATTTAAAATGGCAAGGCTGAATGACAAAAACGATTAATCGCAAATACCATTTTTGCAAACTTTGTTTTACATGCGATCGTTTAGCGATTTAGGAACAAAATAGTGAAGAAAGCATTCAAAATCTCACTCCGATAAGGAAATATCTAAGTTTAAACTTTGGTATCATTTGTGTACAAACGGCTGAAATCTGACTAGTTTTGATGTCATAGCCTTAGATTCCTCAAAGTCTGTATGTATTCTATCATATTTTGTCCTTCAATTTTGTGGCTTAAGAACTATAAGATATGTCAAAAAAGTAGTAAAACTGAATGGAGAAAGGATATTTATAATATACCGCCTGAAGAAAGTCGAGGAAAAGTGAAGAAATAAAAAAACTTTCTTTAAAATGCATTAACAATTGTAATAATGTGAGGATGAACGGGCTGAGATGCCAGTTTTCCATAGTAGACAGTACTTTAAACTTGGATATTTCCCAATTGAAATAATAATTTTGCATGGTTTTCTCACCATTTTGTTTCCTTTGGAGTTCCCTTTCATATAAGATCAACTTACTGGACCACTGAACTAATCCATAAAGGTTTGCGCACATAGACTATGTGGTAGACTCCTCCCATGCAATTTACCCATTCCATACTGTTATATAAGAGCCATACATATCACTTACTCAATATTTACTTTATTTCGCCACTAATACTGTACTTTACACATGATTTTTATTTCAGATAATGTTATTGATGAAGAGGCCTTCCATTAACTGCAGACGGATCTTACTGCACTACCACAGCGTTTTCCTAATCTAGGAGCATGAGTAAAATTCACTTCACAGTACAAAGAGTACATTAAAGTATTTCAATATACATGGTCTTTAAAGAGGCACTTTGAAATGGAGCATGAGAATTAATAATGGTCGATCAGGAAGGACATGCTTAGTGCAAATGCCCAAAAATCATATTCCTGTTTTTCAGCAACAGTTACATATTGCAAATACAAGCAGTATGAGTCTTATGAGTGATTACAGATGTATAGTCATGTAACTTGCGGCCGTACATCATACATCATGTACATTTATAATGCCAGAAATGTAATGTTTATGTTCTTTGTCGTCAGAGTCTCAGTTGTATAAGTTTTCTTTCAGCCTGGACAGCTAATGAACAGTAAGGTATAGTATCCCATCCACTAACTTTGTTTGTGTGGGAATAATGAAAACAAATGTTTGGTTCAGTTAGGACAGTACAGTACATGTTGATTGAAGACATATTCTATTTTAAATAGTTTAGTGGTTACCCATGATAAAATGAAAACAAGAACTAAAAATAGTACCAATGGACCAAATATGTGTTCTAAAGCCTTGTTTAGGCTGAGCTCCCTGTCTAGCATTTATATTGCCAGAAAATAAAATAAGCTTCAATCAACACAGTCAAATTAGACGTGTCATTTTTTGGATTTTGTCTCAACAGACAGGAAAGTTGCATCCCTGCATGGCCTTGTCACATCCCTGCATGGCCTTGTTGTATTCCTGCATGGCCTTGTCACATTTTCTCCCTCTTGGAAAAGTGAAGAGGCAAGATGGGAAGACGGTTAGCGCCGCAACAAGAGAGGCCAATGACCTATGTTGATCAGAAGCCAGTAAGTTAAATATTCCTACTTCCAGGGGCGTAGCGAGGAGGTTTCCAACTTAAGGGGTGGGGTGCAGTCTTTTATTTGCCGACAGGCACTACTGATTTGCCAAACAATTGGCAATTCAGTTCAGCGGCAATATTTGGCATGGGGGAAAGATTTGAATTTTGGTCTCTCATTACGGTAAAACTATTTGTAAAGCGGGAGGGGTGGGGTTGTAAAATTATTGGAAATTTGAGTACAATTTCTCGAAAATGGACAAGACATTATACAAATATGAAGGAAATTTCACAAAAATGAAGGAAATTTCATTAAATGTCCCAAAAATGAAGGATATTTTACAAACATTGAATGAAATTTCATGATAATTGAAGCAAACTTCACGAGAATTGATGCAAAATTTCCGAAAATGAAGAAAATTCTCCAAAAAAAAAAAGAAGAAAATTCACGAATATTGACGCAAATTGCAGGGAATTTCTCAAGAATTGATACAAATTTCACAAAAAATCGAAGAAACATTTACGAAAATGGAAGCATATTCCACAATAATTGCTGTAATTTTCCCAAAAATGAAGAAAGAAATGGATGCAAACTTCTCGAAAATGAAGAAAAATTCCCAAAAATGGAGGACATTCCACAAAAATTAATGCAAATTTCCCGAAAATGAAGACAATTTTCCAAACATTAAGACAAAATCCCCAAAATGAGGGACATTTAACGAACATTGATGCAAATTTCACGAAAATTGAAGCAAATTTTACGAGAATTGATGCAAATTTTAGGAAAATAAAGAAAATTTCCCAAAAATGAAAGCAAATTTTACGAGAATTGATGCAAATCTCTCAAAAATGAAGAAGATATCCCGAAGGAAATTTTCTGAAAATTGAATCAAATTTCCTGAAAAGTGAGAATAAATTCTGACTATTCAAAATCAATTTGTGAAACAAAATCATTATTGGGGTGGGGAGGTGGGGGTAGGATGGTACTTGGCCCCCAATAAATTTTCAAAAAGAAAGCAAGACCTTAAAAATTTAAAGGTTTATGTTTAATTTTGCGTTAAACTTTTAAGTTCATTTACAAGCCAACACGGTTTCTAAATTTCCGACGACCACTTCCCCCACCCTTGGCTTGGCTGGTCCTGCCGGAAAATGTTTATCGGTTTAAAGGAAAGCATTGGAAGAAAAACGACGTTAAGACTTTTGTTGGAATTTAATCTTCTTTGTCGAGAAATGCGATGTTCAGAATTGCAGTGACAGAAAGAAAAAAAAACTAATCGCCCGTTTGTCGGAAAATCTGATTTCTTGTCGTAAAATACAATGTAGCCGGTATTGTACTGACTTACTCAGCCTGTTCGTGAGGCCGAAAACATAGTTAACACGCCCCTGCCTCTTTATTTATTGAATATTCAAAGGTTAACCCAAAGGAAACAACTGGGTGAAACTCATAGTAGTTAGGCCAGACCAGGAAGGTTTTGTTGTGTTGTCATAATACATTCTCTACTACAGTTTTGCCTAAACCTATGCCCAAGTTAGATAAAGGATAAAGGATAAACGTAGGCTACCCTATACTGAAGTGTCATACATCACACATTTTGTATAAACTGACAAATCAGCACAGTATGCCCTATCCACCTTGGGAAGTAGAGGGGGGGGATCAAACTTCAGTTTAGTCAAATGGTTAAGCAGAGAAGTGGCTTTAAACATCAATTAGGCGTATAGCGTAAGTTAAGTTAGTATGTAAACAGAGGCACAAAATTGGGGTGCCACTAATATCAAGTTTCTAAAAGTTGGTTGGGATTAATTTAAAAGCCAAAAACGGTAATGAATTTTTCAGTAATAAGTCGGTCCTAGAAGTAAGGCATGAAATGAATAAAGCAAATGATCTGAATCGAAGATTTATTTATATGTGAATCTTGAAAACTGTTTGGAGAAAATTTGATATTTTTGGTCTTACATAATTTGTTGTGCCTAAAGTGTTCTAGCCTTTGTGATCCAGTACAAACAATTGCTTCCAAGAGTAGCTCTTAATGTTGCTTGGAATCACACTTTAAGGCAAATGCTTTCTGGTCTGGAAATGTTGCATTACCTATTTCACATGTTTTATGTCCAATTGTCTTTATTGTAAGATACACTCTTAATCCTTTTTTAAATGTAGTATATACTAATTCTGCTTATTTTTCTTACAGATTGGAACACTGAACATTCCAGATTATCTGAATGAGGTGGTTAAAAGTGGAGACCGACGTCAGCCATTTAATTTAGTATTGGGAGAAAAAGTTCATCCTACCAATTCATTTGCTGTGGTTGAGGGACAAGCAGTGCAAGCAGATTTCTTGCTGCGGTTGAGGGGCAAGCAGTGCAGGCAGATTCCTTGCTGTGGTTGAGATGCAAGCAGTGCAGGCAGATTTCTTGCTGTGGTTGAGGGTCAAGCAGTGCAGGCGGATTCCTTGCTGTGATTGAAGGACAAACAGTGCAGGCAGATTCCTTGATGTGGTTGAGGGACAAACAGTGCAGGCAGATTTCTTGCTGTGGTTGAGGGGCAAGCAGTGCAGGCAGATTCCTTGCTGTGGTTGAGGGGCAAGCAGTGCAGGCAGATTTCTTGCTGTGGTTGAGGGTCAAGCAGTGCAGGCAGATTCCTTGATGTGGTTGAGGGACAAGCAGTGCAGGCAGATTCCTTGCTGTGGTTGAGATGCAAGCAGTGCAGGCAGATTTCTTGCTGTGGTTGAGGGTCAAGCAGTGCAGGCGGATTCCTTGCTGTGATTGAAGGACAAACAGTGCAGGCAGATTCCTTGATGTGGTTGAGGGACAAACAGTGCAGGAAGATTTCTTGCTGTGGTTGAGGGGCAAGCAGTGCAGGCAGATTCCTTGCTGTGGTTGAGGGGCAAGCAGTGCAGGCAGATTCCTTGATGTGGTTGAGGGACAAGCAGTGCAGGCAGATTCCTTGCTGTGGTTGAGGGGCAAGCAGTGCAGGCAGATTCCTTGATGTGGCTGAGGGACAAGCAGTGCAGGCAGATTCCTTGCTGTGGTTGAGGGGCAAGCAGTGCAGGCAGATTCCTTGATGTGGTTGAGGGACAAGCAGTGCAGGCAGATTCCTTGCTGTGGTTAAGGGACAAGCAGTGTAGGTAGATTCCTTGCTGTGGTTGAGGGGCAAGCAGTGCAGGAATATTTCTTGCTATGGTTGAGGGGCAAGCAGTGCAGGCAGATTCCTTGCTGTGGTTGAGGGACAAACAGTGCAAGCAGATTTCTTGCTGTGGTTAAGGGACAAGCAGTGCAGGCAGATTCCTTCTTGAAAGTAGTTTACATTTGCTTTAAATGTTTTGTTTTTTTACATTTTAGACGTAATCTATCCCAGCCAATGCCAAATCACCTGGGAGTTTATTTACTTTTTGCAATACAAACTTACTGCGATATCAGATGTTTACTTATCTGCTTCAGTGTTCATCATACGTTTTCTTAATGGAGACATACCGTAAAGTCCAGTATTTTATCTTGATTATATGATAGAGCATTGAAAAAGAAACCAACCACCACAAAAAGCATCAACAATCTTATTCCATTCTCAAAATATTATCCATGTTTGTTTAAGTAAGTCAACATTGTAGTAAATGAGGAAAAAGCCACATTTTTGTCTCAAATACTTTAATTGGGGATTGTTTCTGATTACATTTTCTAGTAAGATCAAGCAACCGCTTCATTTTTGACCCTTCTCGAGTTGGTGAATAATTGACTTCATAAAAAAAAAGGGTCATTTTGAAACTACTATAATTGGGGTTGTTTCTGACTACATTTTAAAATTAAATCAAGTAACTTCTTCATTGGTGTCATTTTTGACCCTTTTTCGAGTTGGTGGATAATTAACTTCATACCAGGAGTCAAATTTGACCCTTTTCTAGTAACATATGACCTCTTTTTTACGAGTGTAGTCTCAATATAAAATTGTGGGTTCCCACTGAACCACGTATTACCTGCACCATGAAGCCGTTGAAGTTTTTATTCGAAGATTGATGAAACAAGTAATTGAATTGTTGGTATAATGAAACCATTAATTCACCTTTTTTCAATAAATACTTACAAATAACTGAGGGTTGATATCAACAAATAAAAGTGAATGTCAATAATTTCTTGTTTATATATCTTAACATGTGTCGGGGACATCATGCGTCATTATACCTGTATCATCAGTTATCGAATAAGAAGGGAAAGGATATAAAACCATCGGGCCTGATGGTACGAGATTCACCCCTGCCTGATTCTCTGAACAAGGAAAAAGAGCGGGTTACTAACCCAGTGTTCATCCACTTCACGTCCTGTCAAATTCCTTGGGCCCACACTAAAAACAACGCCAATGAGTCAAAGGTGAATTATGTGTGCTTTCCCTGGCAAGTGTAAAAATACTAAAAAGTAAATCCTCTTACATTTCACGACTCAAAAACACAATTCTCCAATGCAACTGGTCACTTTCTTTGAGCCTACATTATGAGGTTTAATAGCGGAACAAACTTAACAACCAACAAACTAAAAAAAATATTTACGAAGTTTTCTCATTATTCCAAAGCAGTCTGGTGCTGTTGTAATTTTGGAAAAACTTGATTCTTTGTTTTGATGGCAGCAACCACAAATAAAATGAAAAAATATATTTCTCGAAAACAACAACCCCATTTCGACGACTTATTTATTTGTTTTGATGTAACTAGCTCCATTAATAAACCCTTAATTTCAAAACATTGTGTGAAATATATCGGAACTTGGAATAGGTTGGCGTTGTCTAAAAATTTGTTTGCGGCACAAAACGTCAACAATTTGTAAAACAGCTAAGCTAACAGCAAATAGATTCCAGAAAGGCTGAAAGGTTGTTGTTTTTAATGGGGGAGTGAGTGGTAGACAGTGACCGAGTTAATATAGGCAAGGGAAACGTGTCCCTCATTAGCAAAACAATGAAAGATGAGCTAGAGAAAAAGAAATGGATCGTAGTTAGTTTAATTTTTTTTAGACGAATGTCCTTCGCCGTCATACCTTAAACACACATCATAAAGAAAGCAGGGCTCGCCAAAATATTACTACATTAACTTTAAATCAGGCACTGGGAGAAGACGGTCCCGGCATAGGGTGCCCTTTGATCCCATGGAACCCTCGTAGATGGATTTCCTTTCCTCTTACAGACAAAAAGAGCTGCTTCTAATAGTAGGTGTTTAAATTGGATAGATAATACATGTTTTTGTTTTAGAGATATCGTTGATCAAAGTTTCATATCTGCAAAGAAGATTTTCAAAATTAAACTCCGCTCTTTTTCTTATTTGCAAAATTGCCACATGCCTCTTCATATGTCTGTTTCGCCCCGAAATGTCAAGTTCAGAGTTCAATTTCCCCTGATCATTACATCTTTATCTTTATGTTGATATCAACCATTCAATTCGATAAGCCGGCATTGAGCAATTCAAAACGAAAAAATTAGCAAAGAATTCATGATATCAACCATTCTTTTGATATAATAAATTATTTTATGATATCAACAAATCAGTTGTTGATATCAGCAATTCAATGTAATGTTACAAGCAATGAACTGATGACAATACACAATAATATATGAAATGATATCATTAGAAGGTATAAATACATTTTGACATATCGTTTGGGTATACCAACGTATACTTCATGATTTGAGGAATTCAAGACAAAATATCAGCAAAGAATTCGTGATATCAACAACTATTTCGATATAATCAATTATTTTCTGATATCAACAAATCAATTGATGATATCAGCAATTCAATATAAGGATACCAGCAATTAATTAATTACATCACAAAATATTAAATGACATTATATCACTAGTAGATGGTATAAATCCATTTGAACATATCGTTTTGGTATACTGATATCAAGCAATCATGGGGTGTAACCATCAATTCACCTTTTTCCGATAAATAAAAGCTGATGCTTACAAATAACTGAGGGTTGATATCAACAAATAAAAGTAAAGGTCAATAAGTTCTTGTACATTTATTTTAAGATGTGTTGGTGACATCATCCGTCATTATACCTGTATCATTAGGGACATCATCCGTCATTATACCTGTACCCTTGGGGACATCATCCGTCATTATACCTGTATCATTGGTGACATCATCCGTCATTATACCTATATCATTAGGGACATCATCCGTCATTATACCTGTACCCTTGGGGACATCATCCGTCATTAAACCTGTATCATTGGTGACATCATTCATCATAATACCTGTATCATTGGGGACATCATTCATCATAATACCTGTATCATTAATGACATCATCCGTCATTAAACCTGTATCGTTGGTGACATCATCCGTCATTATACCTGTATCATTAATGACATCATCCGTCATCATACCTGTATCATTGGGGACATCATCCGTCAAAATACCTGTATCATTGGTGACATCATGCGTCATTATACCTGTATCATTAGGGACAACATCCGTCATTATATCTGTATCAATGGGGACATCACCCGTCATTATACCTGTATCATTAATGACATCATCCGTCATTATACCTGTATCATTTGTGACATCATTCGTCAAAATACCTGTATCATTGGGAACATCACCCGTCATTATACCTGTATCATTGGGGACATCATCCGTCATTATACCTGTATCATTGCGGACATCATCCGTCATTATACCTGTATCATTGGTGACATCATGCGTCATAATACCTGTATCATTGGTGACATCATCCGTCATTATACCTGTATTATTGGGGACATCATCTGTCATTATACCTGTATCATTGGGGACATCATGCGTCATTATACCTGTATCACTGGGGACATCATCCGATATTATAAATGTATCATTAGTGACATCATCCGTCATTATACCTGTATCATTGGGGACATCATGCGTCATTATACCTGTATCATTGGAGACATCATCCGTCATTATACCTGTATCATTGGGGACATCATCCGTCATCATACCTGTATCATTAGGGACATCATCCGTCATCATAACTGTATCATTGGTGACATCAACCGTCATCATAACTGTATCATTGGTGACATCAACCGTCATCATAACTGTATCATTGGTGACATCATCCGTCATTATACCTGTATCATTAGGGACATCAACCGTCATCATAACTGTATCATTGGTGACATCAACCGTCATCATAACTGTATCATTGGTGACATCATCCGTCATTATACCTGTATTATTGGGGACATCATCCGTCATTATACCTGTATCCTTGGGGACATCATCCGTCATTATAAATGTATCATTGGGGACATCATGCGTCATTATACCTGTATCATTGGGGACATCATGCGTCATTATACTTGTATCATTGGGGACATCATCCGTCATTATACCTGTATTATTGGGGACATCATCCATCATTATACCTGTATCATTGGGGACATCATCTGTCATTATAACTGTATCATTGGTGACATCATGCGTCATTATACCTGTATCATTGAAGACATCATGCGTCATTATACCTGTATCACTGGGGACATCATCCGTCATTATACCTGTACCATTGGGGACATCATGCGTCATTATACCTGTATCATTGGAGACATCATCCGTCATTATACCTGTATCATTGGGGACATCATCCGTCATCATACCTGTATCATTAGGGACATCATCCGTCATCATAACTGTATCATTGGTGACATCAACCGTCATCATAACTGTATCATTGGTGACATCAACCGTCATCATAACTGTATCATTGGTGACATCATCCGTCATTATACCTGTATGATTAGGGACATCAACCGTCATCATAACTATATCATTGGTGACATCAACCGTCATCATAACTGTATCATTGGTGACATCATCCGTCATTATACCTGTATTATTGGGGACATCATCCGTCATTATACCTGTATCCTTGGGGACATCATCCGTCATTATAAATGTATCATTGGGGACATCATGCGTCATTATACCTGTATCATTGGGGACATCATGCGTCATTATACTTGTATCATTGGGGACATCATCCGTCATTATACCTGTATTATTGGGGACATCATCCATCATTATACCTGTATCATTGGGGACATCATCTGTCATTATACCTGTATCATTGGTGACATCATGCGTCATTATACCTGTATCATTAGTGACATCATCCGTCATTATACCTGTATCATTGGGGACATCATCCGTCATTATTCCTGTATCATTGGGGACATCATCCGTCATTATACCTGTATTATTGGGGACATCATCCGTCATTATACCTGTATCATTGGGGACATCATCTGTCATTATAACTGTATCATTGGTGACATCATGCGTCATAATACCTGTATCATTGGGGACATCATGCGTCATTATACCTGTATCATTGGTGACATCATGCCTCATTATACCTGTATCAATGGGGACATCATCCGTCATTATACCTGTATCTTTGGGGACATCATCTGTCATTATACCTGTATCATTGGTGACATCATCCGTCATTATACCTGTATTATTGGGGACATCATCCATCATTATACCTGTATCATTGGGGACATCATCTGTCATTATACCTGTATCATTGGTGACATCATGCGTCATTATACCTGTATCATTGAAGACATCATCCGTCATTATACCTGTATCATTAGTGACATCATCCGTCATTATACCTGTATCATTGGGGACATCATCCGTCATTATTCCTGTATCATTGGGGACATCATCCGTCATTATACCTGTATTATTGGGGACATCATCCGTCATTATACCTGTATCATTGGGGACATCATCTGTCATTATAACTGTATCATTGGTGACATCATGCGTCATAATACCTGTATCATTGGGGACATCATGCGTCATTATACCTGTATCATTGGTGACATCATGCGTCATAATACCTGTATCATTGGGGACATCATGCGTCATTATACCTGTATCATTGGTGACATCATGCCTCATTATACCTGTATCAATGGGGACATCATCCGTCATTATTCCTGTATCATTGGGGACATCATCCGTCATTATAACTGTATCATTGGTGACATCATGCGTCATAATACCTGTATCATTGGGGACATCATGCGTCATTATACCTGTATCATTGGTGACATCATGCCTCATTATACCTGTATCATTGGGGACATCATCCGTCATTATTCCTGTATCATTGGGGACATCATCCGTCATTATACCTGTATTATTGGGGACATCATCCGTCATTATACCTGTATTATTGGGGACATCATCCGTCATTATACCTGTATCATTGGGGACATCATCTGTCATTATAACTGTATCATTGGTGACATCATGCGTCATAATACCTGTATCATTGGGGACATCATCCGTCATTATACCTGTATCATTGGTGACTTCATCCGTCATTATACCTGTATTACTGAGGACTTCATCCGTCATCATACCTGTATCATTGGTGACATCATGCGTCATTATACCTGTATCATTGGTGACATCATGCCTCATTATACCTGTATCAATGGGGACATCATCCGTTATTATACCTGTATTATTGGGGACATCATCTGTCATTATACCTGTATCATTGGTGACATCATCCGTCATTATACCTGTATCATTGAGGACATCATCTGTCATTATACCTGTATCATTGGGGACATCATCCGTTATTATACCTGTATTATTGGGGACATCATCTGTCATTATACCTGTATCATTGGTGACATCATCCGTCATTATACCTGTATCATTAATGACATCATCCATCATTATACCTGTATCATTGGGGACATCATCTGTCATTATACCTGTATCATTGGGGA